>OZ022418.1:16117334-16432334 GCA_963989365.1 Rhimphoctona megacephalus | reverse complement strand
AATTAATACATAGGTAAATGAATTTTAATACACGGATTTTTTTTTTATACTGCAGGGTACATTAATTTTCATTCCCATTTTTATACCGTATTTTTAAGAGATAGAGTTATGATGGGAAATAACATGTATCGTATTATTAACATTCATGTGTATCTTATTTTTCAGTCAACTGCCAAGAAAAGTGAAGATCATACTGTAATTTTAATACATTGTTGATAGTAGATGAATTCATATACATTTGTATTAATTATCAATGAAACATATGATTTATTTCAATGCATGTCCACAAAATTTTCAGATTTCATATGAATATTCAATGTTATGTATCTTAAATTCCATATCAGTAACCAAAATTTATGTTCATATTTCAATTTTGGCATACGAGTGCAATAATTTTCATTTCATACACCCGGTTTGTAAATTTCATTTACCGTTGTATTGTAAAAGTATTGTAAATTTCATATATTTTTTAACAGTGAAGGTTTAATTATATACCATTCTTTTCGTTTTTTTATAACGAAGAGGACGGTGCATGATAAAATCGCATTCGATAAATATTTAATGGTGAAAACTCTATAAAACCGAGGGAATAGTTTAACAAAATTGGTTCGGGAAGGAAATTTGACATTATCGTAGGGTGACTAATTACCCCGTTGTGGGGTTCTAGAGTTAAAAACATCTCATCTAATGACACATGAAAAATATACATGAGAATATATCTTATATACATTGTTCGCTAGAACCATAAATCTTTGTGAAATTATGTTAATAGCAATTATCATGATATATTATAACGAGGCTTACCCATTGAAAGTTTTATTTTATTTTTATTTTTATTGTTCCTTCGGGTTTTTACGAGCTCATCGCATTACTTTGACCCCACTTTTTCGCCACTTCACTTGTTTCTAATGTCCAGTTTCCTAATTTTTCCATGTTCCTGAGAGACCCCCAAGAGTGTTGCCCACAACCACTTTTCCTAATGCTGTACTGTATCGCATTTGCACGAGTGCCAAGGAAAACTGTAGAAAACCCAGTCGATTCAGACGGCTGTATTTTTACTGAGTTCGAATTGATTAGCACTAGGTGAAACTTAGAAAAACTACCTCCCGCTCAACGATTGATGCGCGAGCCGGTGCATGGCTAAGCGGTCACTCAACCGAGTATTGGCCTCGTCCGAGGCTGCTTAATTTTGGAGATCGCCGGAGCTACACACCGATCGCGCACCCGTCGCTGTCGGTTCCATTGAAAGTTGATAATTACCATATAAATGGTGGAAAAACTGTTGAAAAATAAATATGCTACAGTATATCAGATTTTTTATGTCAATAGCAACTTGCTGATAGTGTTGCTTCGATTATTTCTTCACTGTTAAAAATTTTACCATGATCCATAGTACTTTTTAAATGAAACATGATTATATGTTGGGTTATGAACTTAGTTCCCACTGTTTTTCAATAAAAATAAAAATAAAAATTATTTATAGTTTGCGATACGTTCTATTTTATTCGAAGTATTGTTCTTCAGAAGTTACGATCCTTTTCACCAATATAAATCATTGCTTTTTGAGGCGATCCATTCATCAACCCATTTCTTATTATCTACAAAAGACTTGAAATGCTGTGATAACAAATTATTCTGAATCGCTCGAAACAAACGATACGACGGGTGAGGTAAGAGTTCCCAGTTCATGTCCTTTATATACTTTCTTACGGTTTCTGCTACAAAATTAGTTCGTTATGACGTTTGGCGGACTCAGGCCGATTTTTTTTCATCTCCTGGTTGGGCTTCATTAATTGTTGTTTATAGCGAACAGCTGTGATCGTTTCACTCGGTTTCAGCAACTCGTGGTACACCATACCTTCTTGATCTCACCAAACACGCAGCATCACCTTTCGAGCATGAATATTGCATTTTGACGTTGACGGAGCTGGTTCACCTGGCAGTACCCATGCTTTTTTCATTTGGAATTTTCGTAATAAACCCATTTCTCATCGCCAGTCACGATTCGATGTAAAAATGACTTCCTTTCGCATCGTTCAAGCAGCAATTCACAAATTGTTTTTCGCTTTTCGAGTTGTCTCTCATTTAATTCATGTGATAACCGCAATTTGCCGCTTTTTCAACCGGTCCAAGATTATGTAAACGTTTGCTAACAACCATTTCAGTAACGTTTAATGTATCCGATAATTCTTTAAGGGTCTGACATCGATCTTCATTAAATAAGACTTCCAATTCTTCATCTTCACATTTTTTCGGCTGTCCTGGACGTACTTTGTCTTTAAGGTCAAAATCGCCACTTTAGAATCATCTAAATCAATCTCTGCGCATTATTTCAGATAGAGCATGTTCACCATAAGCTTCTTGAAGCAAGCGATGACTTGCAGCAGCACTTTTTCTTAAATTAAAGCAAAAAAGCAAAGCTTCCCGCATATGATGTTTCGTTGGTTCAAAACCTGGCATTTTCAATATTATAAAAAAAGCAGTGTGTACAAGTGAATTCACTTTCAAATACTGAATATTGTAGATTATGCCCAATACTTCAACACAGTATAGTTTTAGTGTTATAACATAATTCCCCTGTTAATATTCTTTGTTAACGGGTTAGGGGTAGTCAACGGCGTGAAAAATGAATATTTTAAATAATTATTTTTTGACAGTAATTAAATTTATTTTATAAAATTAATAAAACAGAGTTATTATTTCATGTTTTAGCTTTACTTGACCAAAATTTCAAAAGAAAATATATTAATTGTAGATGAAGTTATTGCGATTTTCTTGAAAATATGTTTTCAAAGCCTGTGACCACTGTAATTCAAAAACCACTCGACGGATTTGAATGAAATTTGTACAGCTTATTGAAAGCTTAAAAAACTAGTACTTAATAGAAGGATTTTTTTTTTTGAAAACTTCTATATTTTTTTAACAATAAACAAATGCTTTTTTCCTTGAAAATCCCCGAGTAAACTTTCAGAAGCCGCCATTTTGTTTATTTAAAAAAAAAGCTTCGATTAAGTACTAGATTAACTATTAGACTAATGATTTTTTTTGTTTGATTGATTTTAGATGAACCAGTAAAATGTTCTGATGGTTACCGCAAAGCACTACTTACGGAACGGGGTCCAACAAAGATGGCAATAACTTCGTCTACAATTAATATTTTTTTTTTTAATTATGGTCAAGTAAAGTTAAAACATAATATAATAACTCTGTTTCATTAGTTTTATAAAATAATTTTAATTACTATCAAAAAAAAATTATTTAAAATACTCATTTTTTCACGCCTCTGACTACCCCTAACCCGTTAAATTTTACTATAGGATGTACCACCATACTATTTGTTATAAACACCAGTGACTTTGTCTGAGTGCACGAACGTTTCAATGGGCCAGTCCACTTTGAAAATTTCAAAAAATCGATTTTTTTTACCGTTTTCGAAAGTACATACATTCAGAAATATTGTGTCAAAATTTTATGAAAATCCGAGCTCTCTAAGTATTTTTTTTTTTTTACCTGAACGTCAGGACCTCATTTCGTCTACCTGAGCATATAGCGCGCTCAAACACGTTTTTCTCGAAACAAAGTTTTCAAAATCTAGCTCCATCGTATCTCTAAAACTAATAAACCGATTCTCTTGAAATTAGAACTAAATATTGTAAACATGATTCGCAACAAGATGACCCTCGATGGTTTTAAAATTTTGATTTTACTCTTTTTTTGTGAAAAAATGCAGAAAAAACGCGATTTTTAAATTTCTTTCGTTTTTCATCTGCCATTTTTTTATTTTTTGATAAAACTTTATATTCAAGAGTCATTTTGTAGCTGGTGTCATACTGAATCTAATGGACTTTGATTCTTTCGTTTCAGACAAGCCGTTGCCGAGTTGTGATGGAGCTACCTCGCCCACCTATTTTTGAGGCGTTACGTTAAACTACAGTTTTTGTACTTAAAAATGAATAAAAATGAATTAAAATTTTTTTTTAATGTATTTCAAGACTTATTTATCAAACCCAACAACTTTTATGTTCACATCTTTTATAAAATCCTCAAGAAAAAAATCGCGAAAATAGCCTTTTTTCGTGGTTCCAAAGTGGACTGGCCCCTTAATTGACAGCTTTTAATTGATATTTTTAGCGGACTTTTCCAATTAACAATTCGACTCATCAGTATACTCCTGAACAGCAATATGAAAAAAAAATTTCAGCCGAAGTACTTTGGAGAGTATTTTTAACACACATAATCCCTGTAATCTATCAGTCATGGTCACGAACTGTGCAGGTATTTTGGGCGAATTCTTTTTCCATATTACTGTTCAGAAATGCATTGAGTCGAATTGTTTATTGGAAAAGCCCACTATGAATATCAACCGAAAGCTGTACAATCAAAAAGACGATGGCTTTTTTTTGTTATTTCCAAAAACATAACCAATAATATAAAACGCATTACAGACAATTTTTTAGAGCAACTCGTAAAATGTTTTTCTTGGAATTTTCGATATTTACCTCACTGGCTGCTAGAAACAATCGATACTGCTAAATTAGCAACAATATCGATCGATTCGATAAAAACACAAAGTACGATTTCTCACTGCACGGAAATAAAATTGTACATTCGTGTGTTCCAAGTTATTATCAAGTGTAAAATATGTAGATTATAAATGATTTATACACTGATACTAAAACTCGACACCTTTCATGAATTGATTGATATCATTTCTCGAATGAGATGTCAGATAAGTTTTTTTTTCTCAAGATATTACGCATAATTGTCGTAACGTGCGACAATATGCGTGCAGTAGATTGTGAATATTTTAATGAATTTAAATGATTGATGTTTAGTGATTCTGGTAGCCATTCGTAACGCTTTCCGTTGTATAAAAAAAATAAAAAAGGCGGACAAGTTCGAGTTGAACTCGTGTGGAGAGGGTTCTGTATGATGAATATGTTATCTACCATGTTTTTTCAAATTTGAACCAAATTTGTTTGAGGTAACTAAAAATTTTAAGACCAGATACCTCTTATAGATTTTCCTATAATCTGTAAGTAAAGAACTATTTTCTGCATTTTTTTCAAAATTTTAGGCTCAGTAGTTTCGGAGATAGGGGGGGGGGGGGGGGGGTGGGGGGAAATGGTCAATTTTCATCTACTTTCTTAAATAATTTTAAAACTCTTTATTTTAAAATTATTTAAAATAAACATATTTGAGATCCTCACGACAAGCCCTTTCATTTGATATGTCACACGGTACAGTTTGCAAAACTTTTTTTTTTTATTTTCTAATTTGCTCCCCAAAAGTGACCCCCATATTCAAAATTCAATTATTTACGTTACACATCCGTGTTTGGGTCGCAGAAATTCATATGTGTACTAAATTTCAACTTAATCGGTCCACTGGATTCGGAGCAAATTGGCTGTGACAGACGGATAGACAGACAGACACACGAGTGATCCTATAAGGGTTCCGTTTTTTTTTTCATTTGGACGTACGGAACCCTAAAAACGTCTCAACAAAGCCGACTGAAAGTGAAGCGCTGAAAGCCTTTCTATGAACATTCGAATCATTGCATCTCCGATAAAAAATATCTGAAACATCATGAATAAGCTTTATTGTGGACTCTTCTTATTATTCGTACAATTCATGGGGACAATATTTGTATGTGGAAAACGATCACCAGTGATGTATGGAACGCCTGATCTCGCCAAAATAACGGTAAGCCGTACATACTCAATTCAGAATATTATGATGTATAGAAGAATTTCACGTGAGACCTTGATTTTAAAACCATTTTTGATTGGTGCAACTTTTGAATGTAATATTTTACGAAAAAAGTCTATGGTAATTTTAGTTTTATTCGATAGGGATTTGGTTTTATTCATTTATCGTGCCAATCAAAAATAATCAGTATTTTGGCATTTAACTTTCACTTTGTAATATGAAACACCTCATGGAATATGACTCAACAATCTCTGCTCTATTTAAATGAAATACAAATAGGTGATGCTTTGATTATTTTCAGGCAGAAATCATAAGAACCTGCTACGGAGAGCGATTTAAGGAAATTGGTCTGGCTGGGAATTTGTCCGATTCTTTCTTCGCTTCGGTTGCATCGGGTGGTCCTCCGTTTAGTACAGTTTTGCTCAACAATGATATAAGTTCAGTGCAAAGCGGTGGAGTGCCGATGATTTCGCGATACAAGTTACAAATCTTCGCGGTTACGGTGACATCATCGTTGGAGCTCAAAAAAACTCTCGTAAATATAAAGAATTCTAGGTGGTGGAATCACATGGCTCTATTTTATATATTTGACTCCGGTAAAGAAATAGAATGTTCGGAAGCTTTTGGGTTTTTGTGGACAGCATGGATGATGGACATACTCAAAGCGAAATTTATTTGTAATCATGGTAATGAAGGACCATTGATATACATGTTCAATCCTTATACAAACTATGCTGGAGATCATTGGAAATTAGAGCGGATTTACAATGGCGTAAACAAACATCCATGGTCTCTATTCGTACGGAAATATGATAAAAATGTTAAGATTTGCCAAAATATCGATTTTGACCAAACAAGAAATCCCGGTGGATATGAAGTTCGGTTAACAACGGACAAGAGTTTGGCGTTATTGAATTATACTACGACTGGCGTATATATCCGGTTCAAGACTTATAATAAGGGGATCCAGGCGATGTCGCGGTATATGAATATAACGATCAAATTGGTTGTTCACTCGGCAAATAAACCATTAGGGTTCATTGATAAAGATGGGAAAGGTCACGGTTTGATAGAAGATTTGACTAACGGTCAGAGCGACATGATATGCATATACGTCCCGATAACAAACGCCCTCGGACTACCAGGGTCCTCGTCCATGTACCTAAGATTGTATGCGATGACTCAGTATATGGGGTACCCGAGTCAATGGGAGAAAGTTATTTCGGCAATTGATTATTCTTCAAGAATCGGTCTATGCATTGTTATCTTCGTTAATTTGATTTTCATGAAGTACGCTTTGCGACAATCTTTTATGACAGCTTTTCTCAACACACTTCGGATAGTCTGCAACTCTTGTCTCGTTAAATGTCCGAATAATTTGGGTTCAAGAATTTATCTGGCCTGTTTATTCTGTTTCTTTATAGTTATTCAGGCATTGTATCAGGGTCAGCTATCTGCTCGACTGGCAAAACAGGTTCGTTATCCGAACATTAACAACCAACGCGATCTAATAAGCTCTACCTACATTCTTTATGGAATCGAACGTGTACGCGTGCTTTTCAGTGACAGTGCTTATGAAGGACGTTTTGTCCCGATTGAAAATCGCATCAGTTGTACAGATTATGTATTACACAACTCATCGATTGCCTGCGTAGATTATAGAGAATATCTAATCGACAACGCCATCAAATCAAAGCTTCATATGTCGGCGAACATGATCGCAGAGTTTCCGATGAAAGTGCCTTTTAGACCAAACTGGCCTTTGGAGCAGAAATTTGAAGAACATACTTCGAATATGGAACGTTCTGGGCTTTTTACACATTACGAAACTCACTTTGCACAGGAAATGCGTACTCTAGATATCAATGAAAATGGAAAAGTCAATGACGATTTTAAAGTTATAATGCTGAAGGACTTGGATTTTGCATTTGTTATTCTTGGAATTGGATTGGGATGTGCGATCACAATTTTTGTCATTGAACTATATGTTTACCGAGATCATTCGTCACGCATGAACAAAAGAGTGCGTTTCATGTGGCGCTAAGTTCTAAAATCAAAATCTGATTAAGAAGTATAGAGTTAATAAGCTTAGATTAGTATTCATATTGGTTTGACGGGGGCAAAGTTACACAAGATAAATAGTGAAAAAACAATACATAAAAATATTTACACTAGTGGAAAATAGAAATGAAAAATTTAAGTAATTCCTAAAATCTGCGTAAAAGAAGACCAAGTATTAAAAAATCGTGTCCTAAGTTACAAAATGGCCACCCTATATAGTTGTTCTAACTTTCTAGAAAATATTGTATTTATTCAACTTGTAATATTATACGTTAACACAAAAATAATTCAACCCAAACACTTGTTAAATACATTGAACTCATTGACAGCTTAAAAGTGTTGATTCGATTGTTTATAGCAAAAGATGACCACATACTGCTTTTTTATCCTTTTTCTTATTGCGTAGAACAACTGTATTTTAAATTGATTGAATGATTTTTCACTAGAGACTAATAGGTTTTAATATATTAATAATAATTGGGTACGACACAGAAATTCGATAGCATTGAGGAATATTTTCAAGCCCAACGCACCAAAAATCGTTGCATAAATCTACAAAAAGTTGGAACAAGAGAAAAACTATTAACAGAAACCAAATGAGTTTTGATGCGAGCGAAAAAACGTAGAGGAGTTCCAATTCCTCGAACACTGAATTCACTTTATCAAATTGTTTGCTGGTTGAAACTAAGAATTTAAGCACGTCAAATCTCTGGTCCGATAATACATCCGAGTATACAAGGACATAAAACCATCAAAAAAGAAAAAAAAACTATCGATGCAACGTAAATATGTTAACTAACTCGAAAATCAGATTAAATTGTTATATATTTTGCCAGCGCAATGACGCAAATTCAATTTATGGTAATTATGCAGTTTAGCGGCCTTTCTGAAAATCTTTATTATTTATTTATTTGTAATTATTCTCATTATTGAATTCGTACGATTATATATATATAATTTGTATTTTTTTTTCATTCTGATAACCGCTTACGATTAAGTATTCAGCCGGTAATAAATTGTAGTCCGTAGATTTTAATTAAAATGCATTTGACACTGTTCCATTTTGATATCCCACAAAAATACGCGCGATTCGTACCGATTTTGATTGTGTAATTTCTTGCATTCAAATAAAAAAAAAACGAATTCAAGCTTGCAACTTGGATTGAATTATTGTTTATTTTCCAGCGGAAATCTAAAAAATTAATTCTTTTTTTCGTTCCAGGAACGGGAAAAAGAAAGAGAGTTTATAGATATCGACTAATGTCAGATTTCTCTCAGAAAGAATGGATTCTGGACGAGACATTGAAGGCAATATTTGAAAAAAAATAAAAAAATAAAAAAAATCGAATTGCGCACTGTTCGATAATATTAGCTCACAGTTGATCGTTCCAAATTTTCTTAGTTCGTATGACAACTTCGGAATTATTAAAAGAAATTATGATTCGGATGAACAATAATTTTCTCGTCCCAATTCTCACTTACGTTTCTCAATTATTTTATTTGCACAGTGAACCGAAAGAAAAAAGAGTAGTAGTACATTTTTATTCATCTAAATACGATTTGGTTTTGTTTATGAAAACGTTGAGAACTAGCATTTAAATTATTTAGAATTGTAATGGAAAGTACAACAGCAAATGGGAAAAATTACTTATTTTTATTCTGTAAAAAATGACGATATAAAAAAAAACTATGAAATTGTTAAAAAATGTGATACGAGGCTCATTGTTCGTTGGAATCCAGTTGCAATCCCAAAAAAATAAACTTTGAGTACATCTAGAAAACTTTTATTTAACCGATCAATGCGGTTCTTGTATTTTTTGTTTCCTTTTTTTTTAGCGTCACAAATAATACGGACGCGGCAATATCGTATATCACGAAATATCGTCGTCAAAAAAACGGGTACAATGGAACGCTATGATAATTATAACACGTGTGTCACGATGAATGAATTCAGTGATTATAAATGAATCGAAGGTCTCGCTTATGTTATGTTATATTATTATTATTTTTCATATTACTGGTTTTTTTTACGTTTTTTCTCTTTGTTTTTACTTTTCTTTAAATGTTCTACTCGCGACTTAAGAACTGGGTAAGTCGACAATATGTATATTAATCTTATACTTGTTCTTTTATATTTAATTGTTTAAACCGTGTGTTTGCTTTTTTGTTTTTATATTTATTTATTTATGGCATAATATCATGTGTGTCGGTGTATTTCACTTCCACAATCGAAATCTCATCTCTTGTGTGTGTTATTTTTTGTTATTTTCTTTTTTGAAATCTTTCTCGTCCTTTTCTTCTCATTTCGGGTTTATCTTCTCGCCGTTTTTTCATTTTGTGTTACTTTTCGTCGATATTTAATCTCTCATATCACGTTAGGGACGCTCATAAAACATCACATTGTGCGCGTATTTTGTGTAGAAACTTAAATTATACTCGAAGACATCAAAAACTTTCTACGTAATGTTAAATAACGAGAGCGGAAAATCGAGAATTTTGCCTAGTGAGAGATTTATTTTTTTTTGTTTTGATTGAAAAAAATGGTTTTTTAAAATAATAAATAAAAATAAAAAACAATTAAAAAAGAACTAAAAACAGTGAAATTTGAATCATGACATGATTTTTTTCGAATAATTAGGTAATAATCGAATTAAAGCCGATTTTCTTAATGCAGTTTGCATAAATCTCTCTTGGGATATATTTGTAAGAATAATTGATGTGTATAGAACTTTTTTGAAGAGAATGTACGGTGTTACGCATAGATTACGGTACCACAAAGTCTCGTTGATATACGTTGATAACTAAACTTTTTTATATCTTCTCCGAGAAACGTGTTTAATTTTTTTAATTCTTATTATCAGCAGCTCGTGGTTTAACGTTAATTCCACAACACTTCGAACCTTGCTATATTCGAAATTTTTCTCTCGAGTCCTATTCGCTATTCTTTATTAAAAAAAAAAAAAAAACGAAACAAAATTCGAGTTATTAAGGGGTTATATACAGTTGGAAATTTCAGAAAATCGATTTTTTTTTATGGCATTTTCAGAATGTACATACATTTGAGTACATTCTCTGAAAATTTCAAATTAATCCAGCAAGTAATGTCGGAGTTATATGCTATTTTATGATTAATTTCAAATTTCAAAAAATCGATTTTTTTTGTTGCATTTTTGGAGTCTACATATATTCAAATAGTTTCTCTGAAATTTTCAAAGCGATACGGCAAATATTCGTAGAGATACATGCGTACTTGAAAGGACGCTTGGAGCATTACAAAGTAAGCGCGCTCCGAACGGCCCGAGCGGCAGCGGTTGTTGTGGCCCGCGTGCCTGAGGTGACCCTTTTCATTGTTTTTGCATACATGGTATATGCGAGAGCTAAGCGTGGTCATTTCTTATACCGAAGAAAGGAATTTTGTCAGTCGAACCATCTCTGCCACAGTGTAAAGTCGCGCGTTCAAATTTTACTCCGTTTTCGTAGTTTTGCGAATTAAAATGCCTTACAAGTGTACCAGACAACGGAGACTATCCGACAAGACGCAAATTTCAAGAGGGAAAAAGCGAAAACAATCGTACAATCCAAAAACAGTCGAGGCCGATGAAAGTAGCTTCAGTACATCCGCGAAAAAATTGAAAAATCAGAAGGAGATCTTAGTTCCTCGTGATTCCTTCATTGAATATCGCATTTTCAATTTTATAACGGTCTTCGCAGCGATAAGTGAATACGTCCAGTGTAAAACTTGCAAAGGAAAAGTGCAATTTCAAACGGCTGCACAACGAGGACTCGGTTTTAAAATCGTCATTCTGTGTGATAAGTGCGATCCTCGAGCCATAAACTCTTGTCCTTTCATCAAACATTCTTACGCGATAAACAGACGATTTTTATTTGTGATGAGAACTCTCGGAATAGGATTGAAAGGTGCAGCGAAATTTTGTGGATTGATGGACATGCCACCTTTTGTGATGCAAGCTACGTACGATTTGATTGTCAAAAGTATTCATTCATGCACGCAAATGGCCACCGAAAAACTTTTCGAAAAAGCTTGTGCTGAAGAAAAAGAAGCGTCTGCTCAAAATCGAGGCGATGGAAACTGTGAAGAATTGACAATATCTGGCGATGGAACCTGGAAAAAACGAGGGTTTACTTCTTTATACGGAGTAACATCACTGATCGGTTATTATACGGGGAAAATTATCGATATCGTCGTGAAAAGTTCGTACTGCAAACAATGCGAGGTTTGGAAAAAAAAAATTGACACTGAAGAGTACAACGAATGGTATGACGATCACAAAGATGTTTGTGCTGCGAATCATAACGGTTCTTCAGGAAAAATGGAAGTCGATGCGGCCGTAGAAATGTTCAAGCGTTCAATGGAAAAATTTAACGTCCAATACAAAAATTACATCGGCGACGGTGACTCGAAAACCTACTCGGGGATTTTGAAAGCTGTGCCTTACGGAAACAACGAAGTGGTAAAAAAAGAATGTATTGGACACGTTCAAAAAAGAATGGGTTCACGACTCCGAGACTGTGTCAAAAAAAATACCGAGATGACTGTAAATAAAAGTGGGAAAAAAATGCAAAAAAAAGTACTTGGTGGAAAAGGAAAGCTCACAGCCAAACTGATCGATAAATTGACTGTTTATTATGGCTTGGCAATCAGGAGGCACTGTGATTCCGTTGACAATATGTATAATGCAATATGGGCAACATATTACCATTATTGTTCAACAGATGAAAATCCTCAACACGAAAGATGCCCGGTCGGAACTGAGTCATGGTGTTGTTGGCAGCGAGCGCGAGCTTCGAATAAATTATCGGATTATAAACACGATTATTCTCCATTTCCACAAGATGTTGCTGACGCTCTGTTTCCGATCTACACGGATCTGAGCAATGAAAAGTTGCTTGAAAGATGTGTTGGTGGTTTCACACAAAATAACAACGAAAGCTATAATCAGTTGATTTGGAAAATCACACCGAAAATAATTCCTAGTGGTTCAAAAATAGTGGAAATAGCAGCTCACATGGCAGCCGGCACCTTTAATGAAGGTACGGCATCACTATTATATTATATGAGTGCACTGGGTCTATCGATTGGGCCCAATGCCCATGCCTATGCCGAAAAACAGGATGCAGAGCGCGTCGCGATCTCTATTTTAAGAGCGCATGAGCGCACGCGCGAAGGAAGAATGGTTCGCCGACGACTGCAATTCGACAATTTGGAAGCTGCTGATGATGCAGAGGGAACTTCTTATGGCCCTGGAATAGATGACTCCTTGTAAGTTGTAAAAAAAAAATTTTATCCATGTGTTCACCACTTATGAAACTTTGAACGCGTTTATCTCGAAACGATGTTTTCAAAGTCGGTGAGCACGATTTCTCAAAGATGGCTCAACCGATCGGTCTGCAATTTTAACACAACTTTCTCAGATATATTCTACTGGGATTGGACGAAGGAGTAAGATTTCCGAAAATTATTTCTATTTTTTTTGAACCATTGAACGACCAAAATTCGGTTAAAAATTGAAATTTCGTCTTTGAGGAGCCGTCATTTCATCAAAATTGGAAATTCCAACTATTCCTTCGTCCAATCCCAGCATTTATCTGTCCACTAAACAAATCTCTTTGGTTTTTTAATTTCAGCTGATCCAAACGGGAGATTTCATGCTCACCGCAAGACGCCTTTTTTTAGAGGACCTACAGGAGATCAATCACAGGAGCTATCTGAAGCAATATTTTGTTAAATAAAAAATTGCGATAAAGAGTTAAAAGATGACACTCCATTTACTTCCTTATGCTTTTCCTCGTCAAATGAAATCCCTATCCGGAAAAAATTCGTAAAAAAACGAGTTTTTTTGGCCTTCCAACTGTATATAACCCCTTAATATAATCGTATCCATAATAATTTACAAATTATTAAAATTTGGGTCATGGCAAATCTTTAGTCATGAATATTTGAGTTATAAAAACTAAGAACGACACATCGGATGCTACAATTTTTTTTATACACGTACAGCTTATAAAATAAAAATTATATTGTAAGAAGACAGAAAAACATGAATAGATGCAAAAAAAAGAAATATTTGCGCCAAAATTCGAAAAAGAAACTGCGACACTCGGGATCGTACTCAAAATACCCAGACTGTGAACGCAACGCAGAGCCACTAGATCAAACATGAATTTTACAAATGAAATTTGGGAATCGCTCATATTTATCATACGGGTTTGAAATTATGATGTGTGATATCCGCTTGATTAACCCTAGAAGCCCACAATCTATTTCTTCCAACGTGAACCCCGCACTGGGGTAAATAGTTACCCCAATCTTCTCTTTAGCATAAAATGTTCCTCATATGCGATAACAACACTGTTAAAAATTTCCGTATGAAAATTAATACACATGTATAAGAAGCTTTTATGCGGATACCGTATATGAAAATTCAGATACGCTGAGGAAATTGAGAGACGCGGTATTTTAATGATACGAGCACAGTTCAGTAAAATTAATATACTTGTGTATTTGAAAAATCATATGCATGTAAGAAATGTTAACTTCGTGCATATTAAAAACACGAAACATCTACTAACATTACTATACAGGTATATTAAAGTTCATGTTACCAGCATAGTAATTTTCAGATTCAAGATTACTAAATTTCATGCACTGTATAACGTTTTCGCATTACATATGTCTACGATATTTCTAGAGATATATCATAAAATTTGGTGATCCTTTTTGAATATTAATATACGAATAAATATTAAATAAATTCAGCTATTATGAGTTTTTAAGGGGACACATTAATTGGCGTACTATTGTGTTCGATTTTTTAAAGTTGAAGGTCGAAATCATGCAGAGATCTCAAGAAATTAGTTAAAGTGACCACTTGATGCCGTGGCAATCAAGTCGAGCAATTGTCGCCGTAAAATTTTTTATTATAATCTCAACATCTTGTGTTAAGTTTGGTGTTTACCATTTTCATGTTTTACACAATTTTCTTAGATTCGAGCGACTTGTATATATCCTCGTCCGAAGCACGCGCCTCCTATGAGAAAGTCGACGCTCTGCGCCACGCGGTGGCCAGAGCGCGAAGCAGGGTGCCCACAAAGCGTTACGAATTTCCTACAATTGTGTATTAATTTTAATATTGAGATTCTTATAATTAATACATAGGTAAATGAATTTTAATACACGGATTTTTTTTTTATACTGCAGGGTATATTAATTTTCATTCCCATTTTTATACCGTATTTTTAAGAGATAGAGTTATGATGGGAAATAACATGTATCGTATTATTAACATTCATGTGTATCTTATTTTTCAGTCAACTGTCAAGAAAAGTGAAGATCATACTGTAATTTTAATACATTGTTGATAGTAGATGAATTCATATACATTTGTATTAATTATCAATGAAACATATGATTTATTTCAATGCATGTCCACAAAATTTTCAGATTTCATATAAATATTCAATGTTATGTATCTTAAATTCCATATCAGTAACCAAAATTTATGTTCATATTTCAATTTTGGCATACGAGTGCAATAATTTTCATTTCATACACCCGGTTTGTAAATTTCATTTACCGTTGTATTGTAAAAGTATTGTAAATTTCATATATTTTTTAACAGTGAAGGTTTAATTATATACCATTCTTTTCGTTTTTTTATAACGAAGAGGACGGTGCATGATAAAATCGTATTCGATAAATATTTAATGGTGAAAACTCCATAAAACCGAGGGAATAGTTTAACAAAATTGGTTCGGGAAGGAAATTTGACATTATCGTAGGGTGACTAATTACCCCGTTGTGGGGTTCTAGAGTTAAAAACATCTCATCTAATGACACATGAAAAATATACATGAGAATATATCTTATATACATTGTTCGCTAGAACCAAAAATCTTTGTGAAAATATGTTAATAGCAATTATCATGATATATTATAATGAGGCTTACCCATTTAATGTTTTATTTTATTTTTATTTTTATTGTTCCTGCGTATACCCTCGCGGGTTTTTACGAGCTCATCGCATCACTTTGACCCCACTTTTTCGCCACTTCACTAGTTTCTAATGTCCAGTTTCCTAATTTTTCCATGTTCCTGAGAGACCCCCAAGAGTGTTGCTCACAACCACTTTTCCTAATGCTGTACTGTATCGCATTTGCACGAGTGCCAAGGAAAACTGTAGAAAACCCAGCCGATTCAGACGGCTGTATTTTTACTGAGTTCAAATTGATTAGCACTAGGTGAAACTTAGAAAAACTACCTTCCGCTCAACGATTGATGCGCGAGCCGGTGCATGGCTAAGCGGTCACTCAACCGAGTATTGGCCTCGTCCGAGGCTGCTTAATTTTGGAGATCGCCGGAGCTACACACCGACCGCGCACCCGTCGCTGTCGGTTCCATTGAAAGTTGATAATTACCATATAAATGGTGGAAAAACTGTTGAAGTCATAAAAGTTTCGTCCAAAAATAAATATGCTACAGTATATCAGATTTTTTATGTCAATAGCAACTTGCTGATAGTGTTGCTTCGATTATTTCCTCACTGTTAAAAATTTTACCATGATCCATAGTACTTTTTAAATGAAACATGATTATATGTTGGGTTATGAACTTAGTTCCCACTGTTTTTCAATAAAAATAAAAATAAAAATTATTTATAGTTTGCGATACGTTCTATTTTATTCGAAGTATTGTTCTTCAGAAGTTACGATCCTTTTCGCCAATATAAATCATTGCTTTTTGAGGCGATCCATTCATCGACCCATTTCTTATTATCTACAAAAGACTTGAAATGCTGTGATAACAAATTATTCTGAATCGCTCGAAACAAACGATACGACGGGTGAGGTAAGAGTTCCCAGTTCATGTCCTTTATATACTTTCTTACGGTTTCTGCTACAAAATTAGTTCGTTATGACGTTTGCCGGATTCAGGCCGATTTTTTTTCATCTCCTGGTTGGGCTTCATTAATTGTTGTTTATAGCGAACAGTAGTGATCGTTTCACCCGGTTTCAGCAACTCGTGGTACACCATACCTTCTTGATCTCACCAAACACGCAGCATCACCTTTCGAGCATGAATATTGCGTTTTGACGTTGACGGAGCTGGTTCACCTGGCAGTACCCATGCTTTTTTCATTTGGAATTTTCGTAATAAACGCATTTCTCATCGCCAGTCACGATTCGATGTAAAAATGACTTCCTTTCGCATCGTTCAAGCAGCAATTCACAAATTGTTTTTCGCTTTTCGAGTTGTCTCTCGTTTAATTCATGTGGTAACCGCAATTTGCCGCTTTTTCAACCGGTCCAAGATTATGTAAACGTTTGCTAACAGCCATTTCAGTAACGTTTAATGTATCGGACAATTCTTTAAGGGTCTGACATCGATCTTCATTGAGTAAGGCTTCCAATTCTTCATCTTCAAATTTTTGCGGCTGTCCTGGACGTTCTTTGTCTTTAACAATCTCTGAACGTTGTCTCAGATGGAGCATGTTTACCATAAGCTTCTCGAAGCAAGCGATGACTTTCAGCAGCACTTTTTCTTAAATTAAAGCAAAAAAGCGAAGCTTCCCGCATATGATGTTTCGTTGGTTCAAAACCTGACATTTTCAATATTATAAAAAAAGCAATGTATACAAGTGAATTCACTTTCAAATACTGAATATTGTAGATTATGTCCAATACTTCAACACAGTATAGTTTTAGTGTTATAACATAATTCCCCTATTAATATTCTTTATTAACGGGTTAGGCGTAGTCAACGGCGTGAAAAAATGAGTATTTTAAATAATTTTTTTTTGACAGTAATTAAATTTATTTTATAAAATTAATGAAACAGAGTTATTATTTTATGTTTTAACTTTACTTGACCAAAATTTCAAAAAAAAAATATTAATTGCAGATGAAGTTATTGCGTTTTTCTCGAAACTATGTTTTCAAAGTCGGTGACCACTGTAATTCAAAAACCACTCGACGGATTTGAATGAAATTTATACAGCTTATTGAAAGCTTAAAAAACTAGTACTTAATAGAAGGATTTTTTTTTTTTGAAAACTTCTATATTTTTTTAACAATAAACAAATGCTTTTTTCCTTGAAAATCCCCGAGTAAACTTTCAGAAGCCGCCATTTTGTTTATTTAAAAAAAAAGCTTCGATTAAGTACTAGATTAACTATTAGACTAATGATTTTTTTTGTTTGATTGATTTTAGATGAACCAGTAAAATGTTCTGATGGTTACCGCAAAGCACTACTTACGGAACGGGGTCCAACAAAGATGGCAATAACTTCGTCTACAATTAATATTTTTTTTTTTTAATTTTGGTCAAGTAAAGTTAAAACATAATATAATAACTCTGTTTCATTAGTTTTATAAAATAATTTTAATTACTATAAAAAAAAATTATTTAAAATACTCATTTTTTCACGCCTCTGACTACCCCTAACCCGTTAAATTTTACTATAGGATGTACAACCATACTATTTGTTATAAACACCAGTGACTTTGTCTGAGTGCACGAACGTTTTAATGGGCCAGTCCACTTTGAAAATTTCAAAAAATCGATTTTTTTTACTGTTTTCGAAAGTACATACATTCAGAAATATTGTGTCAAAATTTTATGAAAATCCGAGCTCTCTAAGTATTTTTTTTTTTACCTGAACGTCAGGACCTCATTTCGTCTACCTGAGCATATAGCGCGCTCAAACACGTTTTTCTCGAAACAAAGTTTTCAAAATCTAGCTCCATCGTATCTCTAAAACTAATAAACCGATTCTCTTGAAATTAGAACTAAATATTGTAAACATGATTTGCAACAAGATGACCCTCGATGGTTTTAAAATTTTGATTTTACTCTTTATTTGTGAAAAAATGCGGAAAAAACGCGATTTTTAAATTTCTTTCGTTTTTCATCTGCCATTTTTTTATTTTTTAATAAAACTTTATATTCAAGGGTCATTTTGTAGCTGGTGTCATACTGAATCTAATGGACTTTGATTCTTTCGTTTCAGACAAGCCGTTGCCGAGTTGTGATGGAGCTACCTAGCCCACCTGTTTTTGAGGCGTTACGTTAAACTACAGTTTTTGTACTTAAAAATGAATAAAAATGAATTAAAATTTTTTTTTAATGTATTTTAAGGCTTATTTATCAAACCCAACAACTTTTATGTTCACATCTTTTATAAAATCCTCAAGAAAAAAATCGCGAAAATAGCCTTTTTTCGTGGTTCCAAAGTGGACTGGCCCCTTAATTGACAGCTTTTAATTGATATTTTTAGCGGACTTTTCCAATTAACAATTCGACTCATCAGTATACTCCTGAACAGCAATATGAAAAAAAAAATCAGCCGAAGTACTTTGGAGAGTATCTTTTTCACATAATCCATGTAATCTATTAGTCATGGTCACGAACTGTGCAAGTATTTTGGATGAATTCTTTTTCCATATTACTGTTCAGAAATGCATTGAGTCGAATTGTTTATTGGAAAATCCCACTATGAATATCAACCGAAAGCTGTACAATCAAAAAGACGATGGCTTTTTTTTGTTACTTCCAAAAATATAACCAATAATAAAAAACGCATTACAGACAATTTTTTAGAGCAACTCGTAAAATGTTTTTCTTGGAATTTTCGATATTTACCTCACTGACTGCTAGAAACAATCGATACTGCTAAATTAGCAACAATATCGATCGATTCGATAAAAACACAAAGTACGATTTCTCACTGCACGGAAATAAAATTGTACATTCGTGTGTTCCAAGTTATTATCAAGTGTAAAATATGTAGATGATAAATGATTTATACACTGATACTGAAACTCGACACCTTTCATGAATTGATTGATATCATTTCTCGAATGAGATGTCAGATACGTTTTTTTTCGCAAGATATTATGCGTAATTGCCGTAACGTGCGACAATATGCGTGCAGTAGATTGTGAACCTAGCCAAAAACAGCATAAATGCTGTGAAAAAAGCTGAGACAAGTACATTTACGCCCGCCCCAAATAGTCGTTCTAGTTAATCCCCCCCAACTCCCAACGCCAAAATACCGATTCCCACAAAAATTTACAAAAACCCGTCTAAGTCGTTTATGCAAAGATCTCAGAACCGCTCTCATTATGATCAAATAAAATCAAATTGCACAGAGGTGATAATTTCATTCTCGTAAATGTTGTGAGTTCGCAAAAAGTTGATAAATAAATAGAGACCTACTAAAGTATATGTGGCCAAGTACATGGGATTTTATTATGTTTATAAAATCTCCAATTATGTTCATATGCCATTTCTCTAATTAATGCTTTATTACAACGAATTATTATCATATGATTTGGAACTGCGGGGGCTTTCAAAAAAAAATACAGAATTGCATTAGCCTGCGTAGTAAGCTTGAACGCTGCCACACTCTCATTTGTAATATTTGTAGTATAGTTTTATTGGTAACAAATTGATAAAAGTTTACTATCGTACGTAGAGCGAATACGCACAGAGTACTTGTCCGGCCCGAAAATTTTTCATAAAATTTATCACATAAGTCAACATTAATCTACCATACATTTTGGTCTTAACTAGTAAAGTAAGCACAGCTAATTTGGAATCACAATATGCGGATTGTTTTGTATCCCAAATTATCCTCCTTTCCTTTAACCAATTGTTATTGATGAATTGATGCTCATGTGGAGCATATCTCACGTTATTACACGGCATGTTTATTCCGGTTTTGTAACATCCAGGGGAAAACTAGAGTTACAGAGCATCTAAACGGTACTGCACACCCGGAATATGTAATCCAGTACCATTTACACGCACTTTTAGAACAGGTTTTACAAAACGGAATAAGCCTGCCATGTAAGAGCGGTCATCAATTGAATGCATTCCAAAGCGGGTAAAATTCGAATCTGCAACAGGAGATCCGAATGTTCGGAGTGGTTGAAAAATTTGCCGTGAACAAAAAAGCATATTTTTAGCTAACTAGTTGAAAAATTTTCGGGCCGGACAAGTACTCTGTGCGTATTCGCTCTACGTACGATAGTAAACTTTTATCAATTTGTTACCAATAAAACTATACTACAAATATTACAAATGAGAGTGTGGCAGCATTCAAGCTTACTACGCAGGCTAATGCAATTCTGTATTTTTTTTTGAAAGCCCTCGCAGTTCCAAATCATATGATAATAATTCGTTGTAATAAAGCATTAATTAGAGAAATGGCATATGAACATAATTGGAGATTTTATAAACATAATAAAATCCCATGTACTTGGCCACATATACTTTAGTAGGTCTCTATTTATTTATCAACTTTTTGCGAACTCACAACATTTACGAGAATGAAATTATCACCTCTGTGCAATTTGATTTTATTTGATCATAATGAGAGCGGTTCTGAGATCTTTGCATAAACGACTTAGACGGGTTTTTGTAAATTTTTGTGGGAATCGGTATTTTGGCGTTGGGAGTTGGGGGGGATTAACTAGAACGACTATTTGGGGCGGGCGTAAATGTACTTGTCTCAGCTTTTTTCACAGCATTTATGCTGTTTTTGGCTAGGATTTGTCGACTTTTTGTATGGAATTCATGGCTTGTTAATTAAATATGTCAATATTGTGTACGTATTCGGGTATGAAATTTATAGCTTGCCAATTGAACATGTCTATATTATATATGTATCTGGGTGATGCAAAAGAATTGACATTTTTTCGGCATTACAGCAAAATATGGTAACATTTTATCAAAAAGTGATTCTCTCAAGAATTGAATCCTGAATAAAAATTTTAGAGGTCGCTCAAGCGATTTTTTAATGATTTCGGCTAAAAATGGATACATGATCAAATTTCGAGCTGGTGTATCGCGACTATATTCAGACTAAAAATGCAATGTGAAATATTGTTCTAAGAAGTGTTGAAGTGAATTCAATCTTCGTAATTAACCGTCGATACTTATAAAATTATTAGATTACTTAAAACGTACAATAGTTCTGAGAAGATACGACGCATAAAAGAACAACGAACAAGTAAAAACGAATTTTTTTTTAATTTTGTATAAAAAAATTTCAATAAATATTGCACCGAAACATCCCTGTCAACAGATCAACGGATCGGAAAATATTCCATAAAAATGATGCCGAAGAAATACTCCAATAGCATCAGAATGCACCGAAAGTTTTTAAATATAAGTAATCATAACGAAACGAGATTTTGAAACAAAAAAGTATACGTACAAAATTTCGAGAGCTAAAGTTTAATCGGAAAAAATAATTTTGGCCGAAGTACTACGCGAGTTTTGCTTTTATAATGTTTATTGATTACGAATTATATCTCGTGAGCAATAGATAAACAAAAAAAATTGGTGAAGTACTTATGAAATTTTTTTTTTTCAAATCAAATATCTTTTCGCTCAAAATTATTTCGCATCGCTTGATTCCGTTTTGGGTGACAAATGCAAATAGAATTTTCATGTATTTAAGGTCTCTACCACTCTAGGGTGGTTTAAAACCATATATAATTCAAACCTAGGGTGGTTCAAACGTAGGGTGGTATCATATATCATTCTCTCAGTTATATAAAAAATGAAGAGAATGGTTTCCAAATAAACTTTATTATTGCACGCAAGAGACATTTTATGGTAAAAGAGAAGAGGCACTGTTTTCGACTCCGTTCTAGAGTTTACGTTCGGAAAAATGAATTGTTGCGGCTAGGGTTAATAAAAAAAATTATTTATTAAGGTGCTGTTCAAAAGTTTATTTATTAAATTACACTTTATTTTTGCACCATCACTCTTCTATCTATATATATAAAAGTTACTTTAACCAAAACTGAAACTGACCGCGATCTTTATAACCTTACGACTGTTCAAAGATATCAAATATTCACCGAATACGAGTTTATCATACAACATTCTCTTAATTATCAAAAAAAAAAAAAAAATAAAGAGAATGGTTTCTAAATAAACTTTATTATTGCATTCAAAGAACATTTTATGTTAAAATAGAAAAAGCACCGTTTTCGACTCCGTTCTAGAGTTTACGTTCGGAAAAATGGATTGTTGGGGCTAGGGTTAATAAAAAAAATTATTTATTTAGACACTGTTCAAAAGTTTATTTATTGATTTAAACTTTATTTTTGCACTATCATTCTTCTACATATATGTAAAAGTCACTTTAATCACAAGTTAAAACTGACCGCGATCTTTATAACTTCACGACAAAGATATTAAATATTCACCGAATACGAGTTTATCATACACCATTCTCTTAGCTATCAAAAAAAAAATGAAGAGAATGGTCTCTAAATAAACCTTATTATTGCATTCGAGGAACATTTTATGGTAAAAGAGAAAAGGGAACGTTTTCGATTCCGATAACCTTTTTTTAACTCACAATTGTCACTGTTTATATATATATATTATCATATCTGTCAGCTTTCACATCCGCGATCTTTATAACCTTATTTTTTTTTTAATTTCCACTTGGAAATTTGTAGCTATCTCTGTCGCACTCATACGGCTGATCCATATTAAAAAAAATATCCGTCAACTTTCACATCCGCGATCTTTATAACCTTATTTTTTTAACCTCACATCACTATGCATATAGAATTGCACATCCGCGATCTTTATAACCTTTTTTTCTAACTCACAGCTGTCACTGTTTATTATAAAATATCATGAAGAAAAGTCAAATCGGCTGTCACATCGACGAACGCACTCTCACATATCATCAGAACGTTACCAATTTCTAGTTAGTATCACTAGGCAGCGACCGCAAAGCGTCAAAAGTGTGCGAAAAATGCTACCTTTTTTGATGATTTGGAAAGATGAAATATTAATATTTCCAATATGCGTTAGGCTACAGAGTTCTAAATAGTCACGATCGAAAGAGAAAAAAAAATAAAAAATACGTAAACCCGCAGCATCTTTCAACACGATGTTATTCATTAAATATCGCCGAAACAATTTTCGGAATACGTTCAGAATCACTCTTCTTGCTGTAAAGACTCTAGTAGCGACTCGTCTTCGCCATCTTATAGTATACGTAAATGTACTTGTCTCGAGTCGCTACCGCGACTCTAGATATTTTAATGAATTTAAATGATTGGTGTTTAGCGATTCTGGTAGCCATTCGTAACGCTTTCCGTTGTATAAAAAAAATAAAAAAGGCGGACAAGTTCGAGTTGAACTCGCGTGGAGAGGGTTCCGTATGATGAATATGTTATCTACCTTGTTTTTTTAAATTTGAACCAAATTTGTTTGTGGTAACTAAAAATTTTAAGACCATATACCTCTTATAGATTTTCCTGTAATCTGTAAGGAAAGAACTATTTTCTGCAATTATTTCAAAATTTTAGGCTCAGTAGTTTCGGAGATAAGGGGGGGGGGGGGGAAATGGTCAATTCTCATCTACTTTCTTCAATTATTTTAAAACTATTTATTTTAAAATTATTAAAAACATATATATTTGAGACTGGTATTTGATCTGTCACATGGTACAGTTTGCAAAACTTTTTTTTTTAATTTTTTATTTTACCCCCCAAAAGTGACCCCCATATTCAAAATTTAATTATTTGCGTTACACATCCGGGTTTGGGTCGCACAACTTCATATGTGTACTAAATTTCAACTTAATCGGTCGACTAGATTCGGAGCAAATTGGCTGTGACAGACGGGCAGACAGACCGACCACGAGTGATCCTATAAGGGTTCCGTTTTTTTTTTCATTTGGACGTACGGAACCCTAAAAACGTCTCAACAAAGCCGACTGAAAGTGAAGCGCTGAAAGCCTTTCTATGAACATTCGAATCATCGCATCTCCGACAAAAATATCTGAAACATCATGAATAAGCTTCATTTTGGGCTCTTCTTATTATTCCTACAATTCATGGGGATAATATTTGTATGTGGAAAACGGTCATCAGTGATGGATGGAACGCCTGATCTCGCCAAAATAACGGTAAGCCGTACATACTCAATTCAGAATATTATGATGTATAGAAGAATTTCACGTGAGACCTTGATTTTAAAACCATTTTTGATTGGTGCAACTTTTGAATGTAATATTTTACGAAAAAGTCTATGGTAATTTTGGTTTTATTCGATAAGGATTTGGTTTTATTCATTTATCGTGCCAATAAAAAATAATCAGTATTTTGGCATTTAACTTTCACTTTGTAATATGAAACACCTCATGGAATATGACTCAACAATCTCTGCTCTATTTAAATGAAATACAAATAGGTGATGCTTTGATTATTTTCAGGCAGAAATCATAAGAACCTGCTACGGAGAGCGATTTAAGGAAATTGGTCTGGCTGGGAATTTGTCCGATTCTTTCTTCGCTTCGGTTGCATCGGGTGATCCTCCGTTTAGTACAGTTTTACTCAACAATGATATAAGTTCAGTGCAAAGCGGTGCGGTGCCGATGATTTCGCGATACAAGTTACGAATCTTCGCGGTTACGGTGACATCATCGTTGGAGCTCAAAAAAACTCTCGTAAATATAAAGAATTCTAGGTGGTGGAATCACATGGCTCTATTTTATATATTTGACTCCGGTAAAGAAACAGAATGTTCGGAAGCTTTTGGGTTTTTGTGGACAGCATGGATGATGGACATACTCAATGAGAAATTTATTTGTAATCATGGTAATGAAGGACCATTGATATACATGTTCAATCCTTATACAAACTATGCTGGAGATCATTGGAAATTAGAGCGGATTTACAATGGCGTAAACAAACATCCATGGTCTCTATTCGTACGGAAATATGATAAAAATGTTAAGATTTGCCAAAATATCGATTTTGACCAAACGAGAAATCCCGGTGGATATGAAGTTCGGTTAACAATGGACAAGAATTTAGCTTTATTGAATTATACTAAAACTGGCGTATATATCCGGTTCAAGACTAGTAATAAGGCGACCCAGACAGAGGCGCGGTATATGAATATAACAATCAAATTGGTAGTTCACTCGGCAAATAAATCATTAGGGTTCATTGATAAAGATGGGAAAGGTCACGGTTTGATAGAAGATTTGACTAACGGTCAGAGCGACATGATATGCGTATACGTCCCGATAACAAACGCCCTGGGACTACCAGGGTCCTCGTACACGTACCTAAGATTGTATGCGGTGACTCAGTACACGGGGTACCCGAGTCAATGGGAGAAAGTTATTTCGGCAATTGATTATTCTTCAAGAATCGGTCTATGCATTGTTATCTTCGTTAAGGGGACCGTATGGTCTAGAAATTTGAAAAAATCGATTTTTTTTTTTTTCGATATGTCGAAAGTATAGTATCTCAAGAATATACTGTGAAATTTTCATGCGGAAATTCTCAATATTACAGCTTCTACAGCCCATAACGCAGGTAGAGAGCGGTCCGCGACACGAAAACGTTCAAAGCCTTATTGGACACAAAGCCTTACGGGGATGATTTTTTAGTTTGCAAAAAAGAATGTGTTTTGCATGTTAAAAAACGTTTGTACAAACGTGCTGTTGATGCGAAAAAAAAACATGCACAAATAAAGAAAGCAACAAAGAAATTGACAGAAAAAGAAGAGGGAAAAAAGACACAGCGGAAATCGATAAATAAAACACCGAAGCGTCAACAATTGACGAATAAATTATTGCAAGAGCTGTCAACTTATTACGGTCTAGCAATTAGACGTAATTCAGATTCGACTGAAGGGATGAGAAGTGAAATATGGGCAGCATATTATCACAAAATTTCAACAGATGAAAATCCGCAACACTCGTACTGTCCTCCAGGTTCCGAATCGTGGTGCAAGTGGCGTCAAAGTGAGGCTGCAGGTACTTTAGACACCTACGAGCACCCACCTGCTCTGTGCGATGAAGCACAAGAGATATTAAAACCAATTTATGAAGAATTGACAGCAGAGACTTTATTGGAAAGGTGTATTGGCAGTAATACGCAGAACAATAACGAAAGTTTCAATGCTTGCGTGTGGCACCTTGCGCCGAAACATCTGTTTGCCGGAAAAAAAATCATTGATATTGCCACTCACATTTCCGCTTGCATATTCAATGAAGGATTTGCATCCCTATTGAAAATAATGGAGACCATGGGCATAACAATCGGGCCACAAGCGGAGCAACTAGCGCAAAACCGAGACGAGCTGCGAGTATCGAGCGCCAACCGTAGGAGCACGGACAACTCCAAAGAGGCTCGGACAGCTCGAAGAAATGAAAGGAGTGAGGAAATCTTGAATTATGAACGTTCCGAAGGAATCCTATATGGTGCCGGAATCGCGGATTAACTGTAAGTATTCAAAATTTGCTCAATTTTTGAAAATATCTGTACCTCAAACTTTAAACTCATTTATCTCGAAACGACTTTTTTCGGCACTGCGCAGGTGAAAACAAAAAAACTATTCAACCGAATCACTTGAAATTTGGATATGTTGTTCACAACATGTATGGCTATCGTCGGAACTACAATCATAATTTTATTTAAATAATTTCTTATTGTTTATACTAAAAAACTAGTGAAAAAAAAACCCGATTTTACGAATTTTTTTTCAAAAGCGCGCCATTTTGTCAATTTTTAATTTTTTCGATTTGTTCTAGTCCCGACCATAACTGCACTCTTTCTGATTAAGAATCTTCTTGAATTTTGTGTTTCAGATGAGTAGAAGTCTCGGATCGATCTTCACCGTCCGGGTCGGATTTTTCGAGAGGGTCGTCTTCAATGCCAATTATATGATAATAAACACTGTTTTTAAAATTAAAAAAAATTTTTTTTGTATACTTAATAAAGGTAGTAATAAACCCGAAAAGTTAAAACATCGAATTTAAATTTTTTAAGGCAAAAAAAAAATCGTGAAAATAGGTGAAATTTTCGTGCTCTAGACCATACGGTCCCCTTAATTTGATTTTCATGAAGTACGCTTTGCGACAATCTTTTATGACAGCTTTTCTCAACACACTTCGGATAGTCTGCAACTCTTGTCTCGTTAAATGTCCGAATAATTTGGGTTCAAGAATTTATCTGGCCTGTTTATTCTGTTTCTTCATAGTTATTCAGGCATTGTATCAGGGTCAGCTATCTGCTCGCCTGGCAAAACAGGTTCGTTATCCGAACATTAACAACAAACGCGATCTAATAAGCTCTACCTACATTCTTTATGGAATCGAACGTGTACGCGTGCTTTTCAGCGACAGTGCTTATGAAGGACGTTTTGTCCCGATTGAAAATCGCATCAATTGTACACATTATGTATTACACAATTCATCGATTGCCTGCGTAGATTATAGAGAATATCTAATCGACAACGCCATCAAATCAAAGCTTCATATGTCGGCGAACATGATCGCAGAGTTTCCGATGAAAGTGCCTTTTAGACCAAACTGGCCTTTGGAACAGAAATTTAAAGAACATACTTCGAATATGGAACGTTCTGGGCTTTTTGCACATCATTACGAAACTCACTTTGCACAGGAAATGCGTACTCTAGATATCAATGAAAATGGAAAAGTCAATGACGATTTTAAAGTTATAATGCTGAAGGACTTGGATTTTGCATTTATTATTCTTGGAATTGGATTGGGATGTGCGATCACAATTTTTGTCATTGAACTATATGTTTACCGAGATCATTCGTCACGCATGAACAAAAGAGTGCGTTTCATGTGGCGCTAAGTTCTAAAATCAAAATCTGATTAAGAAGTATAGAGTTAATAAGCTTAGATTAGTATTCATATTGGTTTGACGGGGGCAAGGCTACACAAGATAAATAGTGAAAAAACAATACATAAAAATATTTACACTAGTGGAAAATAGAAATGAAAAATTTAAGTAATTCCTAAAATCTGCGTAAAAGAAGACCAAGTATTAAAAAATCGTGTCCTAAGTTACAAAATGGCCACCCTATATTGTTGTTCTAACTTTCTAGAAAATATTGTATTTATTCAACTTGTAATATTATACGTTAACACAAAAATAATTCAACCCAAACACTTGTTAAATACATTGAACTCATTGACAGCTGAAAAGTGTTGATTCGATTGTTTATAGCAAAAGATGACCACATACTGCTTTTTTATCCTTATTCTTATTGCGTAGAACAACTGTATTTTAAATTGATTGAATGATTTTTCACTAGAGACTAATAGGTTTTAATATATTAATAATAATTGGGCATGGCACAGAGATTCGATACCATTGAGGAATATTTTCAAGCCCAACGCACCAAAAATCGTTGCATAAATTTACAAAAAGTTGGAACAAGAGAAAAACTATTAACAGACACCAAATGAGTTTTGATGTGAGCGAAAAAACGTAGAGGAGTTCCAATTCCTCGAACACTGAATTCACATTATCAAATTGTTTGCTGGTTGAAACTAAGAATTTAAGCACGTCAAATCTCTAGTCCGATAATACATCCGAGTATACAAGGACATAAAATCATCAAAAAAGAAAAAAAAAACTATCGATGCAACGTAATAGTATATTACGCCACTAGGGAGGGAAAGTAGGCTATGTCAAACCGCGTGCGAAATTGCCACCCGAGCCGAAGGCGAGGGTGGCAAGCACGCGGTTTGGGATTGCCTCATTCCCTCCCGTGTGTGCCTATACTATTTTTCACCACATCTGCGCGGAAAATTCGACTTACGCAAGGCGGAAAGTCGAATTTTCCGTGAAGATGTGGTGAAAATATGTTAACTAACTCGAAAATCAGATTAAATTGTTATATATTTTCCCAGCGAAATGACGCAAATTCAATTTATTTATTTGTAATTATTCTCATTATTGAATTCGTACGATTATATATTATATAATTTATATTTTTTTTTTCATTCTGATAATTGCTTACGATTAAGTATTCAGCCGGTAAAAAACTGTAGTTCGTAGATTTTAATTAAAATGCACTTGACACTATTCCGTTTTGATATCCCACAAAAATACACGCGATTCGTACCGATTTTTATTGTGTAATTTCTTGCATTGAAATAATAAAAAAAAAATGAATTCAAGCTCGCAAATTGGATTGAATTATTTTTTATTTTCCAGCGGAACTATAAAAAATTCTTTTTTTCGTTCCAGGAACGGGAAAAAGAAAGAAAGTTAGTTTATAGATATTGACTAATGTCAGGTTTCTTTCAGAAAGAATGGATTCTAGACGAGAAATTGAAGGCAACATTTGAAAAAAAAAAGATAAAAAAAATCGAATTGCACTGTTCCATAATGTTAGCACACAGTTTGTCGTTCCAAATTTTCTTAGTTTGTATGACAACTTCGGAATTATTAAAAGAAATTATGGTTCGGATGAACAATAATTTTCTCGTCCCAATTCTCACTTATGTTTCTCAATTATTTTATTTGCACAGTGAACCGAAAGAAAAAAAAGTAGTAGTACATTTTTATTCATCTAAATACGATTTGGTTTTGTTTATAAAAACGTCCAGAACTAGCATTTAAATTATTTAGAATTGTAATGGAAAGTACAACAGCAAATGGGAAAAATTACTTATTTTTATTCTGTAAAAAATGACGATATAAAAAAAACTATGAAATTATTTAAAAATGTGATACGAGGCTCATGGTTCGTTGGAATCCAGTTGCAATCCCAAAAAAATAAACTTCGAGTACATCTAGATAACTTTTATTTAACCAATCAATGCGGTTCTTGTGTTTTTTTTTATTTTTTTTTAGCGTCACAAATAACGTGGACGCGACAATATCGTATATCACGAAATATCGTCGTCAAAAAATGGATACAATGGAACGCTATAATAATTATAACGCGTGTGTTACGATGAATGAATTCAATGAATATAAATTAATCGAAGGTCTCGCTTATGTTATTATTTTTCATATTACTGGTTTTTTTTCACATTTTTTTCTCTTCGTTTTTACTTTTCTTTAAATGTTCTACTCGCGACTTAAGAACTGGGTTACTCGACAACATGTATATTAATCTTATACTTGTTCTTTTACATTTAATTGTTTAAACCGTGTGTTTGTTTTTTGTTTTTTGTTTTTATATTTATTTATTTATTTATAGCATAATATCGTGTGTGTCGGTGTGTTTCACTCCCACAATCTTATTCTCATCTTTTCTTGTGTGTTTTTTTTTGTTATTTTTTTTTTGAAATCTTTCTCGTCCTTTTTTTCTCATTTCGGGTTTATCTTCTCGCCGTTTTTTCATTTTGTCTTACTTTTCGTCAACATTCAATCTCTCATATCTCGTTAGGGACGCTCGTAAAACGTCACATTGTGCGCGTGTTTTGTGTACAAACTTCAATTACACTCGAAGACATCAAAAACTTTCTACGTAATGTTAAATAACGAGCGTGAAAAATCGAGAATTTTGCCTAGTGAGAGATTTATTTTCATTCGCCTTTTCTTCTTGTCAAATAATTATTTCAAAAATACGTTTTTGTTCGCCGCTATGAATAAATCGAAGAATATTTGAAAATCATACTCGATTCGTAGTTTCAATCGTACACCCAATTTCGATCAATTCACATGACAAAAATCAAATTTTCATTCATCTCAAAATCTAATGTTTCATTTAGACAATTATTTTTACGAATTAATTCTATCGAATCATTAATAAAATGTAGTAATTATCACTTTATTTCATTAAAAAAAATGAATAAATGCAAAAATTACTGAATCTTTATCGCAAAATGACGTCTGTGAAGAAATTTCGAATTAAATTCTTTTTCTTCGTAATAAATCGTCGTTTTTTCAACTCTATTAATTAATCGGATCTCTCTCGCGTTGCAAATTCTCGAAAATTCGCGTTTTATTATGGTCTTACGTCTACCATTAAGAGATATCGGGTGTCCCATACACAAGAATTTCTATATTGTATATATATTTATGTATATATATATATATATATATATATATATATATATATGTGTGTGTACTCGTACGTAACTGGCAAAGTTACAGAGATGTGTCGTTGCCGAATAAAAACTTCAAACTTCATTATCTGTATTTTTTCCCCATTAAATTATCTCGATGACTCATTCGTTCGAGTATTTTTTTCGTCACACACACACACACACACACACACACACACACACACACACACGCGCGCGCGCGCGCGCGCGCGCGCGCGCCCGCCCGCCCGCACGCACGCACGCACGCCCGCCCGCCCGCCCGCACGCACGCACGCACGCACGCACGCACGCACGCACGCACGCACGCACGCACGCACGCACGCGCGCACTCACACGCATGGGTAACATTCACGCGAATTAAATATAGAGATCACACGCACGTGTTCGCACGTATTCGCACAAATCACTCGAATTCGTCATATTAATAGTTATTTTTTCATCATTTTTTCATCATTCCGGTAAATGTTTTATCGTGGGATAGAGACAGACGTTTTAGGGAATGAATTGATAATGAAAGGGAGGGATGATTTAAATACTGAAGAGAATTGGACCAAGTTGCATTGAACGTAGAGAATTATGGAATTCGACTCGTATTTTGTCTTCCTTGGAACGAGTTTCAATCATTTTTTTACCCTCAAGATTGGATCGAATTGTTCTTCGTAGCGGGAGGTTGGTCCGGTGTGGCAGTGCCTCGTTTTGTTATGTTTGTTTCTTTGTTTCTTTGTTTTTTCTATATAAATAGAGTCTAAAAAATCCTGGAACGTTTGACCTCCGCGTTTTTTTTCCCAGTCTCACGACGTACGCTTTAGACTCTGGTTCATCGGTGTTTCTTTTTTTTTTCTCAAACTCTCTCTTGTCCTTTCTTCGCATTATTTTTTATTTTCATGCGAAAATTCTCGCGTAGAACATCGGTGAAAAGTTGCGATTAATCCTGTTTCGAATATTGGCTTTTTTTTCCTTTTTTTTTTTAACAACGTTTCACCAGACACTCACAGAACTCTCATTTTTTCAGAGACTCGGGTCTGGCTCAATGATCAATCGATTATTTACATCGTACAATTCGATCTCACGTTTCAAACAATTTTGTCATTATAATTGTTCGTAGCTCACGCAAAAACGAACATACATACCTTTTTTCTTCATCGAATCAATGTATATATATATATATTAGTCTTTGCAATATCGTGTCCATTAAATCTATATATATATATAAATTATATATATATATGATATATATATAAATTATATATATAAAATATACGAAGCATTTCACGCCAAATCGGCCACTTTTGAAATTAGCATTTTTTATTGTTTTGATTTTTTTTCTCTAATAGGAGCTCATTGAAGGAAACTCGTCTGATTTTTTTCAAATTTTTATCTCGACACGTTCGTCGGAAACGAATTTTTGAAATAATTTTCAATTTTTTTCTTAAAATATCAATAACTCTTTGAATAAAAATGCAGTAAACCGAATGAATGAGGGGTCAAATTTTAGATTTAAAACGTACTTTCGTTTAAAAATATGCAGAAAATTATCAAAACATTGCATAAATGAATTTTGTCAATTCTAAACATAAAATGTTTCCCCCCCCCCCCGCCCACATAGTTAGCCCCCTTCGATTTTGATGTTAATTATTTATAAAAAAACTATTATTTTTTTGGGGAATTTTAAGCCTAGTGCGATCGTGGGATAATCGTCCGTTATATATTTTTATAATTAAAATATACATTTTTTTTACAATCAATTATCTATAACTCCCTGAAACAAATCGAATCGTCTAAAGAGTTAAAATTTTTGTTCTGAAATGTACTTTTGTTTAATAATATGTGAAAAATTATTCCAAGTTTACATCAATTAGTTTTTCCAATTCTAAGATAAAATAACCTTTTTTCATAGCGCTTTTAATAATTAATTTGTTTCTTCAATGTTTGTACGGAAGCATGATTCACTTAACGAATTTTGAGCTAAGTACAAACGTGAGAAAATAGTTAGTTTTATTTTTTTAAATTGTTAATTTTATTAAAGATTTTTGTTGTTGATTAGACTAACATTTTCCCATGATCATACTAGTCTTAAAATACATTAAATGAATAATACTTCCCTATAAAAAATGAACAGCAAAATCAAAAAGGACTGACACTCCGGGAAAAAACATTTTTTGCTTATAATTAAACAATTGATTCGTGTAATCTTTAAATAATTGTTAACATATTTTTAAACAAAAGCACCTGTCAAAACGAAAAATTTGACCCCCTTATCCATTCGGTTTTTATGATTCTTTAGGGATTTGTGCATGATTTACCCTAGTTACACACTACGGGGTCCAATGAACCCATAGCAATGCTACATTTTCACCTTTTTTTCACCACACGCCTTTTCATAAACGTTATAACTTTTTATCAACCGACTTTTTGGCTTTACTGATTGCTTCTCCCGATTGGTCGGAGTCTGGCGTTTCGATTTCACTACAATTAAACCTCAATAAACGTTTTTTACAATGTTATGGAGCAATAAAAGTCGTCGGACCAATAGACCGATAGTGTGTAAGTAAGGTACTAAAAGTCATGGTGTCCACAATTCAATTATAAAAAATACAACGAACGATTTCTCCATCATCAAACTAGTCTTAAAAGTCATTAAAAAAATGATAATTTTTGATAAAAATTCAAGAACAAAATCGAAGGGGGATAACACTGTGGACAAAAAAAAACATTTCTCGCTTAGAATTCGAAGAAATTGTCGTATGTAATATTTTGATAAATACCTACATATATTCTCATACGAAAGTACGTTTTAAAATTAAAATTTTCACCCCTTATCCATTCGGTTTACTGCATTTTCGAAAGAGTTTATCATATTTGAAGAAAAAAATCGGAAAATTTTTCAAAAATTCCTTTGTAATGAACATGTTAAAAAGAAAATCAACAAAAATGCGAATTTCAAAAGTGGCCGAATGTGGCGTGGAATGCCTCATATATATTATATATATACGTATATTTATATAATTTTATATCGTCATATATGCGTATTAATAGTGCTCGGTGAGAGTGTGTCTGTATATATATATATATATATAGCTGTATTTAGACTCGAAAGCTAACAGTGAAATTGTTTTTTACCTCAGAGGTAAAAAAGGATGTATTTTTGTTTGTGTGTATGTTGGAAATGATTTGGGCGGAGGGAAACAATTAATTATTATAAATTTTACATCCTAGATTCGTAGTTTATCAATGATCGTCTCTTAATCCTAGAAATAATGATCCCTTATCAAAATTCCCCTTTTTTTATCTTCCTCCTTTTTCGAACCATCGATCATTTTCTCTCATCGTAACGACTTATCAATCATCATTAATAATGTTTAATTATCCTTCGATAATTATACTCCAAATTTCTTTTTCTCGTCAGTTTTTTAAACTTTATTTTACTCTCTCTCTCTCTCTCTCTCTCTCTCTCTCTCTCTCTCTCTCTCTCTCTCTCTCTCTCTCTCTCTCTCTCTCTCTCTCTCTCTCTCTCTCTCTCTCTCTCTCTCTTTCTCTCTCTCTCTTTTCGTGATATTCTTTCGCGTCGTATTTCCTTCTTCATTGCTCTCTTAAATGTAGTTTTATAGTGGTGGTAACGCGAGCTGCTACTTTTGCTGCTGTTGCAACTAATTTTTTCGTATTTAAATCTGATGTGTTTATTTTAATTTCAGCTAGAAATAATCTAATGATAATATCTACCTTATAGTTCGTAGTTTATATATATATATATATATATATATATATGTATAATGACTGAATCTCTCTCTCTCTCTCTCTCTCTCTCTCTCTCTCTCTCTCTCTCTCTCTCTCTCTCTCTCTCTCTCTCTCTCTCTCTCTCTCTATCTTTCTCTCTGTATTTTTTCTTTTTTCTGTCTTGCTTTCTTTTTTCTTTCGTTCCTCTTTATTTTTGCAACTAACTCTGTCATTTTTCCTGGCTTTTTTCTTTCGTCGTACAATTCACGCGGGCTTTTTGCTATTTTGAAAAAAAAAAATACTTTGTTCTCTGTACACGCGTCTCTGTGATATTTTTTTTTTGCTTCTTTTCTTTCGTTTCTATAATTCGTTCGTATTTTCTGCCTCGTTTTTCGCTCTTCTTGCTCTTCCAAATCTGTATACAACAATGAATCCAATACTTTTCGTTTTTTTTCGTTCACTTTCTCGCATACATACACACACACACACACACACACGCACATACACACACGTAGACTTAAGCTTTCCATGATCGCGACTGGGCGATAACAGGAGATAACGCGATAATCGTTGATTTGGCGTTAAAAAAAAATCAAAAAAAAGAGCGAAAAAACAAATTATTCTTCTTTTTTCGCCGCTTTTACCATTTTTTTCAGAGACGTGAAAATAATTTTGTACTTGTACGAGACGCAACGAACGCAGTTGTTCAATTTATGAAGGGAACTAAGAAGAAGGACGAAAGCTAAAGATCGAATTTCTGGTTTAAAGTGCTACTTCATGGCATTTTTTTTCTTTTTTGCTCGACTAATCGCTTTTTATTTTGTGAAATTTATGGTCAATCGCTGTTTAGAGACTTTTAGTTTTTTCTTTGTTTTTTTGTTTTTTTTTTTTAATGAAGGCTATGAAATCATCCCCAGTTCCTGCATCGAGTTTTCCTAAAGACTTTCTTGTCATATTCAATCTTTTCTTCGTTCGTCTCTTCCTCGTTTCTATTCTCTTTCTTTTTTCCCTTTTTATTTATTTATTTTTTTTTAATTGTTTTTTCGATCGTTCAATTCAACAGCTCAGATTATCTATGTATTTAATCACTCCTCGATGCACGACTTGGGTGGTCGAGGTATAAAAGTATAAAAATTGCTTCGACATCAGCGAAAAATCGTTTGATGATAAAATATCGCGCGAAATAAAATTATGAGCTTTTTTTTATTTTTCATTGATCGTTCACGGTGGAAGACTCTTTCTGCTTTTCTCATTTCTTTCCTTTCTCCTGTTCAGTTCATCATTAAAACTCTCATTTAAATCAGACTTTTCAGTTTTCAATCAATTTTTCCCATTTTACTATCGATCTGTTACGCTTCTTCGTTATTTTAATCCTTCTCTGTTATTTCTCATTTTCTTAGCTCTTTCTCATTATTTTTCGGATTTTCATCATTTGGAACACTCAAAACTAGGAGTGAATCCTACCTCGCAATATTTGCTTGTTTTTCCTCGTTGTCGATGTTTGTCTTTTCTGTCAATCAAAGCTGTAAACTTGATTTTCACCCGAGTCCTTACTCTTTCCTTTTTTTCTTCGTATTTTTTGAATCCTGTAAATTTTCTTCCTTTCGTCCCTGCCTTTTTCTCCCAGAATTTCATAGTTCGAACGTTCTGCATCATTTTTTTCAAATCGCACTATCGCTACCATTTTTATTTTTATTTTTTTGTTGATAGAATTCTTTTTCATTATCATTTCTCCATCTGCCATTGTTTCGAATCTCAAAACATTCAACCTTTCCTATCTAACTGCCATTTTTCTACGTAGATTTCAACGTAAATCTGCTTCCAATTCCAAATCGTCCAACTTTTTCAACATCCTAACGAATTTTCAACATTCTTCGTATCCTTTTCATTCCAGCTGGTTTCATTAGACATTTCCAAGCAAGACATCTCATCCGTTTATTCTGGATGTTTGAAAAAACTGTTATCTCACACTTCGAGTCTTCCACACGTTAGAAACACGCTTGGGGGTTGGTTTGGTTGTAACTGAACGTGTTTTTTCGAGAACGAAAAGTGATTTCGTTGAAAAAACACGTGTGTTCAAACACATCAGCATCATCATCATCATCGCCTTCCAACTCTTCCGAGCGTCGCAAAAAAGTGCTCGAATTACATCAACCAGAATGGTAAATTTATTCGAGACGAGCTTTGTAGCTCGTTTTCCAAATTTCAGCAAGCGTAACGGCGCTGTGGAACCTGTGAAAGATGCAGAGTGGAAGCGTGACCTTTTGGACCATGGTCCAAACGAGATAGCCATAAAAATCGTACTGCACAGGATTGGCGAAGACCTTCATTGTCTCGAAGGTGTAAATGACCCACATCGTGACGTTACAAATGAGGAGAAAAGTGACAACCTGACGACCGGGCTTGCTACGATCGTGTTCAGGCAAATGTACACGCCTGCGAGAAACATCAGCGATGAAAAGCATCTGAAGAACGACTTGAGCGACCGAGAGAATTCCCGTTACCATTACGAAGAGATTTGGCTCGTGAGTAAACGCTGCGAACGAACCAGCTATCACGCTGAAAACCGCGTAAAGGAAAAGCCCAAAGCCTGAAACGCGCAACAGTATGTCGTTCAAATCGCTCTGCTCTTCTGCCTTGAATTTCAAACTTTGAACGCGTATAAAACCAATTATAATCGCAACTATCGATAATGCCATCAAGACGCAATGCGACACATCCGCCAAATAAATTGCCAATAAACCGAACGAGGGGTGATGAATCAGGACGAAAAATAGTATCAGACAGATGAGCGAACCAACCAGCAGGAAAAGACCCAGAAATAGACCTTTGCTCGCTCCCACGCAGTCCACACGACCGTGGCCTGAAATACAAACGAAATAAATATCGTCAATGAAACAGTTTACTTTATAAATAAGTCGAAAAGGAAATGGGACTTTTTTCTATTTCGAGAAAATCAGAAAACAAACGTTTTCGTCATTATATTCGTCTCTTTTTGTTGCGTCTGTTTATTTTTAATAGATTCTACTTCAATTATCAATATCAGTGAAATCCTGAAGTCTAAAACTCTCAAAGGAAATGGGACTTTTTCAGTTTTAAGAAAATCGGAGAACAAACATTTATGTCGTTACTTTTCTCTCTTTTTGTTGTGTTTGTTCATTTTTTCGATGGATTCTGCTTTAATTTTCAATTTCAATGAAATTCTTAACTCTGTAACACTGGGGTAAAAAGTTACCTCACGATCAAATTAATCGTTCGATCATTTTCCCTTTTTTCTAAACTTTTTTTTCGTTTGCACAAGTTTTTATCAATAAATCTTAATCTAATTTGACTTTATCATACACCGTTCTTTTCGTTATTAAAAAACGAAACGAACGATATATAATTAAACCCTTTTATCGCATTCGAGGAACATTTTATGCTAAATAAACAATTCGGGTAATTATTTAATCCAATATAGGGTTTGAGGCCAAAAAAAAATATTGCAGAGTTCTAGAATCAAGTATCGAAAAGTGCTGAACGAATTTAAAGAGCCTTGAATTAATTTAATATTATTCACAAGTCGAAAATTCAATTACAAAAATTATAGTCATTTTATTTCGAAACACTTGAAAATAATTTGATTACGGTTTCAAAATGTTGAAAATAAAAAAGTGACCGACATTTAAAAACTTGTAGAAACGTATTGAAAATATTCAGAAACGATTTTCTACTAATTGTTCAAATTTTTCAAAATATTCCCAATTGAAAATAATTTTGAGAATCAAAGAAAACTTTTCTAAAACATTAGGAAAGAATTTTGTAATTTCGGCTAAATTCAAAAATGACTGGCATTTAAAAAAAAAGAAATAAAAATGATTAATCGATCATTTAAATGGTAGGAAACAAGAAAAAACGATGCTAATTACCTGCATGAGCGAGAGCAACGGCTCTGCGAGAGAGCATTGCTTCGAGGCGACGTTCAAGATCAGCTTCAGCTTGATGTGGCCAGCGTGGATGACGTCCGATATGTTTCCACATTACATAAATGACAGCAGCACCGACGAGGCTGTATTCGATGATAAAGGGGAAGAGATAAGGCGCAGCATCCTGAACAATGGTGCCCATTATATTGATCCGTCCGCAGGCATTATCGACGGATCCACCACCGATGATAGCCGGAGAATCGGCGTAAAATGCAAAGCTCGGACTCCACACGCTCGTGTCATTCGTCGAATTGTGAATATCAAATATCTGCGGAAATCCTTTCTTCGCGTATTGAGGAGCTTCGAAAAAGTCACGTAAAAATGGTGAAAATGTTGTCGTCGGTGTAAGAAACGTCGGAACTGGAGACATTGTCGTCGTCGTCGTCGTCGTCGTCGTTGTTGTACTCGTGCTTGGAATCGTCGTACTCGTTGTTGTTGTAAATATGTCTCGAGCGTTCGATACATTCGTCTTTACCGTACTCGTTATCGCGTTTAATAATGATTGAACTTTCGGCATTGTTGTTGTGGTTGTCGTGCTGGGAAAATAATTCAAAAAAACAATATTCGGTTATCCTTATTTTAGCCACTGATCACGAATTATCGTTTATTGTTGAATCTCATAAATTACGAGGTTCCTATTGAGTTTTTTTTTCAATTTATCTTTACGCAAAAACAAAAAACTTGGTTTGGAAGGGATTTTTAAAAGCCAGAAATTCGAAAATTCTAAATGATCGTAGTTCGCTGACAACTCGAGCTATGGGTCTTTGATGGGGGTGTTTTGAAAAGGATTTGAGTAGACTTAGAGGATGATCCTAAGTTTATTCCGATAGCCTAATTCTTTCTATCAAAAACAGCCTTCAAAAAGCAAAAAAAATGGAATTGCGTAGAAATGGAATGAAAACTTCAAAACCCAAACAATTTTTGTTCAAAATTTGTGATGAATCCCGAATGATTCTTTATAAAATTAATTTAATTGATGATTTGGATTTTGGAAGGAATTTTCTTTTTCTTTTCGAAGTTGTTTGCGTGAATTTGGCTGTCTTTTTTCTCCTTCTATAAATATATTACTCTTCAATTCCTACCTGGCTGTCGTCGTTGTCGGAATGGAACGAATCAAAGGTTTGAGGGTCGTTGAAGTCGTTGTCCAGGGTGCGCTGGTAGTCGTGGTGGTTGTTCCACTCGTTATAGCTCGAGCTACGGAGCGGGCTGTCGATCTTGCGTAACGTCCAATCGAGGCTGTCGTCGTTGTGGCCAATCTACCAAATCCAGAAGGTGTTGGTCTCAGAGTCGATGACACCGGCGCTAAACGCAATTGTGCCATGTCTCGTGGTTCGTTGCCCAAAATTTTGCCAGCGTGTTTTATCGTGTGCTGCCGAATCGTTTCTGCAACGAATTAAAAAAAAAAAAAAAAAAAAAAAAATGTAACGTTCAATTAACGATGAATTCAGCCAATAACCGAAATTTAATTAATCATCCAGGAAATTGAATTGAGAAGAATCGTTAATTGATCCATTTTCATTTAATTATTATTTGATTCATCCCAGAATTGACACTTACTATTTAAGGGGACAGAGCTAGTTGGAACGTCAAAAAAAAGGCCTTTTTTCCGATTTTTTTTTGGTCAAACGATAAAATAATTCACAACAAAAGTTCTTCCGTTTAAAAGATACATATGTAATGTATATGTTGCAATTTTTTCAACGCAATACATATCGAAATAAGCTGGTGACCGTCAATTGCCGAGGACGCTGCAAAAAAAACACGGTTTGCGGTGATCAAGCTCACGCTGCAACGGCTCATCTGAAACAAAAAAAACGGAGGGGATTTTTAGTTAATGATATAATGCTCCGGTTGAACGAAGGGTTTTGAAAAATTTCCATTTTTCACAAAATGGCGGCCGTTAAAAGTCAAAAGTGTTTTTTTGACCAAAATATCAGTTCCATTTTTTGCTATTAAAAATAAAAATAATTATCCAAAAAAAAAATCCTTCGTTCATATGGAGGACTACCATGTATAGAAGAAGTGATATAAATTTCAACCCGATCGGTAAAGCCGTTCTCGAGCTACAGTGATCACCGACTTCAAAAACATGGTTTCGAGAAAAACGCACTTAAAGTTTTGAGTACGGTTTGCATGCAGATAAAAAATTTTTTTTGTAACTTACATAGAATCGTCTATTCCTGGGCCATATACTTCGCCTTCCTGCGCTTTGTTGGTGGTATTAGAAGCCACTTTTAGCTGCCGCCGAGCTACTCTCGCCTCTCGAGTATTTTCCAGGGATCGCCGATTAGCCTGCTTTATTCGAATAGAATCCTCGGCCTTGGCAAACTCGTGTGCGTACGGTCCCAACTTAATCCCCATGGCATCGAAGACTGCCAGCAAACCGTATGTACCCTCGTTGAAAGTGCAGGTAGCAATGTAAGCGGCTATGCTGACGGTAGTATAGCTGGCAGGTAAGGTTTTCGGCATGACCTTCCAAACAATTTGATTAAAACTTTCGTTGCTATTCTGGGTGAAACCTCCAATGCACCTTTGCAACAATTCAGTGTTTGTGAGACTTTCGTATATAGGCTTTATTGCATCGAAGACTTCCTTCGGCAACGCAGTGAAATCGTGTTTGAAAGATTTCAACGTTTTCTCGGCCTTTGCTCGTTGATATTTGGACCACGAGTCAGCACCTCGTGGACACTTGTGATGCTGCGGTTTCTCGTCGGTTGAAATCTTATGGTAGAGCGTAGCCCAAATAGCATCCTTCATTTTTTTGACCGAATCAGAGTTGTCACGAATAGCTTTGCCAAAATACACGGACAATTGGTCAATTAATTTAGCAGTCAGTTTCCCTCTACCGCCGAGTCCTTTATTATCTTTTTTACACGATCGTAGACGGGTGCCCATCCGTTTTTGAATATGGCCAACGCATTCTTTTTTCGTCACTACAGTTTCTCCATAAGGAGCAGCTGCAACAATGCCAGAGTAAGTCTTTGAATCTCCATCCCCGACGTAATACAAAAATCTCACTCCAAGATTTTCGCACGAACGACGAAACATTTCGATTACAGCATCGACCTTCATCTTTCCCGCACTGCCTGTATGATTCGTCGAACAAGTTTCTTTGTGTGCTTCATACCATTCTTGATATTCTTCCGTGTCTTTTTGATTTTTCCAAACTTCACAAGCCTGGCAGTAAGAACTTTTTACAATTACGTCAAGAACTTTGCCCGTGAAATGTCCTATTAGCGATGTGACGCCAAACAGAGACGAAAATCCGCGTTTGTGCCACGTTCCATCACCTGACACAATCAAATCAGTATTCTTACTTTCACTGTTAGTAGAATTCAAGTTTATCTCTTCTTTAGAAGCCTTCTTCATAAAAAATTGAGCCATATTTTTACTCGCTTCACAAATATGCTCCAGTAATATGCAGTACGTAGATTTAGCCAACCATGGCGGGAAGTCCATCAATGCGCAAAATTTTTTTGCACCTTTGTAACCGACGCCTATGACACGCATCGCTAATGTGAACCTTCGATTTATTTCATAAGAATGGTGAATAAAATCGCACGACGGTATGTATTGAGGAGTACACTTATCACACACCACAGAAATTTTGAACCCAAGTCCACGTTCGCTTACTATTCCAAAACATATTTTACTGTTGCACTTAGCACATTTTACGAGACTCGCGAGCGACGAAAAAACAGTAAAAAAATTAATTATTCGGAAATTAACTGCATCTGTTTTTGGCACATGATATTCGTCCTGACCTCTTAATTTTTTTGCTGATGTACTTGCTCCGCCATCATCAGTCTCCGCAGATTTTGGATTGAAATACTGTTTCCTTTTCAAGGGTCGTGTTTTATAAACCCGTTGACTTTTCCGCACTTCTCTCGATATTTTTCTATCCATCTTGGACTCGAAAACTCACGAAATTGTTCCGAATATGGACGTTCGCACGCTCCAACGTTTTGAATCTTACTGATACTGAAACCGTATTTTGAACTACGAAAGGCCTTTCTTATTTTCTATATGTATATATGAGTGTGTAGGGCTATATTGATGGTCACAATATATGTATGTATACGCAATACAATAGAGACCTTCAGGTACCCTCTAACGGACTCAGCTAGTCGAGCGGACAGCTGCCGCTACCTGCTTACCTATGGCTCAGACACGACGTGCTACAAAGTCTTGTATTTCGGCGAATAATGGTCCGATTTATATTTACCTGGGCGGAAAATGTTCGTAAGAGATTCTACTTTTTGAAAATGAAATAAAAAAAAAATCGATTTTTCGAAAATTCTAACTAGGTCTGTCCCCTTAATATCGATTAATTTATTATTAATCGTTGATTTATTATTATTTATATTTTTTTATGCACTGATTTAATTAATTGATCAAATATGTCTTACCCATTATTCCATCGTCTTGTTTACCCAAGCGTTGGGCAGTCTGTGTAATTTCTTTGAGTGTCTCGAACACAAGAGTTCTCACCCAAACGCAAAGATTCGTGGCCACGACGTGCATCAAACCAAAACGTGCGATTACTTTGAAACGGTGAATATTAAGCTGTAAAAAAATAAATAAGTCAAGTGTGTTTTCCGGAAAGACAGTCGTACTTTACGAGAATTAATTTCGGGATTTATTAGTTATTTAAATTATTTATCGTCTTACCCTCGAGTTCATGAAAATAAAGTACATCTGCATGAACGTGAATATCATCTGAAGAAGGGGATTAACACCCTGAAGGATTTGGTAACACGGTGAGGTCGGGGGAATTCCAAAAAAGGCTCCAAATTCGAGACCGTTGTAGACCATTGTGCCCAAGCCAAAAGCTGTATTTAACATAAAAATACAATGAATTTTAATCGAAGAAAAATCGATCGATCGCAATTGAATCGAATTTAATTTTGGACTTTTCCAATCTCGATACGAATTAAATTCAATGATTAATTCATTTGATTTTAATCAAGTAATTAGCTATTGTTAAATAGTAAAAATATTATCATAAATTATTTGACCAATTGAAACAAAGCAAAAAAAGCCAACTGCATAAATTCGTGTTTTTTGCTGAATTAAAGACATTTTTTTGAGTGATAATTTATTCTCACCAATTGCTCCAATTCTGAGGAAGAAGCTTCCATAGCTGTGATCATTTTGCGATGTTTTTCGTTTCCGTGAGACTCTCGTTGCAACGGCAGCCTCGACATCAGTGGCGTCCTGAGGAATAGACTTGAGAGCCAAGAAATTATAAGTCAGTTTGTTAATTGTTGATTTTCTTAGAAAGAAATATTCTTGTGCGATGCAACGCTTGCCTCGTCGGTAATATATTTACACCAAATAAACTAAACAGAAATGTGGGAACGTCGTTGGGTGCGAGGGCGAGGGATTTATTTCGAGACTCGCGGTAGAAAAGCACGTTAAAACTATGAGTGAGCTCTCTTGATCTCTAAACACACCACATGTCCCACCATAAAAGATTGGCTAACACAATTGCGTCAGCGTTTCTCGCGAGGCTGCGATCTATCCAACCTCTCGGCTATATCGCTATATTTTCAACTGAATCTGACTCACAAATTGCCGGAATAAACGAAAATATACTTTCTAGATCGATAATTATATAACTTGGTTTATAGGAATTCCAATTCGTGCCGGATTGCAACGAAAATAACAGGAACTTTGACACAATTTTTTAGAACAATTTATGCATTTTTTTTTCGTAACGTATCAAAATATCAATGCTTCAGTAGATTTTTATATTTTATGAAAATTCGATCGAATTTTTAATTAAAAATCAAATAAAAAAGTGTCAAATGGTTTCTAACATCAGTGTCTTTTTTTGACAAAATTTATTTGATGGCTTATCAATTAATTTCAGCAATTCGGCACGAACGAAAAATACTTTTCCCACTTGACAAAAGTCATTAATTAATTGCTGTGCTTATGAAATACTGAGTTAAAATTGATTGATTATTAAATTAATTATTCACTGAGCTAAAATGTATACTCCACATTCCAATTCTAAATAAAATCTTAGATTTGTCGTTATTCGATCTCAAAAATAATTCGTGCTCAATTAAATATTTAAAAGAATGAAGTACGAATTATTCAGCACTTTCGAATTCACGTAAAATGAAGTTTTTTTTAAACTCTATTTAAATACTTAAATTTAACGTTTATTGTAACGAATAAAAATGATGCCTGTCACCGTCTAATTGAATAATCTTAAATGATATTTTTTTTCTCGTTACGGATGAAACTTCCTTAGATCAACGTTGTCAGGAAAAAAATGGAGAGGAAATAAGAAAAGGGGAAAGAAAATGAAGCACCAACCTGAAAATCTTTCTTGTTCTTTGCGTTCTTCGATTCCTTCTTGTCCTTCTTATCCTTTTTCTTGTTTTTGTCTTTGGGTTCCTTGGGTGGTTTTGGTGGTCTGGGTGGCGGGGGTGGCGTATCAGTGCCACGTGAGCAACAAGCGCTCTCTTGTAGAAGAAAGCAGAAGACGTACAGTAGAAACAGAATGCTCATCCCGTACATATAAGTGAAGAAACCCTCGAAATACCAGAGCGGCAATTTGTGAGTTACGACTTCGCTAATCACGTATGCAACGCATACGATAAGCAAAAGTTTTGCATATATGAAACTCATGATGATGAAGAGTGAGGTTCTGTAATCAAAAAAAGGTGAAAAAAGGTTCAAAATTTTTTTCACGACAATAATAATTATTAAAAAATGAAAATTCTACAAAGTCGATGATTTTTAATTCTGTAATAAATTCATTGATTGTTGCAATCGAGGTTCGGATGAATATTTACGAAATTTATCGCCGCGATCGCTGGGAGGAATTATTTTTATTAATCTCCCAAATCGAGGGGAAATAATCTCCAATTTTCCTGTCAGAATTGGAGATAAAAGTCCTCAAATTTACGAGAATCTCCATAAAAAATATGCCACTCTTAAATAATTAATTGAATTAATTTCTAATTAATGAGGAATTAAGTTTTTGTTATTAATTCACTTCTAATTAATTATTAGAATTTATAAATGAATAAATGCGAATGAATCAACTAACGAAGCCTTACGTTTCTTTCTAGTTTTTTGCCTTACGAAGTCCTGAAAACGTTCTAAAGAGAATAAACGATTTTTTACCTTTTTTTCTCGTTAACTACGACTCTAGTAGTCCTTGGTAAAAGTTTAGGTGGCGTTGACCTATTTTCTCCATCGGTCTCCACGAAAGGTACGATTTCGGTCTCCATTATTAAAAAAAAAAATGAAAAAAAAAAAAAAACGAAAAAACGAAAAAAGTCTTTCTAACAATCTACACTTTGCTGAAGAGGTAAAAAAAAACTGACACACGTTCGTCAAACTGGTGAACACTTTCGTACTGAGATCGCCTCTAGTTTAGCGAATCTCTATATTCAGTTGGAAACTCGCACATAGAGTTTCTTGAGAGAAACGCTTTCGTCGTCTTGCAAGTGTCACTCGGTGAGAACTTGTCTACTCTACTATGGATATGCCACTCCTCTCGTTCAACTCCTACTGTTAAACGCTTTAACAGGCTTTTTAATTTTTCCTCGTTAAACGCACTTTTCATTTGATTCCGAGGAAAAGAAGACGCGCTGGAAAACACTTGTCAACTGAAATCCTTCCGGCATAAACAAATACACGAAAATCCGCAATAACAATGTCAAAAAAATATTCATTTTTCACATTAATTTATTTGTAATTTTAATTCTCTTGAAGATTTTCTCATTCTTGTGTGTTTTCCTCTTGGAGGCACGTCTTACTGAGTTTATTTGAACGAACGAACTGCTCTGTATTTCGGAAAAGACCGACGAAAAGACGTCCACAGAACGTGTATATATGTTATGCGCCCCGCAGCTATTTCCGGACATGTCATACACCCGCTCATCGAGTTTTGTTCGAAATACAAAGGTGAATTGTCGTTTTGAGAATATTGAAAATTGACAGAGAATTTTATAATTAATATTGTTGCTAAAAATGGCATTGGGAGTCTAATTAACTGCGATTAATTGTCATTAAAATGATCGAGGAACAAGAATAAATTATTTACAATAAATCGAGATGATCACTATTTTTATTTGATTGGTTTGAAGATGTTAAAAAAGATATTAAACATTTCGAAACTGTTCGTTGCTGATTTTCCCTTATATTTTTTGACTTTTTATCAATTTATAAAGTTTTGTTCGAACCAGTTTGCATCGAGTGCATTTAGAATCGAGTATTGATTAACTCTCTCTCATAATTTTCCGATTGAACGTTACAAGTTGGAAGTTTAATTCCAAATGAAACAAAAACTTGGAAATTATCGGCGTTTAACAGTCAGAAATATTCGGAAAATCGTTTATTTTTGTTCATTTAAAAACTAGATGCAATAGTTCGTAAACTTTTTTTTAAAACGCATAACTCGGGTTCGCTTCCGGTAGTGCTTTTCCCGCAACGAAAAAACTTCGTTCGAAAACCCGAAATTATATTTATTCTCGTGAGGGAAGTCTGCCGGAAAAATGGTTGGCCAAATAAACAGAGTACAGGAGCAGCATGCTGTGGGAAGTTACAGCATCCGGATCATGAATATTTTCTCGTTTAATTTACGCCCACGGGTTTGTAGGCCGGCGGGCATTATTTTTTAACAGAGTTTTCTCTCTTTTTCGCTTCTGTGTTGGGGTTTGAAATAAAAATGACGTGAAAGGTGTTTTATAGATAAAACTGACGATACCCTTTGACATTTAATTTCTCTCGTCTCATCTCTGATCATCGTGATAAAAAGTACAACCCTCTGCGAGATTTTTTCTGAAAAATATGAAAAAAAAAAGAAAAAAAACAACGTGGTCAATTGTTTTTCGATGTTTTTATGAAGAGCAAAAAAAATTAATTCCATCGTTACGCGCGTCACAGCAAGGGAAAATGCGGACTGATGTAACGCGGACGTAATATCGCTGTCGCTGACATCTTCGTCAACGAGGGCTTAACCACCCTTTGTCACGAGTATATGTACGGCCGAGAGCGCCTCCATATTCGAGGGGGGTGATCGTGGCTCAGACTTCATTGTGCTCTATAGGCCTGATAAAACATCGCCTATAAAGCACCACCCTCCTCAACACCCCCGTGTACACTCTTTCAAACAATTTTTTTCACTCCACCTCATACCCTTTCGTTGTTCTTCGTACAACGACAAAATACATATATTCCATTACAAAATATACAAGAAAATCAAATGATGAAATTCCATCATGAAATTCGATGTTTTTTGATATTTTATCAGATTTAAAAAGTGGATATTTTCTGAAAAAGCAGCGCCTGTACATTTTTATTTCAAAAAAATTCGATAATAAAAATACTTTCGATCATTTTTACGATTGTGTCGTCAACGTTTTTCTACGACTAACGTTTTATTGTTATTTATATATAATTGGTTGAAACACCGTCACGAGCTATTTTAGTCCGCGAGTATTTGATTAAAAAAAAAGAAATTTCCATGCACCGGATATTTTTCATTTTAAAATGAATTTATTTTTTCAACCCAATTAACAATTTAATACCAAAAGGATGAAAGGCTGGAATAACGTGTGTAGTTTTGTTGATATCGAGAAATCCCCAGAGAGAAACATAAGGGGATGAAAAAAGGAGCAGGGTTCGAAAGCCTATTCGTAATGATCTTCGTTATATACGAAATTCGAGAAGGGTTAGAGAAAAGAAAGAGTACGGTGTCACTAATGAAACGAACGAGCTTTCGTCACGAGCACCTTTTACCAATTAATACAATTCTCGTTTCACATCTACAGAGATGCGAAACTTCGAGAGAATAAAGGACGTGACTGGCACGTTTTATTCCAACGATATTATCGAAGTTACGACCTTTCGTTCGTCAGGATTTGATACACATCGCGTGTAGATGACGAAGTCAAAGGGGATGACGATTTTCAGCACCACGTCGTGTATCCTCTCTCATTCCTCACACATATACACGTTTATATTTGAGAACAGAGGACGATGAATGGGAGAGCGATGCAAAGACTCGAATTTAATATGCGAGGTTAATGGGACGCTTTAATTGCAGTCCCGCATGAAAGGATAAAGCTCGTGAACATATACATACAAAAAAGTATAGGGCATTCCGTATTAAATGACTTTAAGGGGCCAGTCCACTTTGAAAATTTCAAAAAATAGATTTTTTTTACTGTTTTCGAAAGTGCATACATTCAGAAATATTGTGTCAAAATTTTATGAAAATCCGAGCTCTCTAAGTATTTTTTTTTTTACCTGAACGTCAGGACCTCATTTCGTCTACCTGAGCATATAGCGCGCTCAAACACGTTTTTCTCGAAACAAAGTTTTCAAAATCTAGCTCCATCGTATCTCTAAAACTAATAAACCGATTCTCTTAAAATTTGAACCACATATCGTATACATGATTCGCAACAAGATGACCCTCGATGGTTTTAAAATTTTGATTTTTACTCTTTTTTTTGTGAAAAACTGCGAAAAAAATGCGTTTTTTTTACTTTTTTCGTTTTTCATCTGCCATTTTTTTATTTTTTGATAAAACTTTATATCCGAGGGTCATTTTGTAGCTGGTGTCATACTGAATCTAATGGACTTTGATTTTTTTGTTTCAGACAAGCCGTTGCCGAGTTGCGATGGAGCTACCTATTTTTGAGGCGTTATGTTAAACTGTAGTTTTTGCGCTTAAAAATGAATAGAAATGAATTAAAATTTTTTTTTATGTATTTCAAGACTTTATTTATCAAGCCCAACAACTTTTATATTCATATCTTTTATAAAATCCTCAAAAAAAAATCGCGAAAATAGCCTTTTTTCGTGACTCCAAAGTGGACTGGCCCCTTAACCCTAAAATTTATAGGCGGGGTCGATTTTGACCCCAGAAGAATATCGAAAAAATGAGGCTTTTGTCGATTTTTTCAATTCTTCAGTTTTTAAATGAGTTTTTCGTCAACTCACCTTCCATTAAATGATATTTATTGCATATTATTCTGTTCGTTATTAAAAAATGAAGAGATTCATGTGGTGGCAAATCTCATTATCTTTGTAAAAACGAGTTTATGGTCAAAAATACCTTGGGGTCGAGAATGACCCCGGTCATTCGTTAGAAGGTAAAAAAAATGAGACATGAGTTCTAGAGTTAACCCTTTGCTTCACGTTGAGATACTGAACTTCCCACCTTTTTTTTGCAGTTTTTTTATTTATTAAACTACTTTTCAGCAACAAATACCGGGTTTTTGGTTTCTAAATGATTAATAGAATATTTATAAGAGCAAAAAAAACAGCAATTATTTATTAACTGAAAAATATCATGTCAAAGTCATGAAAAAGTGATGTCAAAGTAAAAAAAAAGAGTCAAAGTTCGTACTTTTTCATGAAAAAGAACATTTTCTACTAACCTATTAAGAATATCGTAATGGCAATTTTTATACAAACTCAGTACACTCGAACGTATTTTACAGAATTTTTTCAAAATTTTTCGTCTTACTGTTTTTGTGGAAAAAAATAAAGATACCGTAATTTCTGTACTAGATCCAAACTAGCAATTGTTTTTTAGGTCCGCCATTTTGAATTATCGAATATTCCGTTTCGATTAGTAACCAGCAATACAAAAAACCCATATATTCGAAATTTGAAGTAAATCGTACGTAAGAAAAAACTAGAACTTATCTTGTTGAGAAAAACGGATTCACACATTTTTACAGCCTCGAAATATTCACTATTTCCTGAATTTTTCTATTTTCTTCGAGTTTTTACCGTTTACGTAAAGCAAACGAGGTCAACGTTTAAAAAAACTTGACAACACAACTAAATTCTAAATTGATGTCGATAAATAGACTCTTTATTGTGGAGAATGAATTGAAAAGACGCGAATGGCAGGAATTTATTGATTCGTGGTAGAATGCCCTATATAAACACTACTCCATCGTTGTAAATGTGCAATATGTAGTGTGAACTATATTGGACGTGGTACTCCGTCGTTTCTGACCGAGAAAGCATCGTCGTAGAGTCAGCGTCTTTTTTTTTCCAACCTCTTCTTTTGCTCCTCCACGTTCGGCTCTCGTCATCGTTCTCAACTTGACGACGAGCACCGTAAGTAGAAACAGTAGTGCACATAAAGCACATGGATACATATGGTTGTACATAATATATAAATATATGTGTAAAAGTGTGTGTCTATATGGTCGAAAGATTCTGGTAGTTGAACTCGTGGACCAGCAGGCGTCATTGGCCAAGTCGATATTTCAAAGTACCTACTTTCAAACCTCTCGTTTCTCTTTCGCTCATGATACAGTTTCTCTCTCACAGCGTCATGAACACGAGACTATAGTTTCGTGATTCTCAGACCCGTCATTTGTCGTATCGATCTCCAGCAATCAGAAAGGCTGGATTTGAAAAAAATGATAAGAGAAATAATTCTACGCTCCCATGGCGCCTCGCGGTCCATTCGTCGGGAAATCTAAAATCTCCAATTCTATGTCGTTTTTCCTCCCTTCCGTTCTATGAGCCAAGAAACTCTTCGGTAGAAGTTCATCTTTCGCACAGTGAAATTTCTATTAGAGGTTCTCCACTCCACCGAAATTGGACTCGGTTCAATGTGTATTTTATGTACGTGGAAAATCCAATTTCTGGTATGCTCGGAGGCTTGGAAATTTAGGGAGAAGCGAGAAGAGAGGGTTGAACGAGAATATTCAATTAATTAAAAAGCTGTGGTCATATTTTACGATTCAGAATACGAATAATGTTGAAAATAATATTTTTTAGTGAATCGGTAACTAAGCCCTCACTATTTTTATTTATTTATTTGTTTCTATTTATATAAATACGATATTTGAATCGATATTTAATATAACAATAAAATCTGCAATATACGAGCCTCATTTTTCCACGATGAATGAACCGGTAAAACCGCAAATGACTCAATATAAATGAAGCAACGGTCCAAGAGTTTCACCACAATTATCGCGATTCCCACACAGTTGAACTGCGTGGTATTATCTTATGTATAGAATTTTATGGACTTGATTACAAGTGACATTCGAGAAGGCGAAGTGATCCGGTTCACTTATATACCTATACATTTTTTTTATCGGCAATTCATGCTCGTTTGAATGACACATGAATTACAATACTGCAGAAAACATTCTCGATTCAGTGGATGTTGTTACAGGCGTTCTTGGTACATGTTACATCGTGTAACTCGCTCACGGATCGGTGACAACGTGAGTAAATCTTTTCAACGCGAACTTTTATCTTAATCAATGAAATTTTTCACTAAAAATATTCATCGGGTTAGGAATTAACCACCAAAAAGACGAGAGTCTGAAATATCAATACGATATTTCTGCATTGCACAATTACAAATTGTAAAATGAACATTTTTTTCCAACCCTCCATTACATCATGGAGGCTTAATCAAAGTCTTGTTATCTAACGATTTAAAAATGGTTGATTATGTTTGTTTATGTACTAGTAATGCACGAAATCAGAATGCACCAATGGCATCAAGAATCTGCAACAATCAGCAGATATTTAAGACTGCACGATACGTTACGAGTACAAATTTGATGTTTTCTTAAAAAATAGATAGAAAATATGAATGAATATTACATTTAAATCCGGATATTATCGATTGAAGCTACAACTTTCTTTTACAAATTTAATTTATAAAATTTACTTCAATTAGAGTTTGCTTCCATAGATCATAGCAATTAAGATGCAATAAAATCGATGTTAAAATGATAAAATTTTACAAGCAGGCAATTGATATTGAATAATTTTTCAAACTTCATGAAAGTATTAAAATCGAATTTCAGCCAGGAATCGTATTAAGATTTAATTAAATGGATGATAAAATAAAAGAATTCAACAGCTTGACAATTAGCGTTGAATAATTTTTCAAACTTCAGTTTTTAATCCTGAAATGTTAATAATGGCATTTGAATACATTTTACAAGCGACTTAATAGTGAATAATCATTTTTTTTTAATGACAAAAACTAAGACTGTATCGAGATAAAAAAGTGAGGACAATGACTTTTGATATAAATATGATTACACATGGGTATTGGTTACGTACGCTACGACTTTATTTTGCTGACGTCATGCGCGTGCTTCGTAATCTCAGATACATGCAGACCTTTCCATAGCTATGAAAATATAAATATATATATTTGTATGAGGATATAAATAAATGCAGTGTGTAAAAAATTTGTACAAGCAACGTGAATCCTTTCTACACAAGCACACGTGAATAACAGCCGGCATTGAGACTCGTTGGAATCACTGCTGCCCCCCCTCCGAAGGGAGCAAAATCCTGGAGCTTTCTCGCGTGCCAAGCAGACGTTGTTTTTTTTCTTTTTTCAATTTTTTTGTTTCCCTCATTTTTAAGTCTACCGCTTTCTCATTCTCGTCGTTTGGCAGAGACTCGCTCATTTTTGCCAATGCAGCAAGGGTGGCTGGCTACAGTCTGCCGAAGGGATGGAAATTCCGCGATTCCGTCACAAGCATCCCCCTGCCGTTTATTCACCCTTCTTACACTCGGTTCTCTCGTATTTTAGACGTTTTTTTATTCATACGTTTTCAGAGTCGAAATCCCTCGAGGCACCCTCGATTTACCGAAATTTTCTAATGAAATCTCTTACTACTAAATTACATCGATTTTTTCAATTCAGTTTCGTTGATTTAATTGGAAAAATCATTGATTCAAAATATTCAAATATCCAATAAGATTCAATTACTTTTATGTTGCAGCGAATCCGAAAAATATCAAAAAGTTGAATTAACTTTCTTACAATTTCGAATTAATATCATCGACCAAAGTCTAGAATGAGCAAATTTCTGTCTTTTCTTAAATTGAGGTCAAACCTTCTGTGCCTTAAAACTAAATTCAATAAACTTAACTTTTCCGCGATTATCTCTTTGCCTGCCTTTCCCTTTGGCACAATAGTGAACTTTTGGATCTTTAAATAAAAAGAGAGTCGACTGTGGGGGATTGCAAACGAAGCTGCACGCGGTAGGCGGAAATGAGAGGGAGGATGAAAGAAAAAAAAAAGGAAAATTCAAAGGTACCCTTTTCATTCGTGGCACCGTAGACGAGGCGAGCGCCACTCCCTCGTTTGATGATTCAACCACCCTTAAACTACGTACATATTATTTTACAAACTCGTTCCTCCAGAATTTCATACACAGGCGTTTGTTCCTCGCTTTTTGAGTCTGCGATTTCCATTTTGGTGAATGTTCCCTTGGTAAAGAAATTTAAGGGGTGGAGCGAAGGGGGGCTTACTTTTTAGCTGGCGTTGATCGTACGTTCTTGAGTTCCATTTCTTTGTTAGCAGCATTGTTTTTCTCGGCGTTGTCCTGGGCATTAGGCGGTGCACCGACGATCTGAGGATTAAGGGGTCTCGTGACCGGAAGTGTAGCCGTGTTGTCGTTAGCGGCCGCAGCCTCGACTTCGACCGTCGCCACTTTGCAGTCACCTCCGCCCACCATTTTAAAATCGTGCACTCGGCTAAACTTTTTTCACGCACTTTGTTCCTTCGACTGTTTTTTTATAGTTGTTATTACTGTCAATATCACACGAATTTATGTATCCTGTAATATTTTTCGCGATTATTTTGAGGCAATTGTAAAGTGGGATTGCGTCAATTTATTGCAGGCTGAATTTTGCATATTAACGACGTAATTAAATCGGATTATTACGAATTTCGTTAAAACGCCAATTTAATATGATAAATTAGTCAATCCTCGTTATTTATTTATCGGGGATTCCAATCATTTCCATTCATGATGGATTAAGAGGATAGAGTAACGAGATTAATTTGTGAGAGTAGGACACTGTTCGCGGGAGGGATGCTGGGAGCGAATTATAATGAGAAATGTGATTCGGGTCACCGTCGTCTACGAGGGCGTTGCTGATGCTGTATGACTTCGTTTTTCAACGGATATATGTGCGTTTATATATAAATGTGAAATACACCGATACAGGAATGAATACGTGTGTAAAAATCCGGAATTTCAGTGCATCATTTTGTTATGCAGGTTGCGACAATTGGAAAACTTGAAATATCGAAGGGGTACACAGCATCGCGATCCGCTATTCGCGAACGAGCGAAAACTACTAATTTCTCATTCGAGCGCGTCTCCAACTTTTCCCTCGTTTAATGAGCATAATAATATTTCGCAATTCTAACGAGATTTTCGCCGCTCGATTGTTCTCTGATCGCGTTAATGAGAGCTGAGCAAAACACAAAGTGGAAGAAAGTTATTCGCCTTAATAACTCTACTCGTGGGATCTTTGCTAACAAAATGACTTTATCCATTCAATTTGTGAAGCAAAATGATCCAAGTTACGCCCTTTTATTGCTGGGACTCGATATTTATGTGTGTAGAGAGTTTAAACTGTCTCACGTTGACAAAGGAGAGATGCTGCTAATATGGAAACAGGATCGTCACGAGAGAGGGACGATTTCTCTCCCCTTTCTCTTCTTCACTCAGCATCTCTCACTCTCTCTCTCTCTCTCTCTCTCTCTCTCTCTCTCTCTCTCTCTCTCTCGGCTGTATAAAACTCTTTGTAAGTGTGTATTTGTTAAGTAGGTCGAACTCGAGAGAAAGAAAGCCTACTACCACATCTTCCTCCTCATAAATATTTATATACCAACAAGAGACGTTCAACTATCGGCAAATCCGAGAGACAACACTCGTTACTTTATATATATACATTTATATACATATATTTCTGTGTACACCGGATATAGACGGAGGAACTGTTGCGCGCAATAGTCCAAAGACTTCGGGACTACTTGTACATATTAATAAACCTCCGAGGCTTCCGAGGCTTTATTTCCGGTCCCGATATAGTTGCATTTCCTTCGAGATTATTACTAAATTTTGAGATTATTTACTAACTGATTAATTGACAATGATACGATAAGAATTATTGATGATTTTCTGTCAGGATGACGCTCCTTTACCTTGGAAAACTCTTTACCTACGTTTTTTACACTTTACCTCAACCGTCCGGAAAATTAGTCAAGATTTTTGTTTGAATTTCAATTCGAATTGGGAAAAAGGAATCGCAGATTCAACCACGAAACGCTGTCTGCGTCGTCAGCGTCAAACTTACCCCTTCCCGAGCAGAAACCACCCCCTAAGGCGTTCTCTTTGTCCGTATATCTCTGTATACATTTTCACTCTGCATCGTTTTTTTTTATTTTAGTTTTCTTTTGTTTTAGCCTACGGCCATACTTGAGCACTGTGGTATATTTAAAAAAAGAGGAAGAAGAAAAAGCCTCTTCGTGGATCTTTCGAGGGTGTCGTTAGCCGAGATTCTTTTTTTTCTTTTTTCTTGTCCAGATGAACTTGGTGAGGTCGACAATTGCGAGATGTGTGACACGAAATAAACGAGATAGAGGAATGATTTTGTTACGATTTTCTCAAAGAAGATTATACTTGAAAATGTCGAAAAAAGTTTTTGACCAAAGTTACATTTCCTGGATCGATTTAATCTCGATTATTTGTTTTAATTCCTCGTTTTTTTTCATTCCCTGTTTTTCTCGTCTGATTTCAATGGAATGGTCCAGCGAATCACCTCAAATTCCTGCGCTACGATCTACCCAAATTTTTTCACTCTCTCGCGTTCGTTTCGAAGGACGAGAACGACGCTGCCGGATAAGGAAACGAGACTCTTTTTAGCCTTATTTTGACGTGATCCGGAATTTAGAAGAATCACGTTACTTTTTACGAAAAGATTATGTGTAAGAGAACGCGTTACATTGTCTCGAAGGTTCTCCCGCTGACTGCATAGTATTTGAGGGATTCACCGGAGTGATACGTGCGAAAGGGGCTGCGCGACACGATGTTACACACACTTGGGGGATGAAGAACCCACAGAGAGAGTTGGATGGTCCCCGTATGTGTAAACGTACATACCGAAGTCTATATGTGTTGGAAACTCTGAAGGAGGAAAGAAAGAATGAGAGAGAAAGAAAGAGGATCTCTTGACGATAGTGGTGCCCTGTGATATCTTCGTTCTCCTGTATTTTTCATCCCCTCTCGTCATTCATCCCAATCCACAGCATCCAACTCGAGGATTCCTTTCTTTCCCTCTCTCTTTATCTTTTCTCTTTCGTTCGTGCATTCCCCTCGATCATACTCTGTACACAGATCGAGAACACACGGGTGTGTGTTCGTGGCACCCCAAGTGGATGCTGTCCAGAATAGAAAGAGAGTGAGAGAGCGAGGGAGAGAGAGAGAGAGAGAGAGAGAGAGAGAGAGAGAGAGAGGAAGAGAGAATGAGGGAGATTGTTACGAGCTAAGTAACTTTAAAGCGGTATTTTTTGTTCGTTTGTTAGATTTAATCCTGTTCACCGATTTTCTATCGTAAAGGATTGATGGTGAAAGAATTATCTCGTCACCTTTTTTAACAGTGATTTTTATTTTTATTTACTTTTTTTTTTCTCGTATTATCTTGAACACGCCAAAATATATAGGGGTCGAATCACGATCGCCGCCCCCAGCATCCCGGAGACTGAGGCTGGGCCGGGAGGTACCTCTTCCCGGGCAACCGTTAGCTTCTTGCGCCAGCGCACAAAACCACCCTCTCTCCTCGAAACCACCCTCTCTCGTACTCCCTCATTCTCGCTCTCGCTCTCACTCTCTTTCCCTCTGTCTCTTCTCACCCCTCATCGTTACTCCGACTCCTCTCTCCTCCCCTCCCTTTCACATAATATACATTAGTTTGTATACTACGTTCTTTCGTAGGTACAGATGCGTTCAGAATTCATGGAACATTTTTTTTCATCCATTCAATTATCGCGTGTACTCATACAACCACGATATATTCGATTTCGATTGAATTTTGATGAAAATTCTCAAATAAAAAGACAAAAAGACATTTCGTTGTTTTAGTGACAATTTTTTCATCTACATTTTTCATTGAATTTTTAATATTTTAATATCATTTTCTTTTTTATGTTTCTGATTTATAACTTCGAACGTTACAAGAATATTTACAATCGAATTTTTATCAACTATCGATAATCTTTCAGCTAGATCTTTGTTCGTTTTTTCTTTACACTGTCGACGATCGAAAATTAGAAACTGCGTGAAATATTGTCGTTCGAATTTCCCACCAAAAACTACCTAATTAAAATAAAAAATCTTTCGTTACAAAAATTTATTGAAAAAATCATAAAATTCATTCTTCCAACGAAAAGTTGATTTTTTTAATTACCGATTTTCGATAAATAATTTGAATAGATAAATAGAGAATTTACTAAGAATTCTGTAAGTGCCTGTACACGATTGTACACGATTTTCGCAATTGTAGCCTCGGTGATACTCGTTCTCTATCTTTCTATGTCTCTTTCGGCTCTTTCCGGGTTGCGGGGTTCTTCTATAGGGCAAAGTCGATCCCGCCATTCGCGGTCCATCCGCGCCCGCGTATCCAGAATCCCTCTCTCAGCGTCCTCTTTGTTTTCCTCTCCGCGCTCACCTTTACACTCGCTCGAAACCGAAATACTCTTACATACGTTCACACACACGTTGCACTCCCGCGAATTTTGTCGATCAATGCATCATTGATTGTCCACAACATCAACGGTGGAAGTGAGTCCGCCGATTTTATTACGGTTGGTCGATATACTCTTCAAATACTTCGGATATTTGACTTTGATATTTAATCGTACCATTTTTTGCACGATTACAAATTTGAAGAATTTTAAAAATCTATCACTCCAATAAATTTTGAAAAAAAACAAAATCTCTGGCTATTGGAAATTTTTCTGCACAAATTCTCCACGAAATTCCATTCGAACTCCTATCGAAATTTCACACTGGATTAAATTTAAAACTCAATATTCCAAATCTCGTATTTTTATCAACTGAATTCAACCGTATGATGTTCACTCATTTCGTTATAATAAAATAAAATTATAAAAGGGTATAAAAGGGTAGCACGTACACTGAAAAAACGCACCTAAATAATAAAATTCGTTTCCAGAAGTAATGAACCAAGCGCATTAATATTTACAGGTGTATAACAGATTATCGAAATCCTCCAACCAGAATAGAGTAAATACACTGATTTTGTAATTTTTCGTTTTAAATTCGCAAGTTTAATATCGGAATATCGATTTTAAAACAGAATATCAAAAATTTAAGGAAATAACTTATAAATATTAATTTTACCAAGTAAAATAATAAATTAGTCCCAGATAATTCATTGCTATAAATAGATCGTCGAATAAATAAAAAAAAAAACAGTGATTTTTAATCGATAAAATGTAAATTAGTCAAATTTGATTTATTCTTCATTGGTTTAGAAGGCACTTTGCAAAAAAGAGAGAATAAAAGAAGGTAAGGAAACAGGTTCAGGGTAAGAGGAAGAAAGAGATAGAGGAATAAGAACGAGATGAGCGTCGAGAGGACAGAAGCGGAGGAAGGGACGACAGCGAACTGCTCCGTGTGGTTCTGCGACCCACTGACCCGCTCGATAACGCTTCTACCACCGTTCTAGGTTCACTGACCTTTCCCTCCAACCCAATCGTAACGTTATCAACTCTTAACTCCTTCTTCCCCCTCCAATACCCTCGGTACACTAATATTTCCTGATATTTACTTTACACACTCATGGCTTTTGCTTATATTTTGGAAATGTTACTTTTATGTTTCAGGACTGGAACACCTGCTCATCCACCCAATCTGCATTTGGTTTGTTCAACGTAGAGTTACCGAAAACTCGTTTTCATATTTCTGGGATATTTGCCTGTATCGGGGAGCTTAAATGTGCATCATTGGAAAGAGAATTTGAAGAGATAAACGAATTTGGGAAGTAAACATTTTTTTCAAAGAATGGAGAACATTATTTTGACCTAAATTTATGGATTTTTATTTCCTTGTTGCATTTTTTATGTAAAAAAAAGAAAATCGAGAGATTTAATGGGGGAAATAAACTTTGGTATGATTTTTTAATTCACTAGAAAGATTTTTGGATTCCTGTCATTTTTTTTCGTGTTATTAATATAAAATTTAATTAAATTATAAATGTTAAATATTTGTGTGTATTTAATCGCAATTGTTTGATCGTAGTAGAATTATATTCAATTGTTTTGATCGATTGAATACTGATTATGAAAATGGTTGAAAAATGATGATTTTTAGTCCCATAATTAACTGATTTATTATGTATTTCCTCTTTAATCTTTGGCCTATTTCCAAATAGCTTAATAAGAGCGATGCTTATAGAAATATAGACTGAAAGCAGCAAGAATTCGGTGCTAATTTTGCAAAGCTCGAGCTTCCGTACGAGTGGGAAAGGCATTCAAAGTATTATAGAGATTGAGGGTTGCATCGTTAAAGCTTGGAAGGAAAACCGATGCATTTCCCCAACGAGTCGAGAGCTCCTTATCCACACCCAGTTTCAGGGATTTGTGTCGATTTTCCTCGGAGCTCAAAAGTGGAGCATAGACCGCGGATTATCCTTTTTTTTAAATCTATTTTTATTTTTTACTTCCCTCAATATCCTTATTCATGAGAGAAAGAGATAAAGAATGTCATTTTATTTCTAAACGTGACGTAAAATGTAATTCCTTTGAAAATGGAGTATCGATTCTTGATCGAATTTCCAGTTCAAATTTACGTGTGTCTTACAACCGAAACGTAGCTTCAAACTAGAGAGTGCATCCGACACGACGAAATCTTGTTCGCTCCACGCCTCGGTAAACCAAAGATATCAAGTCACTTACAGTGATTGAGAATTTCGTACACAACATTTCTCATGCAAAAGGGAAAGTTCCTTGTCAAACTTCTTGTTATTAATCATGTTCATCGCTAAGTGCAAAAAAAAACTATGACGAGGCGTTTTAAAAGTAGTGACACTCGATGCTTAATGCTTAATTCGCTGGAAGACAGACACTATTTGGTCTTCCAGCGAATTAGTTTACCAAAATAGGAATATTTTTTCTTCCCAGTGACTTTTCTGCATATTATGCTCATTAATATCCAAATTTCTGAAGTTTCGAATAAGTTCATTGTTTATCGGACTGTAAAACCATTCTCATTTATGTATTTCCAAAAATCATGTAATAAATTTTATTATTTTTAACTCCTTTTCTAGGGACTTGTCAATTATTTGGTAAACGATGATTTTGTTTGTAAATTTAAAAAAAATGAAAAGGAAGCTATTCCTTAAATTAATAATTGAGTACATTTTTTGTGGTGGAATTGTGTCCAAATTTCTCAACGTGAATGGGAATACGAGGATTGATGGGAATACGAGGAACTCAGAATCTAGAATTCGTCCTACGTAAAGGCGAACGTTGCATGAAGTTTGAAGGAAAAAGTTCGTGCTGCAATTTATTTATTTTTGTTTTTTTTTGCAAACACGTGTATCGAAGAGGACAAAACCAGGAAGAATTTTGCGTCGAACTGTGCATCTCTATGTGCACGCACATACGGTATTGATTTCGGTGTACCTCGGCTCCACCGCCGCTTTCTGTTGGCAGTGCTGCCGCGATTCCAACGCCCAAGAACTAAAATCTCCTCTTCGTTACTCTCTCTCTTTCTTTCTCTGTCCCTTCGATGTTGCGCACTCATTGGAGGGATGGACAACCCTTGCAAGAGAAAGAGAGATGAGAAAGAGAACGAAAGAGGGAGGAAGAAAAAGATAGGCAAAGGTTGAGCGAGAGCCCGAGGCAACCGTGGGGATGCGCCACCAGACACGAGATACAAATTCTTCTCTTCTAATAAGCGCTTAACTCGTTCAATCCACTATCGAATTTCGTTGGCTAGACGCGAATTTTTCGTCTCTCTCACTCCTCAAATTTGAATTACGTTTATACGATTATTTTTTCACATGAATACACATGCAATACTCTCGATCAACGACAACCTTCGTGTCCTTGTACTCGTTTGCACCCCTGTCTCGATCACTAACTTTTTTCTCGCTCCCTTTCGCTGTTTATTGTCTGTATAGAGTTCAACAACCCACTCAGGCAGGACGCTTTCCAGTGTGTATGAGCAACGCTCATTATTAAAATCTGATTGTAAATTTTGCTATGATAATGTCTAACAACTGCTGAATGTTTTTATCAATTTTTGTGGGAATTAATTTGTTTCTTCTTGGGATCGATTGTTATTTCGATAAGTTCGTGGAGGTGAGAACACGTAGAATATACAGAGATCCCTGTTTAAATTATTAGTACAAGTTTTAGATTGGATTTCGAGTTCAAAAGCTTTGGACAGTTTTTTTTTATTAGAGTCCCTTTTGTTGAGATATTCATTTTTAAAGTTGAATAGTACTTGATTGTTTTACGTACATACTGCCGAACTGGTTGCAGATAGAACAAAAGTGAATAGGACCAATCTTGTAGAGCATCGATTTTTCTAAAAAAAAGTATTTAACCACACTGTTCTATTTCTATTAGTTTAGCCCTGAGAGCAGTTCGAAAAACAACTTTATTTCCACAAGTTGTGCGACCGACGACCATTTTCCAGTAGTCCTCAGGACTAAACTACTGAAAATAGAAAAGTGTCGTCAAGAACTTTTTTGTAGAACATTTTATGCTCTACAAGATTGATCTCATGCATTTTATCGCTATTTATATCCGTTTTGGTAGTATGCCCGATAAAAGAGTGCGTATTCGTCAAATTTGATAATTTATAACTAATCAGGAAAGAATTCGATCAGAAAATGGTACTGGAGTTTTTGGCACGAAAATTAGTATGCAACTTAGGTTTACAGAATTAACCGTTTAATCTGGGGTAGTCCGAGTATGTTCAATGGCTATCTTACTTGATAACAGAGTGCCGAAGTCTCTGGACTTCATTAGAGCTGAAAATTTCTTGTGAAAAAAGTGCGAGTTCTTTCGAAGATGTTTTCTTACGCATTACGAGCATCGAAAGTTGGCTATGACTCGTAGGAAAGTCGTAAATGTTTTCTTTTATGGATCCGAACTTCAACGTACTTGTTTCAAAGTCAGGGCACAGTTTCAAAGTCATTGGCTGGGTACATTTATCAACATCGTAACATTTTCGTGATTTATTTCTAAATTAGGATTTTGAGCTAAAAATGATTTGTTTCGTGATTTATTTCTAAATTAGGATTTTGAGGGTTAATCAACTTTCGTAAGAAAGTTCGTCCATTACATCGAACAACAATAATAAAAACAATTTACACAAATAATTAAAATCGAGTCAAATTGTGAAATGTTTTCCCAAGATCAACCTCAAGAAACAAAAACAACGCCATCAATGAATGTTTTTTTATCGATTATTCAAGTGTTTTTCTTAAATATTATACTTTTGTAAAAATTTTGAATAAAAGGTCGAAGAATGAAGTTAAACCTTCAAAATAATCAACCAAAATTGGATTGGGCTTCGTTGAAATTAGTTTCAAATGCTGAAGCATTTATTTCGTTAAATCGAATGTGATTCAGATTTATCTTTCGATTTTTATGGAAGGGAGAAATTTTGTTCCTCGATACTCATTTTTCATTTTTATAGTATCATCGAAGTCGCATAATTGCGACTATGACACTACTACTTTATCACCTGTATCTTCGCAATAAAATAAAAAAAAAAAATCAAATAAGAAATAAATCACTCACTTTGCATTTTTGGGAAGCGATCCATTCGCTATGCCCGAATGTGTGGGTGTGAGGCATAAAGGTTGATTTATCGCGTTCTGGGGTACCAATGGCTGCCTCGCGTGAGCAGGTGATGTGTGGGATCCATAACCGTCCGAATTTAACTGAAAAATGTCGATGAAAAAGATTCGTGTCAAACCGTGTTATGACATATAATTCAAGTGTAAATTTACATTCGTCGAATAGTCAGAACAGATGAAAGAAAAAGTTTATTGGCTTTTAAATTCTTTTGATTTACAAAGTTTTGTCAATATTGGAATGAAAATAAAAAAAACCTTTTTTTCTGCTGTTATAATTTGAACGATTTGGTTCAAATAATCGAAATCTGTGACGACGAAAATGAAAAAAAAAAATGTTTATATCAATTTCATTTCAAGTCAATAAAAAAATTATTGAAAAATCGCTGTGAATTAAAAATGACAAAAACATTTAAATGTTACAAAGCTTTTATAACTTCCTTTTCGAGACTAAAATATTCGTTGCCCATGAAATGTGTCAGAAAATGCCATTTTATTTTTAACAAATATCTATAAATAATCGTTTTACAATCGTAATTAATAATAAAGTTAATATACAGAACCGTTTTTAATTTGAAGTAGGCACAGTTGATAAAATGGCAAAAGATCTTGAATTACTTCGAGGTCGGTAAAAAAGAAACCTATTCAATTATTTTTGATATTTCATAGTAAAATTGTTCGATAGTAAAGAAAAGGCTTATTTGAATGCGAATCTAGGTCAAGGGAAAACCACTCGATTGCCACGACTTTAATTTGAGATTCAAAAATCATATGTGTTCGAAATTTTTTCAATAAATTTTCAACCATTTCCATAAACATTTATTTAATAGAATTGTATTACGCGCCTCTTCCTCGAGATCAAACATGTAGTACGCCTAAGGTGTACCGATGTCACCACATATTTAAAGTCTATATAAAACTTTTTTACACTGTTTGGTTCCCTTGACAACCCGTTCCTCACGTCATTCTTCTTCGTTGTGCCGATCAAGCCACAAGCGAATAAGTAGAAATCCGTAAGAATGGGAAAAAGGAAACATTCTGAAGAGTCAGAAGATTCGTCGAAGGAAGCAGAAGAATTAAGGACGTTAATGAAACGATTGAATAAGAAATTACGAGGGAAAAATAGACATAAACATTCGAAAAATCGCAGTAAGTCTAACTCTTGTAATAAAAGGTTACAGAGCATGGAAATTGGTTTTTTCATATATACAACTGGAGACGTAATAAGCGACACAACTTCTCGGGTCGGTCCAACCGGCGGAGAGAGTTAAAGAGTGATCGTAAGAAAAAAGTGCATAAGAGATTGCAAGTGTTAATATCTCCTGTCGGTCCAACCGGCGGAGAGAAGTCACGTATCATGAAAAACATAATGATGATAGGCTGCAAGCACTCTTAAAACAAGGAAAAGTATCACCTCTCGTGTCGGTCCAACCGGCGGAGAGTGTGAAAGGATTGATACAGAAGTATTAACAAAAATTATCATGGAGCGATATAAATGGGCACATGTATATGTATTAACCTCTCCTGTCGGTACAACCGGCGGAGAATATGTACAAATGAATACAAGTATCTTGTAGAATGTGACAAACGTCATATAACAAAAATTGTTTTTTTTTTGGTTATTCGTTACATAGGATCAAAGCGACGTCATTCGAGAGATTATGACAGCGTCAGTGACGAAAAAATCGTTGCAGGCGAGCGTTCGTCGAGGTCATCGGACCGAAGTGATACACCGGAGAAAGACTCCATTACATCCGAAAATAACGCAAAAGGAGCATCAGAGAATGTCGTGATAACGAATCCAAAAGAAAAGAAAAACGGATTGACAAATGCGGAGGAAGATAAAGAGTTACAAGTCGAGGACATCGTATTAGAACCAGAGGTACTTGGGTTCATTGGGAAACGGCTTATTCAAGAGAGGATATTGGCGCCACCAATTCATCATAATTTGGCCAGTAGATGGGAAGATGTAATTAAAAAAGGACTCCCAACTGAAGAAATGACGGAGATTTTGAAGAAATATCCTCCTCCAAAGAATTGCGTGGCGATTGACCCTCCTAAATTAAATCTGGAGGTTAAAGCATCGGTAGAAGTGAATATTATAAAAAGAGACGAACGAATTATGGAAACGCAGACAAAAATTGGCGCGGGACTGGCCGCGTTAGGAAGAGCTTTAGATCTGGTGATTAAGGGGGAGAGTCCAGAAAAACTGATACTTCTCGAGTGTCTGACCAGTACGGGCAATCTTCTTGCAGATCTCCAGCACGATGAAACGGTGATTCGAAAAAGTTTAATTTTGAAGAACATAACTCCCTCAATTCGGGAGACTCTGAAGGACATAGTAACCAATGAGTGGTTATTCGGGGGAGATCTGGAAGAGAAGGTGAAAGCATCAAAGGCTCTCCAAAGAACTGCACAAGATTTTAAACCGATGGTAAAATTTCCAAAAAATAATCAAGTCAACAAAAATTCAAAAAACTTCAGGAGCCCGGCTCGCAATTATCGGTACAAGACAACCCCGAATCAGAGAGCGAGCGGGCAAAAATCAATGAACAAAACACCGGAAAATCGATCATATCGGAACCGCAACTTGTCGAAACACAACCAAATGGATCGACAAAAACGTCGATAAATGTGAGTATTCGAGCCGGTAGACTTAGAGCGTTTAAGAAGCAATGGGAAAAATTTACGTCTGATACAACAATTTTGGGATGGATTAGAGGTTACAAGATACCATTTGCAGAAGCAGTAATACAACCAGTACCACCGAACGAATCTCAATGGTCTGACAGAGAAAGATCATTGATACAAAAACAAATTGATGAACTCATAAAGAAACAAGCTATTCAAAAATGTGAACCAGTGGAAGGTCAATTTTTATCGAACATTTTTTTAGTACCAAAGACAGATGGTTCTTATCGGCTCATTCTCAATCTGAAACATCTCAACGAATTTGTGAAAACCGACCATTTTAAGTTAGAAGACTGGAAAACGGTTAAAAGAATGTTGGAAAAAGATTGTTTCTTAGCAACGATCGATTTAAAAGACGCATACTATTTAATCGAAATTGCAAAAGTACATAGGAAATATTTGAGATTTTCTTTTGAGGGTGTTCTTTACGAGTTCCGGTGTTTACCTTTTGGTCTCAGTTCAGCTCCGTATACTTTTACAAAAATTATGAAACCAATAATGAGTTACCTTAGAGAACAAGGATATCTTTCGGTAATATACTTGGACGACATTCTTGTGATTGGAGATAATCAGGACGATTGTTTGAAAAATATTGTCGAGACGCGGTCTTGTCTAGAACATCTAGGTCTGGTAATTAATGAACAGAAAAGCAAAATGAGTCCATCAAAGAAACAGAGGTTCTTGGGTTTAAACTATGATTCAAAATATATGCATATAGAATTACCGGAGGAAAAAAGAGACAGTGTTTTCGAACAAATTAATAAATTCATAAAGTTAAAAGAATGCTCCATCAGAGATTTTTCGGCATTCATTGGAAGGTTAGGATGGTGTTGCAGAACTTTACAATACGGTTGGGTCCATATGAAAGATTTTGAAAGAGAAAAGTTTCTAGCTCTCAAGAAAACGTCCGGAAATTTCAACGGAAAAATGGTACTTTCCGATGGTTTGAAGAGCGATTTATTGTGGTGGAAAAATAATATAATGTCCGCAAGGGTTTCCATCAAGGAGTTCAATCCTGTCGTGGAGATTTTTTCAGATGCTTCAAACACAGGTTGGGGTGTGTATTGCAAAGGCAGGCGAGCTAACGGACATTGGGATGAACAGGAAAAAAGATCTCACATAAACTATTTGGAATTATTAGCTGTATTTTTTGGTCTCAAATGTTTTGCCTCAGATTTAACGGATTGCGATGTATTGTTACGAGTGGATAACACTACTGCGATCGCTTACGTGAATAAAATGGGAGGGATTCAAATTCGAGCCTTGAGCAAATTAGCCAAAGAGATTTGGGAATGGTGTGAAGAGAGACATATTTGGATTTTTGCATCCTATATTAAATCTCAAGAGAACATAGAAGCCGATTTTGAATCAAGACGTTTAGAACCTGAGACTGAATATGCATTATCACGAGAAAATTTCGAAGAAATTGTAGTTAGATTTGGACAACCGGATATAGATTTGTTTGCCACAAGATCTAACGCGAAATGCGACACATATGTTTCTTGGTTCAGAGACCCCGAATCTATTGCTATTGACGCGTTTACAATTCAATGGAAAAAGTATTTTTTTTATGCTTTTCCACCATTTTCAATTATTTTACGAGTTTTAGGAAAAATTAAATTTGAAAAATGTCGGGGGATCGTCGTGGTGCCATATTGGATAACGCAAGCTTGGTTTCCACTGTATATGGCAATGTTAGATAGTGAACCATACTATATCAAGCCGAGTGTTAATCTGTTACGATCTTTGAATAGACAACCTCATCCGTTGTGGGAGAAGATTACCCTGGTTGTCGGGACGCTATCAGGGAGGCTTTCAAGAGAAAAGAAGTACCTCAGGACGTGATGGCACTTATGTTGTCATCCCTCTCGAATTCCACGATTAAACAATACAACAGCGGTATGAAGAAATGGTGGAGTTTTTGCCAAAAAATGAGGATTAATCCATATGAAAACAATGTACCAAAGGTACTTAGTTTTCTCGGCGAGGAATATCAGGACAATGCATCCCTAGGATCATTGAATTCATATCGCTCAGCAATTGCACTTCTCCATGGTCCTGAATTGGGAGAAGATTTCCGGGTTAGAAGATTTTTTAGAGCTATTTCAAAAGTTCGTCCGGCTAAACCGAAATATGATTCGACATGGGATCCACAGATTGTTTTGGATCATTTAAGTCAAGGAGGAAAGAATGAGGACATTCCTTTGGAAAAATTAGCATCTAAACTTGTTACACTTCTGGCGTTGATCACGGGTCAACGTATGCAAACGTTATCTTATATTGACGTAAGAAATATTCAACGGAGTGAGGATAGAATAGAGATAAAGATTCCAGACGCAATTAAGACGTCAGGAAAGAATAGAATACAACCAACGTTAGTTGTTCCGGTTTTTTCTGAAAATAAGAATATATGTGCGGTTTCAGCACTTGAGACATATATTAGAAGGACGAAAGATTGTCGTGGAAAGCAGACACGAATATTTATCTCTGCAAAGAAGCCATTTAAGGCAGTGTCAAGCCAGACTTTGAGCCGATGGATAAAGAGTACAATCGGCGAAAGTGGAGTAGACCTCGAGATTTTCGACGCTTATAGCACACGACACGCATCGACGTCTGCTGCAAAAAGAAAAGGTGTGAACATCGATGCTATTAAGAAGGCGGCAGGTTGGACCACTAAATCCAGTACTTTTGCAAAATTTTACGATCGTAATGTTAAAATTAAGAATGATGTGTTTGCAAAAGCTATTCTTGACTCAAGAAAATAAGCAATTCTTGTTATTTGAGATTAGTTGTGTAACTAATCAATAATCAGTTATAATAAACAATTAATTATTACGGATTATCTACTGCACTGTATAGTTGTCATAACGGACTTTAAACATCTACATGTTTGATCTCGAGGAAGAGGCGCGTAATACAATTAAACGATTAAACGAACTTACCTGTAAGTGAAGTTCTATCGTAATTGTATGAAGCGCCTCTTCCGAAGAGATCACTCCCACCCAATAACTACCCGTATTCAGGATTATGCAATAATAGCTGAAATTCCCAATGGTTACGACAACACTTTGAAAAATGACGTGAGGAACGGGTTGTCAAGGGAACCAAACAGTGTAAAAAAGTTTTATATAGACTTTAAATATGTGGTGACATCGGTACACCTTAGGCGTACTACATGTTTGATCTCTTCGGAAGAGGCGCTTCATACAATTACGATAGAACTTCACTTACAGGTAAGTTCGTTTAATCGTTTAATAAAATGGTTGTCATAAAATAAATCATCGAATAAATTCTGTTCAATTTGGGATAAAAAACAAACATTTATTTTCTTAACCTAAGAAATGTTACAAAAAAAGTCTAACGAGTAAAACGAAAGCAAAAAACACATATTTCAGTTAAACAGTAACTAAACATGCTGTTCACGGAAAACTCAATTCTGTTGACCCAGTAAAATATTTTGTTGGATACGTCCAACAAAAATATTTCGTCCAGGCAACAAAATTTTTATTGTTCCAACAAAGTTTCCTTTTAGTATATAACAAAGTTTTATTGAAACATTCCAAATCTTATTGTCTCGACGAAATAATTTTATTGAATAGGTCCAACAAAATATTTTAATATTTCAACGAAATTGAGTTTTCAGTGTTTTCTTTTTTTAACGCACGTGTATACACAGAAGCCAACTGACGTTTAAAACAAAAAAAAAGGATTTTTGATGTGATACCTGAGGCTCGTTTACCTTGACAACCGTGCCGATCAAGGAATCAGGTGGCATTTCCGGTGGGTCGGGGATTACACCAGGATTCGTATGAGCCGGATAATCATTGTGAAGATTTGCTTCCTTAACGGGCGTGCCACCGTCCAAACGTTCCATGTCGAGGCTGTCTGTGGGCGTCGGTTGCGAGAGCAGACGCTCTTTCATCTCGTGTATGTAAGGACAGCGTTGCATCTCTTCGGAATCGGTGTTCCTCCGATGATCTGAAAGTCAAATATTACGTGCTACTTATAAGGTAATCAAACATTAGAACATTTTTTACTACTGGATGAAATCCTCGCGTTTAAAATCCATTCAATTTGCCAGATATTGATCGGTATTTAAGGGGCCAGTCCACTTTGAAAATTTCAAAAAATCGATTTTTTTACTGTTTTCGAAAGTACATACATTCAGAAATATTGTGTCAAAATATTATGAAAATCCGAGCTCTCTAAGTATTTTTTTTTTACCTGAACGTCAGGACCTCATTTCGTCTACCTGAGCGTATAAACTTCAAACGCGTTTTTCTCGAAACAACGTTTTCAAAATCTAGCTCCATCGTATCTCTAAAACTAATAAACCGATTCTCTTCAAATTTGAACCATATATTGTAAATATGATTCGCAATAAGATGACCCTCGATGGTTTTAAAATTTTTATTTTTACTCTTTTTTTTGTGAAAAACTGCGAAAAAAACGCGTTTTTTTACTTTTTTCATTTTTCATCTGCCATTTTTTTATTTTTTGATAAAACTTTATATCCGAGGGTCATTTTGTAGCTGGTGCCATACTCAATCTAATGGACTTTGATTTTTTTGTTTCAGGCAAGCCGTTGCCGAGTTGTGATGGAGCTACCTAGCCCACCTATTTTTGAGGTGTTAGGTTAAGCTATAGTTTTTGTACTTAAAAATGAATAAAAATGAATTAAATTTTTTTTTTTATATATATTTCAAGACTTTATTTATCAAGCCTAACAACTTTTATATTCATATCTTTTATAAAATCCTCAAAAAAAAATCACGAAAATAGCCTTTTTTTCGTGGCTCCAAAGTGGACTGGCCTCTTAATCATTTCATTAGTGGATTCCATTTATCGTATTTTTTCACTAATAAATTTCTCTCAAGCTATAAATTGAAAGTCTCTCTTGGTTTATAGAAAAAAGTCTGAATACTAAATGCAGCCATTTATCAAATATTTCTCGATATTTAATCATTTCATTTATTAATCAATTTGTCTGTTTTGTTTTTTTTTTAATAGTAATAAATCTTCCAAGTCGTATATTGAAATTCTTCTTCATTGTACAAAAAAACATGGAACATTAAATAAATTATATTCCTACATTATAAAAAAAGCTTTCAACATAAAATGAGCCCATTTACAGATATTTATCGCTATTCTTTAAAATTATGAACCGACTTATTATTTTCATTTTTATTTGTACTTTTATTTTTATTGTTTCTGCGTATATCCTTGCGGGTTTTTACGAGCCCTTCCCATCACTCTAACCCCATTTTTCCTCATTTCACTAATTTCCAATTTTCTAATTTCCATGTTCCCGAGAAATCCCCCAAGAGTGTTGCCACAAACACTCTTTCCTAACGCACTACTGTATCATATTTGCACGAGGGCCAAGGGAAACTGTGGAAAACCCGGCCGATACAGACGGCTATATTTTTACTGAGTTTCATTTGATTAACATCATCAGAAACTCAGAAAAACTCCCTTCCGCACAGTGATTGATGCGCAAGCCGATGAATGGCTAAGTGGTCGGCCAACCAAATATTGGCCTCAACCGAGGCTACTTAACTTTGGAGATTTCACGAAAAATTGATAATAGCGAATTATATTTAATGCGAAAGCGAATAATATTATAAAAGTTTTCTATTAAATGAAAAAAACTAGAACACAAATCGATGAATAAACTATGATTTAAAAAACGAAATTCTATTTCATTCTCTCGTAAATAAACGATGGATATGTATATTAAATTGGGAAAGAAAAGAAATAGAAGATAATATTAAAAAATAAAAAAATAAAATATTGAAAAGATTGACAATGACTGAGAAAAAAATGGCGACGTTATTTTACGATGTTCATTCATCGCTTCTTCGAGTGATGAAGCCAAAAAAAATCGCACGCGTCTTACTCTGATCCACGATCCATCGTCCTAGCCACGTTTTAGGGATTTTTTTAGATTTGTTTGCTACGTCTCGAGTGTCAAGAATTTCCGGAACGATATCCATAATTCGTGGATCCAGTGAATTCACAGTTTTCTCCTTTATTCGGAGTCACGAACAGGGTTTTCATACACGATACTAGTGTTGAGTAGGACGAACTTCCGGTCTTTTTTTCTATCGTCGAGAACGAAAAAAAAAAATACTGTGTTGCTCTGAGACGCGAGTGAAGAGAACTGCGAGTGACAGAGTATTTAATTCTCCTCTTGACGATCACGAGAAAGCATCGGGCCTTGACAATCCTCGGAGAGAGAGACGAGAAAAGATAAATATAGATGTATTTTCCCGTATATTCATTTAATCTCCTACACGTGGATTTATATATATATATATATATATATATATATATACTAATATATAGCTCAATATGAGAATTGCAACCTGTCTTATGCTCTCTCTCCTCATACAGATCTACCAGTGATATCCAAACAAGGTGTCACCGGGCTTGTTTCACGCTGCTTACGAGCGCACAGCTTAACATAATAAACACACATAATAAAGGTCCATCATGCGTGTATTCGTATAAAATAAAATGATTGAATATCAAAAAATGTTGACATTTCAACGAAATACATAAACGACGACCTTTTGGCACATTTTATTTTGTCCAAATTCAACTAACAATATCGTCCTATTTTGCAGAGAGTATTGAGTCGATTAAAAAATATTTTTTTCGAAATTTACGATTACGATTCAATATCGCAAATGGTATGCAAAAAAATTATAATGAATATTCCTGTTTCGATATTTTGTTCGTCCCCTTATTTTCACGTGTTTGGAATTTATACTTTGATTGTTTTAAACAATGAAATGATTTATTTTGAGATTAAAAAAAAAGTAGTTGATAAATAATTGTGAACTAATAACAATGAAAGTGATGTTGGGATTTAAAAATGAATTATTTACAACTGAATTTTTCATATTGAATGAAAATAATTTGATTATTTAAACGTTTATTTATGTAGAGAATGTGATGAATCATTGCTGGATTTTCTTACATTTAAAACGACTTCGTAAGGGTATGATTTCGAGGCATTATGTCAAGTGCAAGAAAAACGGAGGGTCGATTTCACTTTTCCTGAGAATAAAACACGACCTACCCGAAATAAACAAGGGTTCTTCGTTATTCCTTTTTCCCTCTTGTTCCTCTTCGACGGGTACAATTTACCGATTACACGACAAGGGGAAATTAATACAGTGTCATCGCTGATAAATGGTATCAACAGGTTTGGGTCCTTCGAGACGTTTGGTCACACAACATCGAAGTATTTTTTTTCGGATAAATAAATATTCGTCTTGGAACAGGGAACAAAATACTTTATCGATATATTTGACTCTCTTTTGCTTTGTATACGAATAACGATCAGCGAAAAACGAGTTTCGAATATTTTCCAACTTTTGAATGATTTTGTTTTTTTCAGGGAAAAAAGTTATGTTGAATTTAATGCGAGACAATAATTAATGCTACGATGTTTGAGAGTGGATACAGCACGACGTCGCGATACTCACTGCTCTTTTCCAAGAAAAGCATTTGCAGCTTTTTTTACATTCTCCCATTGCAACAGACACGAATATACAAAGAGAAACGTAGAACCAGAAGCTTATATGCATATTTGTATTATCCAGCGAGTTTAGCGATGTAGTTGGAAAGAGCATTTGGTGAGTCGTATATTTAGAATTCCGCAGGTCGCCCGTTTTCCTCGAGCTTGAAACCTCTCTCTGGTTCTCTCACATCGCTTTAATCACGACGATATCCAGAGCAGTATATCCACAAGAGTTTTTGGGACGTCTATATTCCAACGTGTAACGAATAAGGTGAGTGAGAAAGAAAGATCGAGGCAAAAAAGTGAGGAAGAGAGAAAGAAAAGGAAAAGAGGTGAGAAGGGAAAAGAGAGCAAGAGAAAATGAGAGAAAGATCGAGGGGAAAGGAGGAAGGTGGAAGACCCATTTTTTCCTCGATTCCCAGTGCTCACATATTTCTATTCACACGAGATGACTAGAGCAAGAGAAGTTCTTCTCAGCATCGTCAACGTCATCGTCGTCACACGTGCGAGCTTGTCCAACACACGAGCATATTACATCCACAGACTGACGTTGACGAGAGGCTGAAAAGAGACCCAGTCTACAGGTTGTCTTAAAAGTTACGCTTCAAATTTATAGGTTTGGTAGATCGTGAAATTCTGAAGAGAAAAGTCCTTAAGCATTTTTTTCTACGATGCACCGTTGATGAGATATTAATTGAAATTATCGAGAGCCAATCCGCTGCGGCTGGAAAGGCGGGATGCGCCCCCACTCCACGCTTCTTCACAACGCGCCTGATTGGCTGGCATTGACCGATTAATATCTCATCAACGGTGCATCGGAGCGCAAAATGCTTAAGAACTTTTCTCTTCAATTTTTCACAATCGATTTAGCCTGGAAATCTTGAGCAGGACTTTTGGTACCCTCTGTAAGTACGAGAGAAGAAACTGTAATGTATGCACGTATTCAAGTAGCTTTTTCTTTGTAGCATTGTAGAAATATAAAATAATTTTTTTCGCATTTTCTTTCTCTGTCTTTCACTGCCGTGGGAATGGTAGCTCGTTTTATGAAACGACGAGTTTCTGAGCGAAATAAAAGCGAAAGAGGCTGATTAAACTGGGACTCTATGATCGATTAAGAGCCCTGCAGCTCGTCTTCGCTAATTATGTTAGGTACCTTCCTCTCGACAAAGGAATATTTTTAAATAAATTTGAATATAGCCGGAGAGCTATAGAACTCTGTTTTTCTGTTCGCTTTTGGAAGAGCACCCGTTAATCGATGTTTCCCAAGCTTTCCGGATATTTTTTATTGGTTTCCTGAATTTTTAATAGAGTTACGGTCGAGTAGAGCTCTCAATATAATTCAAGCTTTATTCATTGGTAAAAATGCTAAATTCCTCTGGCGATTGGCAAGAGAATAAGAAAAACTTGTCAGTAAACCCTATCAATTTTTTATTGCATAAAAAAGATCGATTTTTGAAAAAATCTAATTTTTTTTTGCAATGACCAAAATATCAGATTGAATAGTCATTAAATCCCGTTCGAATTTTTCACATTTTGCTTCTCACAATCGTCCTTTTTCATTTTCTATAATTTTTTATTCTTTTTTTTTATTGAAATCTACGTCGTTGGAATGCTACGAATTTGCAAAAAACATTTTTTTTTACAAAAGCACGAAATTTATTTGAAATTGAAGTTGATAAAAATTGCTCAAATTTTCTTTGGAAATCAGAAAAGCTCAAGTTAGAATAAAAAAAAACAATTTTCATTATCGAAAAATTGATAAATGAATAAGTTAATTTATTTTTTACCACGTTCCAACAACGCAAAACTTCAATGTTATTATTTTTTACTAATCATAAATGAGGTTAAAAATAACAATAACGAGCTTAAAAAAAAAGAAAGTCTTTCGTAGTCATCAATCGATCGATCTCTGATGATTTATGTTCATTAATTCCACCCACGAATTTATGCCCTACTCGTGCCGGTACATTTTACGTGTCTTCCGGTTGGTTCGTTCGTCAACGTGTCTTCCGCCCTGGGGAGGCCAACGTGATTTTCTCGAATTTCTTTATTCACTGCATCGATTATATTTATCAGCGTATCAGTCTCTCAATTATATCGAAAAATCCACAATTTTGTTACACAATACACATTTTTTTTTACCTCATGAAATATTTTTTCATTCCTCGATAAATTTCATACCGCAACAACGATTTTTTTGTCTTTTTCAATCACAAACTCAATTATTTCATCACTGAATCAGGATTTGTTGTTTATCACCCCACCGAATAGTTTTTATCACAAAAAAGAGTAAATTTGAAAGTTTCCAAATGTTTTGTCCGATTGGCTGAAGTCACGCTCGTTGCGTCAGGTCGCGTTGCAGGGTTCTGTCAGTTTTGGTGGGTCAGTTTGGTCTCGCCTCGATCGAGATAAGTCAAAGAGAGCAACACGTATGGGTTTTATTTTTATTTTTATCCTCGTTGTCGTCGTTAATTCACACGCACACGAATAAAATCGAAGTAATAAAAACACTCACACGTTTTTGGTCGTTTGTATCGATGATACGAGTGAAAAACATCGTGTTATAAAAAAAGCGTATTTAACTGTGTGCGTTACCGGCGTCTCGGCGTATATGAACGTGCCTGGTGGGGGCGAATGTGCGCGGGGATTTTGCGCGAATAAAGCAAACTTCGTCGAGCGCGGCCGCGCAATACTGGCTCTCCTCACTTCGGGGCGCGTCACAACAAACGGAAGCGGAAATACAACGCTCGGGGGGTGGTGCACGAGAGATGCCAAACCCGTGCATACACATTTACACGCGAATTTGTATTGTGTGTTTGAAATCGATTGCTGATTATCGAAAGGGCGTAAAAGCTTCGATTATTTCGCGTTCGTGAGGCTGGATTACGCCCTTGGAGTATTTTTTAGGAGTGCATGGAGTAATTACGTTTCGGAGGGTTGATTTCGAACCAGGAAATGATTTTCAACCATAGTTTCATCAAAAAGTATTACAAAATGTGATTTTTTTCCTCTTGGGAAAAAACAACCCTTGACGGGAGAAATCAGTTTAGGAGGCCGAAATTTTGGAGTTTTTCATGATTTTTTTTAACAGGGAAGGAATAATCAGAATTTGTTTAAATTTGGAGAATATTTTATTCATATTTTGAAGTATACTTTGTAATTTTTTCAAGTCATTTCCGCCGGAAATAGTGGAGTTAGAAGCTGCTGTCCATGGACGATCGCACATTCGAGTTTTTTGCTGGTGGGCATTCCTGAAGTCACAATTTTTATCTCTATTCATTACAATTTTCTTTTTTCATTAACAACATATTTCCTAAGAATATGAACCTAATTGTGGTCAAATAAGTTGAAAATTGCATGTTTTTGAAGTGTTTGAACACAATGTCATGTTTTTTCATCTTTTTTGCATTAAAAAAAATATTTTTAATAATAATATCATCCCATAGTTTAGGTTCATATAGATTGTAATTGAATAAAGAATATTCACACAAATTTTCAGAACGATTGGTCAATAACTTTTTGAGCTAGAATGCCCACCAGTTGAAAAAAAGTCGTCCATGGACAGCAGCTTCTAACTCCACTATTTCCGGCGGAAATAACTTGAAAAAATTACAAAGTGTACTTCAAAACATGAATAAAATATCTTCCAAGTTTAAACAAATTCTGATCATTCCTTCCCTGTTAAAAAAAATTCACGAAAAACACCAAAATTTCGGCCTCCTAAACTGGTTTCTCCCGTTAAATATGATTATCGAGCCGTCATTTTGTGACTTTCGATTTTTTTTCTTTTCTTAAGTAAACATTTATTTATTGTAAATCACAAATTATTCGAAATTTTGAAAAATTTCATGACTTTTATCAAGTTAAATGGACGATATGTTTTTATTTGCATTCCCCAGTCAAAACGCAACCCCCTCCCCAGAGATCGATACACACACAAGGAAACTTCGGACGCGGCCGGTCGGAGACCTCGAAAACGCTGGACGACGAGGCGTTTTATCTCTCTCTCTCTCTTTCTACCGGGTCGAAGAGCCAGACTGCGTGGCGACCACCTGTGAACGCGTCCCGGCGCCGGCGTCGACGATTCCGATAGAGAAATACTATAATTCCATCGTGCATTGCACTACAGTACCGTGTCGATCCTTACGAAGGACCCCGTTGCGTATCGCCAATCGCGGAGTAAATAAAGAAACTATTTTGCCAATTAGCTTGATCGTTGATGATTAAAAATGATTTTTTTTTCCCCCAGGCGAAGTTTCAGCATTTTTTTATCTACTAATTTTTAATATTTATTTATAAAAGTGCGTATTGTTCAGCGGTGTATTAATTTAGAAATATAAACAATTAGGCATTTCCGAATTAATTTTTTTATTATGTTTATTCCTTTTCTTATAGAACAATTTTTTTTTTACATTTTCCGTTTATAAAAAATCGTTAAGCCTTCTTTGGAGCTTTGTTTGGAACTCAACGAAAATAAGGTTTAAAAAAGTCAACGAAAAAGAAAAAAATAAGTCTATGCATTTCAACGATTAAGAAATCGACCCTTTTTTAAAGCAATCTTACTATTTTTTCGCGGGGTTTTTGTCATGACAATCGGTTTCTAACGTATCAGCGAGTCAATCCTCATAAGCACCAATGTATAAGAAAGTAATTTTATTTATTTAATTTCTCGCTAACGGGACAGATGAAAATTCGAAAAAAATTCCATTGATACCGCGATGCAATTGTTAGTGTTATAAAAAAAATTCAAAAATTTTTAACTATTCTGGTTTGAATAATTAACCTCCTTTATACTTATACAAAACTGGGCAGTTCAGTAAATCATTTAATTGAATTAATTTTGATACGATTTAATTTTTTTATGCAGATTGCATAATTCATTGTTGATATAATACGATTATTGCGAATCCAACAAGTTGAAAAAATGTACAATTTATAAAAGAATAAAATAATAAAACAACAATCAAATTAAACAAAAGACATAAAATTGGCTGAGAGAAAAATCTTTCTCTCGATCCGATCGCGAGAACAAAGGAAATTATGGGCGTTAAGAAAAAATTATACAGGAAATGATTATTACAAATTTATATTCTTTTTTCATCAAAAATAAAATAAATGAAAAGAATTCTGCTCATTTTGCTTCAAAATGAAGAAATTGACCTTAAAATTGAACATTCTTCCGGAAAAATCGATAACGAGAATTAGATTTATAAAATATCTGTTCCATATTTCTCTTCGACGAATAAAGTACAAATATATGAAAAGATAAAAAAATCATTTCGAAGATATCGACAATCGATATTGTCTGAAAATCCAATTATTCTTACCTTCATCGCGAGGCCGATCAGTGACGCGATAGAAACTAATCAAATCCCAATGAAGCACTCGTTAACACAATTGGCAAACTATATAAAATCGTTAAAAATATCCGTCGTGAGTGCGAGTGTGTAAATGTATTTTAAAAATACTAATAATAATGTTCCGATATCGGTAAGGATTAAAAACAGGTTTATCGGATAAATTTAAACGAGGCTGTAGCAAAGAACTCGTTCGGGAGAACGCGACAGGCGAATAATCGTCTAGTAACTGAATATCTCGAGAGACCCATGAACAAACCTTCACTCTTTCTCTCTCTCTCTCTCCTTTCTCTCCCTCTTTCTAAGCCTTTTTTTAGCGAGAAAAACACACTTTGTATCGTCCTTTCTCCGCCAGCTCACGATCGAGAGTTCTCTTACATTTCTCGATTCGAGAGATAACACGTGACGATATTACATTCACCAAATACACTTCTGTTTTACGACTCGTATATTAGTATTAAATACAAAAGATTCGATTTAATTAGATGGACAAAACAAAACCAGCGATCAGATTTAATTGGAATTAATTTTAAATCATTTTCCACTGAGTTCGAACTTCTCCAAAATGAATAACTTCGTTGCAACGTTATCTTAATGTTTCAATATTTCAAAACTCGTGTCGACGATTTTGAGATCGTTTTGTTTCGGGCAAATTTTATAAATTAAAAAAATATTAATTCATAGTAAATTTTACAATAACGAGCAATTTGTGGAGAAATAATTGCCAAAAAAAAAGCCTAGCGATTTAATTAACTTTTTTATCAACAATTAAAAATTATTAAAGATTCGCGGAAGCGAATCGAGACAAGAACATTTTCAAAATTTCAAAACAGATTTTCTTTTCTCGAAATGCCATTGATTATTTTAATTGTAGATTCATTTTCGTAATCGTAAGGATAAAATTGCAAATTGAATAAAAACAATTTTACTAAGATTTATAATTAATTAATATTTTTCGTATTTATAAAAATTCCCGCGCGAATTCGAGTCTCGTCAAAATTATCGCGAGTTGTAAAAGTTTTGAAATTAATAAACTCAAGCACTCTTTAAATTTCAAACTTTCATTATTTCGCACGATATTTTTACTTTAAATTCGAGTAAATATTGAAAATTCACGTGGTACGTATATATCACCGAATAAAGAACGTTTGCACGAGAAGGGATGCTGATCGTTTCGTTCTCTTGCGGAGAGAGAAGCGTCCCGACGCCGACACCACCAACGCTATTGCTGTGACCGTAGCAACCCCTCGTGACGACCGCTCTATATACAGTTTTATATATATACACATACATCTCGTAACTACCCCCCTCATATATCTTCTTCGGGTCCCTCTTTCTCGCTCTTTCTTTCACGGTTCTCTAACAATCATATTTCGATCTCTCTCTCTCTCTTTCTCTCTCTCTCTCTCTCTCTCTCTCTCTCTCTCTCTCTCTCTCTCTCTCTCTCTCTCTCTCTCTCTCTCTCTCTCCCTCCCTCTCTGTCTCTCCCTCTCTGTATTTCTGTCTTTCTGTCTTTCTGTCTCTCTGTCTTTCTTTCGCCATACGTCAGTTTTGCTCCCCCTCGTAGCAGCAACAGAGCATCTCTCATTTTAAAGAACAAGAGACACACGTACACCAATATGTACATTTACAAATATGCATTTGGATATAAGGAATTCTAATTAAAAAATTCGATTAATTTGGAAGTATCAAAATTTGCCAATTATTATAAATAAAAAAATAAATTTTAATCACATCTAAAAAAATGTATTAATTCAAACACCCTCATTATCATTTATCATTGATTTGATGAAAAAAAAGTTCGATCTAAAATCATTCAAATATTCCAATTATTTGAACTTTTTTTTTTTAATTTGGTGAAATTAAAAAATTCATTAACCGAAATAACGTCATTATAATTTATCGTTCAGTTAACTTCGGACAAGGCTTCAGGCATTTTTTAAACTGTTGACATCGAATAAAATGGGCAACTATTTTTGATCCGAAATTTTCCAGTTTGTGGACATTGTTCGAATAAAAATAAAAAATGTACCACATTCTATTGAATTCCTGAAAAATGATACGAGGAAAGAAATTGTCAAAAATTCTTTCCATTTTCGAAAAAAATGATATTCTTCTTTGCAGGGCTGAAATTTTTTTTTGGATTGAATCCAAGGGCATCAGAGACTAGGCAGCGAGCCAATTTTGTGTGAAATTCCCCATACGAATATAGGCATAAAGAGAGATTCAATGCCACGGCTGATTGGTCCGTGGGTTCGGACGAATTTCGTTTCAACACATAGAAACAGCTCATACATATACGTATTTATAAGAGTGTGGTGTGGAAGAGACTGTCGCGGGGGTGCCTCGTGCAACCCTCTATAATTTTTTTTCTTTTTTCTTTCATTCTCTTCCATCACCGCGAAGTCTACACTGACTTGTAAAGGAAACTGTTGAAGCGTGCACGACCCCATACATTCGGATAAATATCTATATATACGACATGTTTTTTACTCGAGAGTTGGGCAAAAATGAATTTATTTGTCATGCAAATGAATTTTGCATCAATTCAATACATTTTTCATCAATTGAAATGACTTCCTTGTGCAGGGAAGCTGCTTTGTTCGGTGATCTGTCGAGGAAAGATTCCTTTGTTTTAATTGATACAAATTATGTCAAAAAACTCGTCGTTTTTTTCAGGAATTTGATTCTTTTATAGTCAATTTTATTGTCAAATTCTGTCTTTAATTCTTTTTAGAATCATTTATTCAATTTTTATAGCAAATCGCTCTAGATTAATTAAAAGATTGAAAGCATCGTAAATACTTTTCAGTTCTAACCAACAAATAATCAATTTTAAGAAAAATTCTGAGCTAGTAATAGTTGAAAATTGCTTTGCTTTCTGTACACAAATATTAAGTTTATCCTATGTACGAATACGATGAAATCTCATGGAGAAACTACGTCAGACTCTTCGTATCGAAGAATCGTCGGAGATTTTGCCAAAAGGTCTATCCAAGATTATATCTCTTCCAGACTCGACTAAGATTATTTTTATCATTTTCCCAGAGGAATATTCCAATACGAGAAATGACGTGAATTCTAAATAATCGGAAATAAAATTATAACAAGAGACGAGAATTGTATGAAAATCGATGTTATTAATTGTTTTAAATTCTCGACTGTATTATTAACCAATTGGAATGTCATAAATTGAATTTGCCTCACATTTTCGTTCGAGTTTGAGCGAAAAATTTTGTATTGCAAAAATCGACAAACGTAAATTGCAATAAAATTAATATATTTTAATAATTTTAATTATTCAATTATCCAAAAAAGTTTCCTTCGGTTCCAAATCCACGTGAACTCAAATTCGATCGTATAAATTGTAAAAAAAAATATGTTTTATTGTATTTTGAAGATTATTTACGTTATTTACCTTTCAGAACAAAATTATGTCACAGGTTTACTATTTTTTTTTATTTCCGACGTTTTTACCTGTCGATAAATATGAAATATGAAAATAAAGCCAAGAGAGGATAGTCTCGCGCGTGTTTGGGTGTAATGAAATGTACTACTTTCAAAATCGTCGTCAGGACAAAGAAACTCATCGTTGTATGAATACGAGGACACACATTGGCATATCGTAGGTTCGTGAAAGAATGGCGATCGAGTTAGCGAGAGGCTTGTCTGTGTGTATGGACAAGTGAAAAAAAAAGAAGAAAGAGAGAGAGAGAGAGAGAGAAAGAAAAAACTACACGCAAAACCCGGCATAGCGTGATGGAATCGATCGTTTCTGAACGCTCTTCGCGTGGGTATTTACGTACTTTGTGAAGCTCTCTCGATGTGGGGTGAACAGTTCTCGCACTTCACCAACGATATTACCCGAGCAAAGAAAAAAAAAGAGTACGAAAAATAAGTACAAATAACAAAGAAAAAAGAAAAGATTAAGAGTGGAAACGTTAGCCAAACCAAAAAACCATTAAATTGGCAGAGTTCCCGGCTAATTAGCACGTTAATGTAATAATTGCATCAACCGGTGTCGATGAATGCGGCACACATCAAAAGCAACTGCTCCCGCCTCGTCAGGGGTAGTTTTCACCCCTTTTTTTACACATTCTCACTGCTGGCATTCAAATTTCTCGAAGAAATGTCAACAAATGTAGAAAATTTAAGAAATTGAGTAAAAAATCAAATTTAAAAGAAAAAAAAACAAAACTGATACTTACGTAGCCGCTAGACTTCGATCGAGCCGAGATGACAGCGTACAATTCTTGCGGGTTCCCCGGGTGTCGCCATCGAAGGTTTTCTGGTTGCCTTGTTCTGCGCCAGTTCTGCTGATTTATCCGTCCCTTTTTGGCGCCGATTTGACAACGGAACGACCTCGTGATGAGACGTCCCGCGGCAATTTTCCTCTTTTGATTTTCCGCCGTTAAAACGGCAACAACAAAAACAAAAACAAACAAAAAGGTAACGAGGATAATTAGGAAAATTGTTGAAGAACGAAGAAAAAACGAGAAATAGAGAGAGGGAGAGATAAAGAGAGAGGAAAGTACACAGCGCCCTAACAGATCGTTCCTTTTCGCTGAATTTTCCTCTCGTTAACTCGTTTATCGAGCAGAGAAGCGGAAGCAACAACCGACCCGGCGCGAATATCCCAAAGGTTTATAATCGCTCAGGGCGCGTACGACAAGACAGTAAACACAGTATGTGGACGTGTGTGTCTACTCGAGTCTACATACATCCATAAAATACGTGTACATCGAGTAATAAGAGACAAAAAGGCGTAAATCGTGCAATTTAACGCTTGAAATAGTTGAAAATTCGATCGTAAAGCCAAGCGAAGATCGATCTATGAAAAGGAAAGATATATCTGTACCCGTCGTTTTCCAAGCTTCGAAAGCGTCAGATAAACACGATTCAGCACTAAAAACGTAGTTACGTCCTTTTGTTACTTGCCAATCGACGTAAATATGCTCACAAAAATGTACTACATACAAACTACGTGTTTATCCTCCAAGTTTTGCGTGAGCACGTTCGAAAAAGCGTGGGTGCGTTTGAGGGTTTAAAAAAAAAAAAGATGAGAAAAAAAAACTGCACACGCACATACACACCGGCGTTTTTTTGTTCGCACGTTTATATTGGCTTTCGCAGCAGCAACAAGCTCTCTTCTCACTCAGCGATTATTTCCCTCTGTTTTTGTACTCCCTCAATTCCTCGCGTATGGACCAGGAGAAAGAGAGAACGAGAGAACGGAAGAGAGATGGACCACAATTTGTAAACAAGGAAGCGAGAGCATGCGCGTCCACTAGATTTTCTCTATGGCAAACCAGACCGGGCTCTTATCGCGTCACTTCGACGAGAATATACAGAGAAGAGTGTACCACGCGATATTCGCCCTTACCGTCACACACCACCTATAATAACGAAGACGACGGCGACGCCGCTCCTCGGTCAAAAGTCCAGGAACCAAAACCTCCCCTCGAAGCGTGGCTGTCACGATTGCGACTCGCTCCGAAAGGGGATGGGAAGGGGAAAGTTACCCTACTACCTCTCTCTCTCTCTCTCTCTCTCTCTCTCTCTCTCTCTCTCTCTCTCTCGCTCTCTCTCTCTTTGATAAACCACCCCTATGTACAGAGTTTTCCGTGTCAAGTGACAAATGTGCGCGATCTTTGGAGTAGAGATTTTTGGGGGTTTTTTCAGTCGGAAAAGTGGGACTGGAAAAGAACGTTTTTCACAGGTAGAAACTCTTTCGAAAACATCATTTTCTACCGATCTTTTCAATACTTTTCTACCCTAAACTTTCGATTTTAAATGAAATACCTCCTGGAGGAATTATCCCATAAAAATCATCCCCCCTCACGCAGAATATTCCATATATATGTGCGAACAACCACAGGCGTGCGTTTCTGTATATTTATACGTCACTTTGATTACCGCGCGCTCCCTTTTCCATGGCTATAATGGCCGCCGTTCATGGGGGTGGCTTTTTGCACCCCCATATGCCTCGAGATGCGCGCGATGGGGAAAGCCAGCCGGCGATCAATACCCAGCTCACCTCGCCAACCGGTGAACATGCTTTTCCATCATTTTGCTTTGTGTGTTACCCACACACACACATTTTTACGTAATTTCTATATGTGGACTCACGAGGGATGAATTTCTACAATGCCTTGTACACCCTCGGAAATTCGCATCCCTAACGTACTTTATTTTATAGGGAAACCTCATCGAGAAGTACCGGACGAGGCCGAACACTTTAATCTCTCCCCGTTTCGCTTTTCTCCTGCTTTCTGCTCGTACAGAAACAGGCATCCGTCAGTTTCAAGCGTTTTTAATTATGGGGTAATTTCGCATCGTCATATGGTTTCACGCATTGTCGATTTTCACACGTTATGAAATCGATTCTCCTATGAAATTTAATGAAATTCTTATCATCTAATAATTTTTATATTTATTTTTTATTTTCTTTTGTTTTTTTAATCTCTGCACTCGGATTTTTCTCTTGTCGATTGTTCAATCGAGCTGCGATCGACAAAATTCATTTTCAGAACTGTTTTGTGGTACAAAAGATTTTAGAATTCCAAGAGAATTTTTTAGATTAATACTTTCATGAGATTAAAATTACCGTCTCATTGACGGGTAAAACCACTGTAGAATTTTCGAAAAATCGATTTTTTTTATTGGCTTAAAATATAGTTTGAACCCTCTTGAATATGAGGCAAAAAAGTTTATACCCGAAAAAAAAATTTTCATTGAAATTTCGAGCTCTTCCCCGAGCGCGTCAGTCATTTCGGTACCACGTTTCAAAACTTTAAACGCGTTTTTCTCGAAATACGATTTTTCAAAACGGCACGCAGCATAACTCCAACAATTTTCATTCTTTTCATTTGAATTTTTGACAATATCTTAAAAATTACGTTTCGAAGTGAAACACATACGGAATTTTCGATAAGTTAATTTAAACATTTTTTATCAACAAATAATTACCCCTTTTTTCTGTCGAAAATTGAACCTCTTCGTTCAAACACTCGCCAATAATACAAAAATGAATATTTTCAAAATCCCTTACGTACTTCACTAACTATGAGTGTATAGATTAAGGTTTTTTTTATTTTTTATTCCAGATCAACAATTGCACTAGTTATACTGCGTGCCGCAGAGCGCCTCGAATTCAACAAGCCTCGTGGGAATGGCTCTGGTGTCGCCATTTTTAAATATTTTTCAATCATAATTTTTTGCTGTACAGTTAAATATATGCTTAATAACTCCCCCGAATATTATTATTCTATTACCTTTCCTTCCACCCGAAAAAAATTATCGAAAAAAGGCATTTTTTGAGGTCGTTACAGTGGTTTTAGCCCTTAAATAAAATCGTCTATGGATGAGAATATTGAAAACGATGACTAATTAATAAATCGATTGTCAAAGGATATTTTTTTTGGTAGAATTTTAATAAACTCTCCGAAAATTGATGTAATTGCGGGCCGTTAAAAACACGAAGATTTCAATGATGGCGCGTTGATTTCGCTTCGATTAATCGTGACCGAAAGTTAATAATTTATTGACTAAATTAATAAATATTCGAATCTGATGACAAAAAGATTTTACCATTTAGACAAAATCGAGCGAACGAACGTTTTTGTAAATTTTTTATTATCGTTTTTTTTATATATCGAATGAAATCTTTCTAAACTTGAATAAAAACGATTTTCTGCACATGCTGAAAAATTCATAAGCCTTTTCGAGCTCGATTTTTATTCATACAGAATTTTTTTAAAATGTAAAAAAAAAAGAATAATAATCCGATAATTATTAAAATTGACTGAATATGAAATACGCCGGGGATCGTTGCTCCTGTTTGACCTGACGAAAGAATAATTGCGATAGCGACCATTTTACCGATGTAATCAAAGGGTCGTCTCGTTCGCACGCTCGCTTTCGGTTATGTAATCGCCCCCACACTGGGTTCGCCACTTTTATCTCATTCTTGTGTCCGACGATCTTGTAATACAGACAACACGTTCCCTTTCAAAGAGATTTTCCTCTTAAGTATATTCATCCGATGATTTCAGTACTTTATTTCTATAATTTATGTTCATTTTATAAATATATATTTATATATGCGAAATATACTGGATATTATCGCGAAACCACGAGCAAATTATCGTGTGAATCAAGAACTTTAAATTTCTGCTATACATGCATTTGTATCAGCATATTATATTGGCTTCTAACAAGCAAAAGAGAACGTAACCGTGCAAATTTGCACGCTAATCAACATGTGCTCCAAACTTTTGTTTGTTATTCGATAATCGATAAAGGTGGATAATGGGAATTCTGTGCCAATTCACCTTAAATTCGCCTCCACCTTTTGAGCGTTGTTCTATTGTTTTTTATGCTATTGAATTCTAACAAAAGGTCATTTTTTGCTAATTGCTATTTAACGTTAAATGCCCGTTGCTCGGTAAAGTAAATTAATCAAAATTAATTGGTTAGAAAGCTTAATAATTTTGTCATTATTGTACATTTTACTGTTTTGCAAAATAAAAAAAATTAATTGAATTGTTCGTTTTTGTTTATTATTGTTGTTAAAGAAATTTAAAATAACGAATTGGGCCACGAAGAATGTTGCTTTCCAATAAAAATTCTTCAATTTAATTATGATTTTTATTAAGAATTAGCAAAATCTACAACAGGGTGAACCAAAACATTCACACTTCATTTCCTGAACCCTCTAATTTATGAATAATTATAAAATCTGTTTGAAAAAATTGTTTTTTAAAACTGGCACCAAAAATTAAATTCGTAAGTTCAATTTTTATGAATTTTCGCGAACTTTTCAGAGTTTTATAATTCTTGGTTCACGTGAACCAAAAAATAAAAAAAAGTTTCGAAAAAATATCTGACTTTCGAAAGTTTGAAAAGAAAAAAAACGTTTTAGGGTTTAAAAAATTAGACAAAAATAATGGATCGCGTTTCAGGAAGTCAGACCTAGGATCATTCAATCCAAAATGGTCCACGAATGGAAAAAGATACTCAAAACGAGTGTACTTACCTTTTTCTTTGATTAGATAGCGTCGCAGATCGATGCTCGTTGATTCATCGGTACTTTCTCGTATTAAAAGAGAAAGGTTCGGCTGTGCGATCGAATTGAACATTATTTAGCATCAGATCGATAATTTTCTGATCGTTCGATTCGTTTCTTTTCACAGGTCGATGCAAAAATTTTGTTTTTTAACCCTAGAACCCCACAATCTATTTTTCCAAACGCGAACCCTACAAGGGGGTCGGAAACGACCCCAATCTTCTCTTTGGCATAAAATGTTCCCCGCATGCAATAATAAGATGTAATTATACATCATTCTCTTCGTTTTTTAATAACGAAGAGAATAGTGTACGATAAAGTCACATTTGGTGAACATTCGATGATAAAAACTCTATAAAACGAAACAAACTTTTGGAGAAATGCAAAAAAAAGGTTTTCACTTAAAAAAATGGGGTCGTTTTCGACCCCGTTGCAGAGGTCTAGGGTTAATATAACGATGCATTTTTCTTTTAATTACGAAGATAATCATATTCGGATGTAATTATTGCGGACGACTGTATTGCAATTCGTAAGGTACAAATAGGTACAAAGGGTATAAGAGTACAAACATTTTTTTTCTTTAGGAACTAGAGTTATGCGGACATAGAAAAAAGTGTACAGCGTGTGTGTTGGGTATTTAGAGAAATTTGTAACATCGAGATATCGATATTTCGCGAGAGAAACAGAGAGACAAAAAAGAAAAAGGGAAAGAGAGCAGGAAGAACAAAAAAAAATATAATTCAGTAGACTAGGTGACGAGACTCTTCTCGAGAGCGATGAAAAAACAAACGGTATACGTCTACAAAAAGAGTGAACAAGACACTCGAGAGTACAATCTCGAGGGTCTTGAAGAATAAAAGAAAAAAAATGAAGAAGAAGAAATCCAAGTGTCCACAGTGGAAAAATATTTCTAAATAGTTGTAATAATTCGTGAAAATCCACTCGAAATTTTCCTCAGTTTAATTACTTTGAATAAATAAAGTTGATCAATTCAATCAACGAAAAAATTGTCTAGTTTTTCTTTTTTTTTGTTATTTCTTTTTTCAATTGCATATACGATGTAAGTCTGCAAATCCACAATAATTTAAGCACAAAGATTGTCACCAGTCGAATCAAAAAATCACTCGAATTATTTTCCAGAAAAACCATCGAAAATGCTAAAAAAAAAAAATATTCAACTTCATTTTTCAAACAGATTCAAATGAATTTTAATTTATTTGAACGATTTCCAAAGAGCAAACAACTTTGCTCTAATTTTTGAAGAATTCTTTTCACTTAATAATTTGAACGATTTTTTCATTCGAAAAGAGCCCAGTTTGTACAAATTGATCCTCGAAAAAAGAGTCTCGTCGAACAGATTCGTAACTTTGTGCGCGGTACATCGTAATATCGATATTACAATAAATTATTACAATATAATAACGCAATAATAAATATATATATGCTGTTTATATATATATATAATATGTATAATATATATATTTATATATATATATATATAATTTTATATAAATTCTTATTTTTTCATGTAATAAATCTATGCGTGCTCGCTTGTTGCTGTTTATATCGTATAATAGGAAGAAACATTTTGACACATGCTACACTAAACATCGAGAGGAACCCCATTCATTCGTTTATTTACAAAAAATTTCCTCCTTTTTCGCTCCGTTATACGATTCCACCGTTTTCTTACGCTTTTTTTCTTTGCTCTTTTCAATAAATCAGCTAATAATATATCTTACATCGCATTTTTAATCCGATCGTTTTATTTTCGTGTGTACTGGCCGTTTAAAACGTTCGACTCGTATTTAGGTACATACACTTTGAATTTTTCGTCGTTTTACACCGTTGCAAATCTTTGATTACTTTCAAGAAATCATTCGAATCAAATTACTTTGGCAAATTCACCCTTTAAGTCCACTGGAGTAACTCAAAGGCTACTTGGGGTTCAGACGATCCCGGGGTATTTAAACTGCTGCCAAATTCGAAGCAACAAATGTTAAAGCTTGAAAAAATTGGTGTATCGTTTTCAAGTATTCACCAATGACACAAAACAGTTTGTTTATCGAAAAACCGCGGTTAACGTATCAGGAAAAATTATGCATTTTCCAGGTGCTGGAATTTGGCCTCAAACTTTGCCTGGGATATTCTAGACCCCGCGTGTACTTTGAAGAAAAATGATTAAACGATAAGAAATCTTCGTAATTATAGATAATTACGAAGATTTCTTATCGATTAATCATTTTTCAAAGAATTAACTTACTTTTGATTCATGATTACGTGTTTTTAATTTTAAATAAATCATTAACTTTATCGGTAATTTTGATTACGATTTTTTTCTGAATGAACACATGTTTTTTTAACTAAAAAATAATGTAAAAGAAAAAAATAATAATTGAACGATCATTTATTACGAAAGTAATGAAAGATTTGCAACTTTATTTCTTACGATGTAGCAAAGATCAGCAAAGTAAAGTGCCTAGCGCATAAAGTTATGTACTGCATTATTTATAATAATTTATATATTTATTTTAATATTTATATATATAAAATCCACTTTTCTACTATTATCACGGACTCTACGGTCATCGTACGTATTAGTGGATGAACACAGCATGCATTCTCGTTTCTCATTCATATCTCATCTCATTTTGAGCATTAAAATTAATTTAAAAAAAGTTTCGAGCGTAGTTAGGTCAGCTTCGCTGGTAAGATATCATCGATCGATCGGGTTCGCGATCGATTTGATCCCCTTTCCATTTTTGTTTTTGTTTTTTTGTTTTTACGTATTTTTACAAAACTTTTCCTTACTAATTATTTCGTGGACTTTTGGGCTTCGATTTTAGAGATTTTTTTTCTTTCATCTCGACGGACTCGTGATATGATTACTTTCGAGTCTATTAATTCAAACTCTGATACTAAAATGTTTACGTATTCACGATTACTGTCAAAATGATTTTTTCACATTCATAAATTGTTTTTTTTTGCGCAGTCCATTCGACATTTTTCTAGACAGTCAATTGCCTCAAAATATTTTTTTATATTTATGACACTTTTAAACTTTTTTTTAGGACAATTATTCTCTTTTTTATGTCATTGAAAATTTCGTCCCAATTAAAAGTTTTAGCTCTTATGGAAATTGAAATTCGAAAATGATGAAATTGCTTCGTCGAACTCAAATTTTTTGGAACTCGAACAAAATTTAAAGTATATTTTTTGAAAAATATAAATTATTCATCGAGGACAGGATCTTTCATTTTCTTGGTCGATTTTTTCTATTCGTCCAATCAAAACTTCACAACTTTTAAAACAAATAAAAAAATACAGCAAGTTTTATCAGAATGTGATAAAAAAATGGTCAAAATTTCAAAAAAATGGATACTGCACTTTTTTGGCATTTGCAGCCTTTAAAATTATGAACAGAACACTAAAAAAAATTCAGACTCAAAAGATTGCTATTCAAGATCTCTGCAATTGATTACTTTTAAAACAGCAGGATTGCAGCTGCTTGGTAATAAAAATTTCGATTGATTAATTGTGAATCTTTGTGCCAAAAATAGTCAAATGATAAAAAAGCGTTGAAATTAGTGCCGGTTTCTGTGAATACACCTGTTAGCTCGAAATTTTGAAGAATTTTCTCGTTCAACGCTCGAGAGATAACTGGGTGCTGTATTTTGGCGAACTGCCAGGTGCGAGTGAGTTCATTGAGAGCACGTGCTTGATTATTTCTCGGTCTCTCAGTCTGACATTGAAAGAGATCGCGATTCAACATGTGGCCGGATAATGAACTGCTTGTAGTCAAACTATCTCTCACGGAAACGAGCTTTTTAACCAGCAACGTCGTCATTTATGTACATATAAATATATATTCGTGGTTTTCAATTGGACTTAAGTAGGATGGTCGTGTTATCGAGATCGTGTAGATCCGTTGTGCGTGATTGCGAGGAATAATGTACAGTAGAATGTCGATTATTATTTTTTTTCTTATTCCAGTTGAAAAAAATACTATTTTCGATCATCAATATTTAATTTACTCCGATTTTTTAATTCACGATTTTGTATTTATTTGTACTTGGCATCGGTAAATGTTTACACACTTTTTCGATGTTTTTATGGCTTAGATTAGAAATGATATGGGTGGTAAATCCAATAAAAAATATTAATACCAATTTCGAAATTACATAAAATGGAAATTTTCAATTCAATTCTAGTAAAAAAAAGTTTTATTAGCGACGAAAATAAAAAATTGTTCTGAAAGTACCGATTAAAAAATGTTCTTTCAATTAATTTCCAACTAAACTCATGTTGGTCAGTTGGAATTCGAGTCTAAATTGAATTGATGTAAGAGAATTAATTTTTTCTTCAATCTACGAATGATAAAACAAATTTTGTTATGATTTTTTCAATTAATTTGCACTCTGGATTATAAAGGAAGGAAAAATTTTCGATATTTTTTAATAAAAATTGTATTTACCTGACTAATTTAATATCGAGATGAAAATTTAATTATTTCAGTGCGATGTTTATTGATTAATCAGGCACGTTTAGCCTAAATTGGATAAAAATACAATAGGAGTATCAAAAAATGTGATTAATTGTTTAATGAATGAAAATTCGGATTGATGGCTGGTAATTTATGGTTTCATCAATTTCCATCAATATTATTGTTCCCGTTGCAATTTGAACGTTATTTTTGTCTAATGACTATAAAAACCCAAACAAAAATGGGACTTCTTCAGATTAACGATTTTTTCTCATCGTAAATAATGTAGCGATAAAATTACTGCAATTTTGTTTTTTTAAACAATCGCAATAAATTTCTTTGTTTTTTAATTGCAATTTTGTTTAGAAAAAAATTGCAATAAATTTCTTTGTTTTTAATTGCAATTTTGTTTAGAAAAAATTGCAATAAATTTCATTGTTTTTTAATTGCAATTTTGTTTATAAAAAAAATTGCAATAAATTTCTTTAATTTTTAATTGAAATTTTGTTTAGAAAAAAATGCAATAAATTTCTTTGTTTTTTAATTGCAATTTTGTTTAGAAAAAATTGCAATAAATTTCTGTTTTTTTGATTGCAATTTTATTTAGAAAAAAATTGCAATAAATTCCTTTGTTTTTTAATTGCAATTTTGTTTAGAAAAAATTGCAATAAATTTCTGTTTTTTAATTGCAATTTTGTTTAGAAAAAATTGCAATAAATTTCTTTGTTTTTTAATTGCAATTTTGTTTATAAAAAAATTGCAATAAATTTCTTTATTTTTTACTTGAAATTTTGTTTAGAAAAAAATTGCAATAAATTTCTTTGTTCTTTAATTGCAATTTTGTTTAGGAAAAATTGCAATAAATTTCTTTGTTTTTTTAATTGCAATTTTGTTTAGAAAAAAATTGCAATAAAATTCTTTGTTTTTTAATTGCAATTTTGTTTAGAAAAAAATTGCAATAAATTTCTTTATTTTTTAATTGCAATTTTGTTTAGAAACAATTGCAATAAATTTCGTACTGCAAAAGATAAAAAAAATAAAACGAATTCTACTGTACTATTCTCACGTGTTTGCTTAAATTCCCTTCACTACGAGAACAAATATCGAACAGACTCGTATCGTACACATTATCAAAAAGCACTAAGTCTTTGACCCGAAGCTCGGATATGAAATTTGGCTTCGTCTCGATTTCGATGAAAAACTTGTTTTTCTTTCAGAATTTCCTTTTTTTTCTATTTTTTTATTTTCGAAAAGCTTCATAAATCAAAAGAGATTCGTAAATTTATACGTACTACATCCTGCGACAGCTGACCCGTGTAAACCGTAATATAAATATCGACTATTCTCACTTATATCGCTTCACATTTGAAGAAAATTGTTTCTTCCTCCACCTTCAACCTTTTTCGAACGATATTGAACCATGTTTTTTTGTTTTTTTTTGTTTTTATTTGTTTTTTTTTTCCAATAAAATCGTAGCAAAAAATTTCAGTCGTTCAAAATTTCAGTGTTTTGTGAAGCGATCGAAAATCTTGAAGAAATAAATTATTTTGAAGTGTCGCCGAAATTTATTTTCGATAGAAATAACGTCAAAAATCGATCACCAAAATTTTGGGACTATTGGCGTCTGACATAACGTCAGAAAAATTGAGTTTTTGTAAAAAAAAAAAAAACACACATTTCGTATAAAAATCTTTCGATACAAAGAGGAACTAAATGTTTAATTCTTAATAAATATTTCTTTAAATAATATTTTTATCATTTTTGAATATTACAATAATAAAAAATGAATGTTTGTCAAATGATCGCCTTTTTTCAACATTTTAGTCCCATTCGGAGTACTAAAAATTCCAAAATTTCATGAAACGTTTCATTTTTGCTACGACTAAACTCGCAAATCATTGTTAACGATAAAATGGCAAAAATAGCGAATTAGAGTTTCGTTCGACGTTTAGATAGCGTGCCGAAACGTGAGTTTCAGCACGGAGACTGTCGGATGAAGTAAGCGGGATCATTTTCGGCGATAGCGCCGAGTCCAGCGGCTCTGTAGTGTTGATAATTTTTAGGGGGAATTTGAATGTGTGGAAGATTGATTTTGGGGTCTTGGGTGTTTCCGAGTTCGGTTTGATAAGGAACGAGACATTTGGTCATTCCTGTTGACCACTTGCGTCACATATATGTGGGTTTGACCTTGTATGCCCTTTTCCAGACTTCGCAGAGGCAGACGGTGCTGTGAAATCGGTAAAAAATCGCGAGTGGCATTGAGACGTGAGTGATGATCGTCCAAGCCCATAAACCGTAAAAATTCAGTTGAACCGGATGCGATTCCGCTCGTGATTTTTCCAGGGTATTAATCGCCCACATTGCCAAATTAGTTACCAATAAAAACGTCACGATTTCCCGGCCTGGTTTTCGTCTTATTTGATTCGGAGTCGAAACCGATCTTCTCGATGAATCGAGAATAAATATCGTTTGAAAAGTCGTTTGTATGACGCTCGCTAGCGCCGTTACCAACACCAAAATCGTCTCGTTTTGTAGCGTGAAATGACCTCCGATTATCGTGAATGTCGAATAAATAAACATGCCGGTTTGAGCAGCTACCAATAGAATATTATCCAACTCGAGATTCCTGCTACCGTCGTAACGCAATTTTCTCATTTGTATCATTCCGATCAACGTTGCCAATGTTGACATCCCGTACAAAGTTAACTCACACACGTTTACTTCCGTTACTGCAAAATTTTTTAACTCTGGACGCGATATCAATACGAAAAATAATATTAACGATATTATCGTTAGTACCAGAATCAAAATTCCTACGAATAAACCCTTGTGCGCTCTCGCACAATCCACGCTGTAGTGGTGCGGCGATCTCCTGCTCAACGAGACAGAAACACAAAAAAAAATTCTCGTTAATTCTTCATTTTTATTGATTTATTTCATTTTTTTGCAGGCTTTTATTCAATTTATTTCAATTACGTCGTTAACTCTAAAACCCCACAACGGGGTAATTATTTACCCCACGAAAATATCAAATTTCCTTCATGAACCAATTTTTTTAAACCATTCCTTTGTTTTATTAATAATTAAACCTTATTATAATTAATTATAATAATTATTAATTAATTATAATAATTATTAATTAATTATAATAATTATAATTAAACCTTATTATTATATACGAGGAATGTTTTATGCTGAAGAGAAGATTGGGGTAATTATTAGCCCCAGTGTGGGGTTTACGTTGGAAAAAAATAGATCGTGGGGTTCTAGGGTTAACGATCGTTGTGTCCAAAAATTGCAACTATTCAAAAGAATATTTTTAATTTTCATTATTCCAATTTCATACTTAAGTTTATTGAAATAATCAAATGATTATTTTTATTTTTGAATTATCGGCCAAAGGCATTTATTTTGAGATGTCCAAAAATTACGACGAAAAGTCGAAAATTTGGAATCGTTAAATTAAATTTTTGTTTTGTTTTTTTTATTGCTAAAGCAATTTAAGTTTAAATATTATTATAATTAAAAATTATCATTATTCCAAACTCAAATTAATAATCACTCGTTAAAATATTGAATTATTACGTTATAATTTTCGTGAGGTAATAAAATTATAAAATTTATTGAAAATTCAGAGCGATTTTGTTTTGAATGGTTAAAGATCTAAGATCGGTGACGAAAAATGATTTTTTGAGTTGATAAAATCAGTTAATTAATTACCTGTAAGCATGAGTATGATGTCGTGTCCCAGGTGGAATTGCCGGATGCAATGGTCCAATTTTCGATATGTTTTTCCACATGACGTACAGTATAGCAGCGCAAATGAGACTGTACTCGATTGTGCAGGGAAATAAAAATGGACTGGCGTCCTGTACGAGCGAGCCCATAATATTAGTTCTTCGGCATTCGAACATGTGATGAGGTCCTTTGAGGCCACGTGGCAGTCTTGGGTGTTCACCATGATGACTGTGAATATGACCTCCCAGATGAATTCCAACTTTCGAGCCTGGAAATACGATTCGAATCATTTTTCTCAAATTCGTATGATCGATAAAACAATTGAATTTGAAAAATTTCATATTTTACGTTAGAACTTTGTTCATACTTTTTTTTTTCTTTAATAATGATTTGTCTATAAAAAATATATTTGATTAATCAAAATAAGATCTTACCAAGCCTGTGAGAAATTCTTAGTGAATTATTTTCAGGATCGTAAAACGTAAGAATTTCGTGCTTCGTCTCCTGCACGAGGACGTTCAGCCATACCGATAAATTAGTTCCGATCATGTGCATCAGCCCGAATCGTGCCACTACTCGATGACGATGGATTTTCATTTGCTGCATCGAATAAACGTACCAAAAATCAATCAAGATTAGTCATTATTTTTATACTTTTTCTGACACCCACCAGGTTTCAAATTACAATAAAAACTTTGTTAATCCCCGAAACAAAATCTTAGTTTACATTTTTTTTAATGAACTAATGAAAATAAACTTTTGGAATGATTTTTTATTCGCGTATTTTGTTAAAACTAAAAAATTTATTCGCCAGTATAGAGTTTGTTGATTTTGAACAATATTTTATTTTTAAAATTTTGTATTTATGGTAAAAATGAATTCTCACGATTATTTTCATTAAACATTTTTTATTTCCCAAGTAAATCGATAATTATTGAAAGGCAATTATCGATTAGTACGAACTGACTGCTGCTTTATATATTTCAGGCTGTTCACCCTTCTGTTTCATTTAACTCTCCGATACAGGGTGCGAGGATTTACATCGTCGAGTTTAACGTTGCATAGACCTTTCTCTGGGACGGAAGCATAAACTCGAGGAGGAGTCTGCTTGACGATGCTTTTATTTTCTATGCTTGCCCGCACGTAACCACCTCTACAGCCCCGACTAATCCACCCCCTCGTTTCGAGGCTCTGGCATATGATACTTGGACCAGTTCGCTAGCACGTCAAGAAAAGTGACGGAACTCGACCATCTCGACGAGCGATAATGATCCTCGCGTTGGAAGTGCTCGAGAAAATTTAGGGCAATGAGAATCGCTCGAAAAAAAAGATTTTTTCTTTACAAAAAGCTTCAAAATATTTCAAATTCGAAAAATTCGTGAACAAAAATTCAGGAATTTCTTTTTTTTCGATATTTTATACCCTGAAGGTTTAATTACACTCTTCTTTTCGTTCTAATGAGACAAATTTCTAACTCTCATAGTCTGGAACTTCAATTCTTCAAAATTTCATATTTCACATATTTAAGGGCTTACATGCACTTAGAGAGGTAAAAAACTCAATTTTTCAAAAACATTGTTTTTCAATGGTGTCACCTTTTATATATCATTTCTAAAAATTTCCTGGGAATCGATAACATAGTGCAGCTATGAGAAAAAAATTTCATCTCCATTTGACAGATGCTCAAACACCAAAATGCTTTTTTTTTCAAAATAGTGTTTTTGAAAACGGTAATCATTCTATCTCGAAAACTAAACGACCGATTTTGATGAAATTTCGTACAGAGGATCTTTACACAATTGTCTGGTCCCTGTCGAGCGATTTTTATTTTAAACATCATAGTTTTTGTTTGACAAGTAAAAAAAGAAAAAAAAATTTTGGCAAAATCCTGACTTTACGATTCAAACCTCTGCCATTTTGCGAAAAACGCATAAAAAAAAATTCGGCCTCGACGAAGACTGTTTTTTTTTGTTAACTGTAAGAAAAAAATTTTGTTTTATTTTTGGGTCAAAGCGTACAGTCGGAATCGTCGTCACCGCAAATAGCATTTTGCAAAAAACTGTTTTACAAAAACTACAACCACAGCTCATCTAATTAATTTTTTTCAATGAAATTTTTTGCTTTTATTCACAACGATATGTCTTTCAAAATATATAAAAAAATATTTCAATAGATACATTTTTTGAGTATGAAAAAAATTATTGAAATTGACTCTATTTTTATAGATGTACGTAAGCCTTTAATTAAAAGACTGCATCCAGAAAAAAAATCTATTCGAATCTACTAGTATCGTTTATTCGAATTTTTACATTTGAATCACTTCAACTAGAAAATTGTATTTAAATCAAATATATAATGCTATTTGAGTCCGTTTATTTGAGTATCCACGTTAGAGCTTCTCGCTCCGATCACTACGTGGCGCAGAGCGTCGAGGCATTTCTTGCATACGAATAGCGCTTTGGATGTGCATATATTACGGGAACGAAAATAGTTTTATTATTCTGAATATATCTGAGAAATCAATAGTGAATTTTTATACCTGCCCGGGGTTGCAGATCCATAGAAATATTGTTGAATAATAATATATTTGAATATGCTATAAATATATTATAAATATATTAATAAAGACATTATAAATATTATTTTTATATCAATTTCATATTCGGTTCATATTAAGGATAAGAATATGGTCGATTTTACTACATATATCATATATTTTTAATTAGAATACAATAGTTTTTGATTACACAAAACTTTTCATTAATTACCGACAGCGATAAGTGCGCGATCGGTGTGTGGCTCCGGCGATCTCCAAAGTTAAGTAACTTCGAGCGAAGTCAGTACTTGGTTGGGTGACCGCTCAGCCAAGCACCGGCTCCCGCATCAATCGCTGAGCGAGGGCAGTTTTTCTGAGTTTCTAATTATGCTAATCAATTGAAAATCAGTAAAATTATAGCCGCCTGTATCGACCGGGTTTTCCGCAGTTTCCCTTGGCCCTCGTGCAAATGCGATACAGTAGTGCATTAGGAAAAAATGGCTGTGGGCAACGGTCTTGGGAGGTTTCTCAGGAACATGGAAATTAGAAAAGTGGGGAAAAAGTGGGGTTAAGGGGGGAAAGTCATGTAAACGTACGTTTTTTTCAAGATTTTTTTATAAAGAAATGGAATAGTTTATTGAATTAACACAAAGCATATCTCAAAATATACGATGTAAGGTATATTGACAAATTTTTTTAGACTAGAATATTTCAAAATAGCGGCGTCACAGCTGCTGGAAGTCGGCACCTCAGATTTGCGCCGTGCAGCCTATAGGTCTCAAATCGAAACTAAAATAAAAAATCAAATTTTTATTGTTTAAATACATTAATACGCTTTGCATGACGGAGAGAAAAAAAAATAAAAAATTGAGGATCATTTTGAAAAAAAATCACTTATTTTTGTATTTTTCTAAATGATTCTAAATTTTTATTTTTTTTTCTCTCCATCATGCAAAGCGTATTAATGTATTTTAATAATAAAAATTTGATTTTTTTATTTTAGTTGGGATTTGAGATCTGTAGGCTGCACGGCGCAAATCTGCTTCCAGCAGCTGTGATGCCGCCATTTTGAAATATTTTAGTCTACAAAAATTTGTCAATATACCTTACATCGTATATTTTGAGATATGCTTTATGTTAATTCAATAAACTATTCCATTTCTTTATAAAAAAAATCTTGAAAAAATGTACGTTTACATAACTTTCCCTCATTACAATGATGGGATGGGTTCGTAAAAACCCGCAAGGGTATACGCAGGAACAATGGAAAAAAAAACTTTTCATTAATTAGAAACATAAAAAATATTTGGATTAAATAAATTTATCATTAATCAGAAATATAAAAATATTATGTTCGAAAAAAATAATTTCTTAAAGTTAAATAGACTTCTATTAGGCCGTGAGACAAGGAAAAAAATTTATTTAATTTAACTAGATTCTAGTTGAATCAACTAGATGTTTTTTCTGGGTATGGTGGTGCAATCGGTGGATGAAAAACCAGGGAAAGGACAATCATGCAGATAATACAGCAAAAATAATTGTCTTCGTTAAAATTAAATAAAAATCGAAATTTAAACAAATGTTATTATTTGTTTAAATGATGTATTTCTTTGCTGTTATGTAAATTTATAGAGAAATAAAAATTATTAAAATAATTATTATTAATTTAAATAAAAATTATTAATTTTATCATGAAAATTGTTTCATTTTTTTTGGTCAGTAATTTCGCGCGTCAGAAATTGATGAAAATGCATTTTCTCAGGGTGTTAAATACAGTTTTTTAGTTTTGAATTCTGCATTTTTAGCAGCAAAGTAGAAATTCGATAAAAATATATTTATTGAATTTTTTCTCGTAAGATGTCGTAGATTTATTACTAAAATGTCTCACCTCGTTGTTGAGAAAGATGAAATACATCTGTATGAAAATAAAGGCCATTCGGGTCGAGGGTGTAAGTGCGAGCATGATGTTGTGGCATTTGGTGTTTCGTTCGAGTTCGAAATATTGGCCAAATTCGAGTCCGGAGTAAATCATTGAGCCGATACCAAAAGCAACAGCGCCCATACGAAGATAAAAGCTTCCGTAGTGTTGAGCTGGTCGCAAGTGCGAAAATTCGTTCTCCGGAAATTCGCTGTCATCTCCGGTGCCGCTCGATGATCCGGACGAATTCAGATCGCAAACGTCTTTATGTTTGCTCTCGGCTTTAAGTTCAAAATCATTTTTTTTTTTTTCAATCTTAATTCTCTAAAATTAGCAATTTTTCTCTATATTTTGATCGAAGTTTTATTTTTTCCAATTAATTAATAAAATAAACAAATTATGGAACTATCACACTAAAAAAAATTCTTTGAAGCAATTTTTTGAGCAACTCACATCGTTTCGGTTTGTCGTCTCTAAGAAGCATCGCGTACATGTATAGCAAAAAAATCATACTGCCGAAATAAAGATACAGATAAAAAGCCTCGTAGAACGACGGCGGAATGTAAGTCGATATTACTTCGGCCATTGGGAATGCGATTCCCATTACGACGAGGAGTTTTCCATACAGTGCGCTGAGAGTCGTCGCCAGAGCGTCCCTGAATTCATACAGTTGAAATTTCCATTCGTAAAACAGATATTGAACATTTTTTACGTCAAAAATTATCTCATTCATATTTCGTAACTTACAATTTTGATACTGATTGTTTTTTTTTTTTTTTAATTTTTAATCATGAATTTAATTCATTTTACGAAATTTTGTTAATTATTTTGTCGAAGGCAAAACAATTCGAAACGTGAGGTTGAATATACGCAACATTCGTGTGAGTTTCTGACAATCGGTAATATCCGGCCTGATCCTCGTTGTAAATTCGGATGGGGAATTCGTGGCCAGATTCAAAGGGCCAAAGTCTGAGCTCGAGCAGAATAAAAAATGCGTGAACATCCAATTTATTTTGAGAAGCTCGTGGTAATTTGTATTTGCTGGTCAAAAATACACTGCACTTGAAACCGAATTTGTCTAAATATTTTCGGTTTCACTAAGAATGATTAATTATAAAACATTTTATAATTAATTTAATTTTTGCAACTCAAGTCATAGTTTACGTTTGCGTGATATGTGAATTTGACACTTTACGTAAAATAAAAGTAGGGAAATTTTTATCGAGATAAATAAAATTAAAACGACACTTGGTCCAAATTTGAGCCACATTTTGAAATATTTATTAAAAATACGATTTTTTTTCTGGAAAATCTTCCGAAATAAGAAAGAATAAACTACCCAGTAAAATGTAATGTTTTAATTAAAAATTAAAATATAATAATAATTAAATATTAAAAAAATTAAAAATTTGTTAAGTTTATTCTCGAATTATTTTACCGGTAAATTTGCCCTTATTTTTATCAGAATTAAAATTAATTTTAAACATAATTTCAAGAATTTTTCGCTGTTCCTTGGTTCTCATGAGTTTTACCTCATCAGTTTTAAAAATACGACGCTCCTAGTGCAGTATCAAAAAATGAGTTTTGCCTGTTTTTTTTTCTTTCTTTTTTCTGAAAAGTTAAAGCAACGTGACTTATGTGTGTTATGATAACAAAAGCAACGCGATATCTCCGAAGTGGAAGTATCGTGGTTACAAATGCGAGTTCTCTACCCCCTTAATAATTGGCTCAATTACGCGTAATCGCAGCGTGATATCAGCGGGGGCTGATGTCGTTGGTACATAGCAGTAGTTTAAGCAGTAGGAGGGCAAGCGCGTGTGTCGGGAATCACGGTATGCGTACGTTTGATTTTCTAAAGTGCCAGTAATTGCAAACCAACGCGTTTTCGTTGTATGCTACGGTCATCGCATACCAATACAGCGTTTCAAATACACATACATATATTTACACACATTTGCGTGTACGTAGATAAATCTAATTGTATGTAAAAGCTTATGGGTATACATATGGGTATGTAAAGTACATGGGCAGACAGGACATCGCAAGAGGATCACGTGAAACGCTCGTGACACAAGGGGAGCCGAATTTCGTCTGTCCCTAATCGTATAAATTCATGCCATGGTGTATTACGGATAGTTAAGGGGATCATCCCATGTGACAGCTATTTTTATTCGCTTTTTTTGGGATTTTTTTTTGATGAATCATTAAAACACACTATCTTTGAATTTTTACCACACATTTATTAACATTTTTACAGTCCCTCAGAATTTTATCAAACAAAAATAACGAGCTGAATCGACTTTACACCGTTCGGACGACACTCATGTGTTGATTGACGGCTGCCATGATACCGGAGGTTTTGCTCATCTGAAATAAAAAAATCAAACGGCATTTTAATTTGTAGACCTGAGGCTATCGCCGGAACTAGAGTGAAGTAAAAATATCGAAAATTAAATTTTTGGCACGGTTTTAAAAGTTAAGTTTCAAGTTTCGTCATTTTTTTTCGACTTTTAAAACGGTGCCAAATATTCAATTTTTGATATTTTTACTTCACTCTAGTTCCGGCGATAGCCTCAGGTCTACAAATTAAAATGCCGTTTGATTTTTTTATTTCAGATGAGCAAAACCTCCGGAATCATGGCAGCCGTCAATCAACACATGAGTGTCGTCCGAACGGTGTAAAGTCGATTCAGCTCGTTATTTTTGTTTGATAAAATTCTGAGGGACTGTAAAAATGTTAATAAATGTGTGGTAAAAATTCAAAGATAGTGTGTTTTAATGGTTCATCAAAAAAATTCCAAAAAAGCGAAAAAAAATAGCTGTCACGTGGGATGACCCCCTTAATTCATCAGCTACCATCCAATTGTCGAATTTGCTTATAATTGCTAATTATATAATCAAATTTTGGAAATGTGACTTTCATAAACAAAAAATGTCAAAATTTTTCCAATAAAAATGTCACAAAAACGTGGACAAAGACACAAAATTCCATATTGTTTAAAGGCCACTCGAAAATGTATAGATTTAAAGTCTGCGTCGTTGTAATTCAACGAATTTTCGTTTTTTATTATTCTATTTTTTATTTTTTACCAATTTACGTGGGTGAAAGCTACAAAAAGAAATTTAAGCAATGGAAACAAAAATGTTCCAAGGATGAAAATTTGAAAAGGAAACGAAAATTTTGTAAAAATGAGTCGAAAGTAGCTTGGCAGAATTGTTCAGTTCGTGCCATGTCTCGAAATCGATGCTGATTGTCAAAATGGTTACAATTTCTTAAAAATTTGATTAATCAAAAGTTTGGCTCGTAGAACTGTACATTGCTAACGTTTTTCTTCATTTTCCTCTAAAAATATAGCAAATAAAAATGGGCAGTTTCATAATCCAGATCCACAGACTTGAAATTCTCGAGCTTCATTAAAAATCGCGCATGAACTTTAATTGCTAGATTTCCTGAAGTTTCTAATTTTCTCAGCGGAAAGAAACGGCAGGAATTAAAATAAAAACGCTTTTTTATATTCCATTGAAAACGTGGCTGAAGGAGCAGGAGAAAAATAAAAAAGGATGCCAGTGTGTATAAAAAAATATGATATAATATAAATTTGAAATTTTTTGTCGAAAATTGTGTTTTCGTAAAAAATAGGTGCACCATCAAAGGTCCCACTTTTTTTTGCAGTTTTGTAAATTTATCAAATGACATCTTTAACAGAAAATACCAGGCTCTGGTTTCTGAATGGTCCCTAGAACGTTAATAAGTGCAAAAAAAATAGAAAAAGTAATTATTTGTTAACTGCAAAAATACCATGTGCAAATAAGACGTCGAAATTCGTACTCTTTCAAAAAAAAAAATGCATTTTCTCCTAATCCATTAAGACAATCAAATTGGTAATTTTTGTTCCAACTTAATACATTCCAAAGTATTTTACAGAATTTTTTCCAAATTTTTCGTCCTCTTTTTTTCGTTGGAAAAAATAAAGATACCACAATTTTTGTACTAAATGCAAACTATAAATTGATTTTTGGATCCGCCATTTTTAATTTTCAAATTTTTCGTTCCGATTGGTAATCAGCGACCTCAAAAAGCCATGGATGCAAAATTTCGAGGTAATTGTACGCAAGGAAAAATGAATGTGGAAAGGGTTATAAATGAACTACGATCGGAGGCTTTTAAAATAAGAAATTAAAAAATACTAACGCTCCAAGATTCCTGACGGGTCCATCGGCGATTTCGAGATAAGCCGATGCCGGATAACAAACAGCGGGTATCGGTTGTGGCGGACATGGTAGTGCAAGTGCGAATTGGGCTACCGGACGATGAGCCCGAGACGGTGAGCTGCTGCTGTGTCTAGACAGAGTTTCCGGTGAGACGATTACCGCGGACGGCGAAGCAGGGGATGGAAGGGCTGCCGGCAATCCCGGCCAACTATGCACATAAAAGAAAAACGACCAAAAAAAAAACACATTTTTATATTTCAACGTAGCACGATTACCGAAATAACGAGAATAAGTTTTGTCCTTCGCTCGTGCAAGTAATGAATTTTCTTGATGCTGAAGAAGGAGAGAATTGTGGGGAAGAAAGACAGTATAAAAGAGTAATAAAAGAAAGAAAAATATCATTTCCTCGATGTCGTGTAATTATAGAAAAAAATTTAATTAAACAAGATTTCAAACTAATTATTATTATTGTTGTTATTATCATTTTCGTTGTAAATGGTGGAGAACTTGAGCTCAGATTTGCATACGAATCACGAGGTGTTTTTAGTTTCGTACGTTTTTGACGAGTTTTCTCTCGACACTTTTTATCGTGCGAAATGAGTCACCTGAGTTTTCAGTTAACCCAATGTAATTATCGTCAACGAGCGCTTGACAGGTTATATTTTTAAAGCAGAGCTCGTCGTCGAAACTCTCCTCGATTCTCGACTACCCTGCGTATACTTTATGAAGCCCTTTTTCGTTCTCATAGAGTTTTGGTCCAGCAAAGCATGCAAAGTTGCATTTCTCTCTCTCTCTCTTGACTTTTTACAAATAGGAAAAAAGTGAGGGTGTCAAAAGTGAATTTGCTACATATAAGCGAATATACCACTACGAATTTCATGTTTGTGAATATATATTTCGCGAGGACTAAAAAAGGATCTGGGGTTGAAGTCGAGTGCAGTGGAGGAACAAGACTCATCCCTCGCTTTCGTTGCTTCGAAGCGTTTTACAAATAATCACGTAGTTTTGAAGGATTGAGCGATAGGGTTGAACGAAGAAAAGTAAAAATAAAACATACGAGAGAGAGAGAGAGAGAGAGAGAGAGAGAGAAGTGTGCAGGACTGTGCAGAAAGAACGAGAAAAAAACAACGAAGGGGTTGAAACTGACGCAGGGAGGAAAAGAGAAAGAGAGAGCCGAACGTTAGAGAGTGAGATGAGTACTCGCGCGTTTCTGTCCTCACTGTATATACTGCAAGGGTGAAATAAGAGAAAAGAAGCAAAAACTACCCCAAACGTATACAGACACGCACACGAGCTCAAGCCTCGTATTTTTCTATATAAAAATGTACGTTCTTTTTCCTTCGTTTCCGCGATACGAGAGAACGAGGAGCATTGAAGGGTTTCTCTCAAGCAAGAGCGTTCCCTTCATTGCCAGCAAGTTGTCCTTGCCTTCACTCCCAATTCCACTGTCTATAATAATACTTTTTTAAAGCTTTGCCAGGCTTTTTTTGTTTGCTTTTTCAACCCCCATTTTTTTTCTCATCTCTCGCGTTACTCGGTCGCTCGAGGGAACCAGCATTATTATTTCATTTTTATTTTCTCTTTCTTCGTTTCTTTTTTGTTTTTATTATTTTTTGCCCGGGACATAATACGACGATATTTCTTTGGGAACAAGACATCGCTCTCTTCCTTCATGAATTTTCGGTTCTCCCTTCCGTCTAGCTCCCGGCGCACGCTTGTAAAATTGAGCTTTTCTTTTTTATTTTTATTTCGATTTTGTTTCAACGTCTGAACGATACCTGAGGGAAGTTTCCTTAATAAGCATTTCGTTTGTTATTGTTGTTACTCTGTCGTCAATGCCCTTTGAACCTCAAAGGTCCTGCCAAACCGCAACGACTCCTTTCTTTCCAATCTCTACTCTTGACACCACTATTTTTTACACTCTCACGATAATACCGCTGAACTCATGACTCGATAAACTCGGTTATACACCTCGAGCCTACATCACAGACTGAATGGTCTACTGCCGGAGACAGAGACACTAGAGAGTCGATCAATTAGAGCTTTATGTATGTATATATTTTGCTGTGGATTTTAATGAACGAGCTTTGCCATTGGAGCTTGAAGAAGGGGAGAACTGAGCAATAAAAAGGTTTGAAGCAACTTTCTTTTGTGCTGTATCAAAAAATTCAAGATTTTCAAGTATTTTTCTCATGTCAATACTTCTGAGATGATTTAAAATATTATTTTGATAAATAACTTCTAGGAATTTGAGGATTTTTGTTTCGGAAGACTCTTTTAGGAATAGGAGAAATTTTATAAAAAAAAAGTTTTTGAATAATTCGAATTTTTCTTCAATTACGAGAGTTTTTGAGTATTTTTTGATGGCGAATATTGGGGCATTTGATAAAATTGGAGACAAAGCTTTGTCAGCGTCGGAAACGTTATCTTTTTTTTTTAATTTCGATTGCCTCCAGCGATTGTTTCGAAATTGCATTCGCACCATTGTTAAATATGAAATATCGCCATACTGACAGTTTACGTGATTATTAACAGGAGGGAGATTGTACGATGTCAACGAAATTCGCGTTCGATATCCGCGCCGGAAGTCAAGTTGCCTGCGCATGATTACATCCAGCAGTCGATGAATTTTCAGATGTTTGGAAAGTGAGTTTGTGGGGAAATTCGTTGGTCGATTGGAAATTTAGGACACTCCCAACAAACACAGTTGAGATCATTTTCGAAAACTTTACCTAACCAAAAACATAACAAATATCTCATATAATTGTTGTCACATAGATGTAAATTTTCCCTTATAATCATAAATGAGATGGAGTTCATATGTTCCAGCGTCGATACGCGTTAAGGGCAGGGTAAGGTTTTAAAAGCGAAAAAAAGGCACATTTTCATGATTTTTTTTGCGCCGATATGAGTAATATTGTTTTATTCATTTTATATATATATATTATAGTATAACTTCTGAAGTATATTAGAAAAAAATTTCAATAAAAAATATTTATAAATATGCCCGTGACAGCGAATCTTCGGAGGCGCCTTGAAAAAAAGTTGTTTTGCGGTGAACATGATAACTCGTTACCGGATCATTTGAAACAAAAAAATCGATATGCGTTTTAAAGGTGATATGTTTCCCCAGGTAATCAGGGGGAGTTTTTCTTTTATTTTTATTTTTTGATTTTTTGCAGCATTTGGAAGTGAAAGACGCAATTTTAGCTAAAAAAATCTCGGTGAATTTGTTTTTAAAAAATAGAAACAAATAATAAAAAAAAAACTCGCCCTGATTACCTGTTGATTTATGTGTATAAATAGTGTTTAAATTTTCAAAAGGATCGGTTAAGTAGATTTTGAGTTCTAATGTTCACGAACTTCAAAAATGACGTTTTCGGGAAAATCGATTTAAAGTTTTTCATACTCGAATAAAAGGTATGAAGGCCGGTCGTTTGAAACGCTGTAACTCCGTTAATTTTGCTCCGATTAACTTGAAATTTTTACACAATACTCTTGACATATTGTACATTCAGAAAAAAAAAATAAAAAAATGCAAAAAAAAGTTTAAAAACCATACCCTGCCGTTAACTACGTCACTAAAACATGTAAATATTATGTAGTCAAGTAGTCCTTTATGCTACCTCCGTCTATGTGATAAAGATTCCAATGAATAAAATATTTACGAAAAAAACAATGAAAATTTCTTAAATCTTTGTATGTACAGCTAAAATTATATTTGTTAGTTCATAAAATGTTTTTTTTTGTTTCCAATTAGTAAATTTTAGGATTTTCAAAAAATCCTATAATTTTCTTGTGCGTTCTATAATTTTACGGCCCTGGTCACATAATTTTCAGTTACGGGGTTGGGAACACTGAAAATACCTGACATCACAAACATGTAACATTGATACGTAAAAATTTCGTAACAGGAGTACGACAAATTTATATGCAATAAAACATGTAAAATTGTTACGAATCGGCGCGGTAACAATTACGGAACATTGTGATATCACCATCCAATATGATAGAAAACGTAACAAATACGTAGCTTTTCTTACATGAATGTTACAAGATTTTGATACGTAAAAATCTCGTTACATTAGTACGAAATATTTACACACATTCGAGACTCGTAAGATTATTACGAGACGATCCGGTAGCAATTATAGAACAGTAATCATATCACTAATCAAATAGAATAGAAAACGTAGCAAATACATACAATTTGTTACATGAATCTTTACAAAATCTCCTATTAATGGACCTTTTTTATAGGTTATGTGCAACTGTCCTCGTGGCGCCGCCAGATGGTCATTTTGAAAACGGCTGCCGGTTTCTTTGTACGATGCCTCACGGTTTGAATAATATATTATTTAATTGCCCAGTGAATCATTGGTAAATGATTGAACCTTTTTATATATACAAGGTAAGTTCCCATTATTTTTTAATGTCAATTTTAATATTACTTAATCTAGATTGTTGTAAATTTAAATTATAAGATGATGTGACAGACTAATCTTTCATTTTCCTCATACGTCAAGTTTTGTTTATTTATAGAACGCTCCGATTTGATTCACTTTTTGGTTATGGCATGTACTACAGTTGCGCTGTGATTCCGATCGCTCGTCTGTATGCCAGAATTTTTCCGTAAACAAAATATTTATATAATAAAAATGTTAATAATTGGTGAACCTCGTTGATGCAAATAATAAAAATTTTTACCGCGATTATATACGTGATATTTACAACTGATATTTAGGAACTGAGTTTAAACATACGAGACAGGACTGCAGCCGTTTCCTTATTTCGCCACCGCGAGCGTTTCAATCGAAAAATGTTTAGCCTCGCCCATACGCACATAGCCCATAGGATATATGTCATCCGTATATAATCAAGAAATGCGGAAACATATATAATTTTTGACAATTGTAAGCATTTACTATGTTTTCGATCCCACTGGATAGTGAGGCTTCTAATTTTCCATAATTCTTACCGAGCTAATATTTTTACAAATTTTCGTCATCTATAAATATCTCGTATACGACTGACGAGATTTTTAGGTTATATAGATGTCACATTGATAAATGAAATCCGGATTCCCTTCAATAAAGTCCAGTGTACAGAGTGTAGTGTAGTGTAGTGCAGTGATTCTGAAGTTTTCCAATCTTATAACCTTATAAAATAAAATATATAAAATTTAAAAAAAATTTGAAAAAATGACATAACCGTCAATTGATTCTTGCGTTGTTATTGAATTCGTGGGAAATCTATATATTATTAAAAATACATATATATTGCATATTGGATTTACAGTGATGAGGGAGACTAGAGAGTCTCCCTGAAAGTGATATTCACATTAGCAAAGAACTCTTCTTCTTACATACATAGAAGTACATAGAAGAACAGGTCCTGTGTTAAGGGGATGGGTCAGTCGGTATCTCGCCACCGTGAGTGCGAGAGAGATAGCTGCAAATTTCAAAAGTGAAATTCTTCGACACGGTTTGACCGATTAGAAAAAGGCCCTGTCAGCCCATTTTTGCCATCGTCCTGCGTGGGCTGACAGAGCTTTTTTGTAATCGGTCAAACCGTATCGAAGAATTTCAACTTCGAAAATTCGAGGTGAGGTTAGGTGACTAATCCATCCTCCTAAGGCTAGGAGTCATACCGACTGAGCCGCCATGAGTGCGAGAGAGATAGCTGCGAATTTCGAAAGTGAAATTCTTCGTTACACGGTTTGACCGATTACAAAAAGGCCTTGTCAACCCATTTTTGCCACCGTCCTGCGTGGGCTGACAGAGCTTTTTTGTAATCGGTCAAACCGTATCGAAAAATTTCAACTTCGAAAATTCGAGGTGAGGTTAGGTGACTGACCCATCCCCTTTTCCACTTTCGAAATTTGCAGCTATCTCTCGCGTACTCACGGTGGCGAGAGAGATAGTTGCAAATTTCGAAAGTGAAATTCTTCGACACGGTTTGACCGATTACAAAAAGGCCCTGTCAGCCCATTTTTGCCATCGTTCTGCGTGGGCTGACAGAGCTTTTTTGTAATCGGTCAAACCGTATCGAAGAATTTCAACTTCGAAAATTCGAGGTGAGGTTAGGTGACTGATCCATCCTCTTAACGTCAAAGCCGGATTTTTGGTTTGGGAAAACGTCGCTTGGAGCGCTCCGTCTTCATAGGTGTAAGCACCGCTATAAGTATTGTGCATGTGTCCATGCTCACGGATACGGAATGCCGGTAGCGCTCCTGGTGGTTGGAGGCAGAAGCTTCCAGGTCCCCCCAAAAGCAACCCATAAGACCTGTTCTTCTGTATACGTTTGAGTTCTTTGACATTGGCGTGCGTGTTCGTTAGGTTAGTATAATCAGGTAGGTAAATCGGTTCAATCGCGGTTCGAGTAGGACGTTTTTTCCGCAAAAATTAATGTTAGCAATAATGGGAATGAATATAATACCTACGATAAAGACCTGAATCCTAAATCGAAGAAAATTTGTTTAAAAATATTTTTAGGCTTTTTTATGTATGCAGCAAAAGAAGGGCTTCCATTCTCATATCATTGGTTATGAAAGATTTACATAAAAAATACAAAATTACGTTTCTAGTTCATGTAACATGGGAATTACACTGACTTCATTATTACGAATACTATGCATAAGCGTTACAAGTTTCGTAACAGTTACATCTTTGAGCTGAGTATGTTACATGATTTTTACTCGCAGCTTTTTCATAACTGTGATTTGGTAAAAAGATGACAAATTTGAGAACGAGTACTGCTTCATTCACGGAACATGTGATATCAATGTTATATCTAATATAACACGCGGTATATAAACTTTTCGTGAATGTACTGAAACTGTGTTTGTTGGGCTATTACTCATTACAAAAAAAAAAATTACATTTCCGAGCTTTATTTTCACGAGTTTTTTTTCTATCAATAAATATCAAATCAATTGGTCAAAAAATGGAAAAAATAACGATTAAAAAAAGTTATGTATAAAACAGTGGGAACTGCTCGAATTGCCATCAAATGACCGAAAAACGATAAAAAAAAACCTCCTCGATGTTTAATCTGGATTCAGCTAGTCAGATTTTCGAACCCAGCAATTTTTAATACTTGCAGAATGTTTGAAAAAATTTCTGACTCAAGGATGAATAAATTTAACATAAAATTAAGCACGTAGGATACTCAACTTGGCTGTAAACGTAGGCTCGTTCCTGAAAATACGTTTTTAAGGGTGTAACCGGGACGCGCGTCTATACATCAGGATTTCGTTGCCGGAGAGATGAGGGTTGGAATTTGAGGGATGAGAGCTGTGAGTTGGGAAATGCGAGGATGTAGAGAGATAATAAAACACGACGAACATTTTCCAGTTCTCGTGTATGTCCTTTCGAAAGAGAGAGAGTGAGAGAGAGAGAGAGAGGGGCGGGGGGGAGGGGGGAACAGCATCCCAGAAGAAGAAGAAGAAAAAGAGAGAAAGAGACGCATATGAGGGAATGAGAAAATGAAAAATTTACCAGCATCTCTAGCGTGAAGAGTTCGAAATGGTTCTTTTTTTTTAAATGGAAACGAAATGGACGTAGTAGTTGTCGTTTGAAAAAGGGTGGAATTGTCAGAGAGAATTCTCTGGAGCTTCATCATCAAGGAGAAAAAGGGTTTGTCCGTAGCAACACCCATACACTAACTGTTCTCTTCGCTTCATGAGCGTTTCATTAAAGAAAATCATTCTAACAATTGTTAAATAAACTCTGATTTCCACATTCACTTTTAAACCGTAAAATCCTTCGCGGAATTCTTTTCTTTTTGGTGTGTGTCGCATTTTTTTTCTCGTGGTTCATTTTCAAAAGAATTTTTCAGATTGAACTGCTCAACATATTCGAATGAAACCAACAGTATTCTCTAAGTCTATCGAAATCCTTTCCAAAACTGCCCTGTATATAAATTTGTTATTAAGTTATGACCATACGAAATATTTGATTTTTGGAAAATCGCGTCTGGAAGTCTGCCTGAAGCAGGAGCATTTTTCTTCAACATCTAAAGTGCTCCGATTGTTTTAAAAAATAGACAAATCCAAATATAGAGCCATTTCCTTCGAACTTGAAAAAAAAATCGAAATTCCAAAAAAATTGATTTTTCAATTGAATTTAATTTAGCAAAGTCGATGGAGTGACGAATTTTTTTTTTTATACTTCAATACATTTTTTTGATGTTCCAAAAAAAGGACTTTTTGATAAAATAAATTTAATAAAAACGATGCAGCGACGAAAAAATGTCTCTTTGGGTTTTTTATTGACAAAAATTTGAAGCTGAAGAATAAAATGTTCAGTTCTCTAATTTTGAGCACTCAGACAGATAGGCAGACTGTAAAAAATAGGGAAAAAGAAAAACGAAGAGTAGAGCGATGGAAAACTCTTGCTTTGGAAAACATATTGCTTTTAGGAGGATTTTACTCACTTGGACGGTTTCTGGTTTTCCCTGTCGCCATTGACGCCAGACAGTAACAGCTCGGGAGTTTTCTGACGTGAAGTAACGTGAGTCTCGAGGGATGCTGCGGCTGCTGCCGCGGCTGCAGCCGCAGCTTCCTCTTCCTCCTCTCTAAGCTCTTCGGATGCCTCCTCCGGTATCGTCGTAATATCCTCGAGCGGTGGAAAATCGTCACCATTCTCTTCCATTCCGTTGTCGGGTATGGGATCAGAATTGTCATTCGGACGTGCCACTTCCTCGATATCCGAATCGATACCCTGCAAAATTTGCAGACAATCACGTGAACTATTTTCTAAATTGGCCAGCTTCCATTGAGCTCTCGTTTCTTCATCCAAATAGCGAAGTGCTTCAACTTTTTTTTTCCCCATTTTCCACAGATTTTCTCGTTCCTGGCTATGTGAATTTGACTTATTCTTTTTATATCCAAATTTTTCTTTAAAAAAACATCATTTTTGTATTAAAACGTTAAAAAGTTGTTTCGGGCTCATTACAAATGTTTCCAGCTGTCCAATTTTCCTTGTTATTATAATTTACAACTGCTCCATAATGAATATGAATTCCCCCTGATGAAAATACAGAATTTAGGGTTCCTTGCTTCATAATTCACGTTAAATACACAGAGAAAGAGAGAGAGAGAGACAGAGAGAGAGAGCCTCTCTACGAAACTTTGGAAATGTCACTTCTTGCTAGAGAAACGTGACCTTTTAGTGATCGTTAAATACATAGAAAATTTGATAGTTCAGCCCCACAAGAGTAATTTGGAGATGGATATGAAATTCTTGTTTAAAAATGAATGAAAACGTTGTTCAGTCTCGAGGATATTTAATCCTGAAAAATAGACATTTGAGAGCGCGTGGTTGAGAGAAAGAAAGAGTTAAAAGGGTTGTGAAGAGCACGTACCTGTGCAAAGTCCATGTAAAACGAGTCCCTGGAGTCGGAACTGCCTCGGCGAAGCCGTAGGCTCAAGTCGGGGCTGCTCTCTCCCATATTTTCTTATCGTTCTTCTCAATATATTCTCTTTCTTCTTTTCCTCACGTGCCTGGTGTAAGGTATTATAGTACGGACGTGTGTATATTATCCAGCTCGTCACCTCTTCCACTTCCTCGAAGCTCTCGTTTCATCCCTTATTTCTCGACGTTATTCCTCTCTTTATCTTCCTTCTCTTTCCTTCTTTTCACTCTCTTTATTCTCTCCTTCTCTTCTTACATACGCAACGACGAATCCTTTGTCTCACTTCTTCTCTTTCTTCTTCGAATTTTTTATTTTTTGCCTCACGAGGATCTTCAACCCCATGCGCCTCTAGCACGCACCCCCCCTCAATTCTAAAGAATCTTCACCATCGCTGCACCCCTTTACACATATCCGCGGATGAGTTTCCAGGGTGCTGCAGCGCAAAACAATTGCCCTTGAATGATGCATCGTACCGACATATCTTCCCTCATCCCTTTCTCTCGATACATTATTCAACCCTGCCACGTTCCAAAAACAAACAACTATTTTTATCGTTTACTTTCGCGGATTAAACATTCTGCTCTTTCGATCGAGAAAGAAGCTTTTTCAATGAGTTTTCAGAACAAATAAATCGTATAAATTTTTAAATTTACTTTGTTCTTGAAAAAATTTATTTTTCTTAAAATCTTAGACTAGGACCAATTTTTTTGTCGATGCTACAACGGTTCGAACTTTGTGAATTCGAATAAAAATATTCAAATTACTATATTTTTTATTATACCTCAAAATTTTTTGTTTCATCCAATTTTTAAAGAAAATTGAAGAAAACGAAAAAGGCTTTTCCCGAAAGAAAATTATAGATACGAGAAAAGAATAAAAAAAGCGAGTTTTTCAAAAAATTGATTTATTTTTTATTCGAAATGTAAAAGTGACGTGAAATGTGGAGAAGATTTTTAAAAAGTGATAGTTCCGTGAGTACAAGAGTTTTTTGTTTTTGAAAAAAAAACAATTTTCAATTTTTAATGTGATGAATGAAGAAATAAATACGAAATTGACACTTGTACATTTTTAGTCGTTCGAATTGATATTCTTCGAATATTATTTTTATTTTATTTTTTCATAATTCGTACCTTCAATGAATTTGTATGTTCTCGATGACGATTTTTCAATGCGTGTATCGTCCATCGTACTTCGGAAAACATCTTTCGAAAGAACGAACTACGACGTACATACGATCTCATGGGATTTCGCGCTCGAGACGTGAAACGAGGGATGATCCTCGAAACGCTCGTTTCGCCCAATGTTTTATGGTTCGTACGTGGCATCGAATCGTACCCCCATAAAACTACGTCCCCCCGCGTGTTACGATATCCTACAAGAGAATACTGGGCTTAGAAGATTTTTATATATACACGCTTTGTGTACAAAGAAATTGCAGCTAATTTGGACCACTTTTTTGTTTCATCATTTATCGTCCTTTCGAAAAAATCAACAACGAGCAAATAAATTTGTATTCCATTTTATTAAAATCATTTCTCCGAATCAAATTTGTTGTTTTTGTCGGAAGTTTCCATTTGAAAAATATAAAAATCTTCGTTTCTGTCAATTTAAAGTGAAAAATTGGAAACACCATAAAAATAAATTAAATCTGAATGAGTAGAATTCGTAATTTTTGTTTTCTCGTCATTTTTTCTCAAAAAATGAAATTCTGTAGCAAATTTTGTTTCATATGTTAAAAATATATGTTAAAATCGTGTCAAGTAAACATTGAATTCTGTAGCAAATTTTGTTTCATATGTTAAAAATAATATGTTAAAAATCGTGTCAAGTAAAAATTGAAAAGAATAATTCATCATTTTGATTTTTTGGTTAATTTTGTCAAAAAACTATTTTTCAAAGTCATTTGAATAAATCAAATAATCGAGGATTGAATTTGAATAATAAAAATGATGAGTAAAGACAAACTGGTCGAATAATCCGAATGACATTGCCACTGACCAAGAATTTTTCACTTTCTATGGTGTTTCGTATTGATACGAACTGGGAGACGAGTTCGGCGGAGCGAAAAATAGTGAAAGTGTTCCACTTATAAATCGAGTTGGTTTGAGGGATTGAAATGGCTGGAGACGGCACTAAATTTTCCAAAAAAGAGTACCAAAACTTAATTTCTATAGCGGCTCAATTCGTCACAGCAAAAAGTCCGAAATCGACTTAAAAAAACGTGCAAAAAAGTGGCAAATTTTCAAAAATTTCCAAAAATTCATCGACAGACGAAAAAATATGAACGCCTGTCAAATTTTCGATTTCTTTGACAACAATATCGCGACGTACAAATGTAGGGGAAGTGATCCAATAATATCCGGGGCGTTGAGCCCGGGCAAGGCACCCTCTCTCGTTAAATATGTATCATAAACATCGATCAAGCAGACAAGGCCTGTCATTCCCATGTCATTGAAAACCATGACAAAAACAATGGCAAATTTAAAGAAAAAAAAAAAAAAAAAAAACAACAAAACTACCAAAATCGTGACTTACCTCAAACTCCCTGGACGACAAATTCCTCGAGAAACATTGAAACGAGATGAAGATTCAAATCGCGAGATGTACAGTGGTGTTTTGCACACCTGCTAGCTGCAAAACGACGCGACGTTGGTTCTCGCAAGACATTTGATTATTTTGGGCGGCCTCACCCCTGTCCGAAGCATCTGACAGCTCCGAATTATTCAATTTTTCCTTCCCAAAGTCTTTTCAAACCTCACTATCAATTCCCCGGACTCACAATAAAAAAAAAAATCAGTAAAAATCAAACACGAATCGATCACAGTAAAAAGCACAAATCCAAGGGATGATTTTCGTTCGGGGGATGAAGTCAAAGTAGGAAAAACATCGATGACAGTAATAAAGGCGCCAAAGCACAACAATAAAGCAGTACTAGACGGCAGAAGGTCTCCTGAACGCTGACGACGAGTCAATGGTGTAGTAAGAGCAACCGCAGGGGTCGTTTCATCCCTTGGCTAGTACGCAAGCAACTATATGCGACTTGGCGGCTACAGCTACGTCGTATTACATATAAATACGATATATATATATGTAAAAACAGACGCGAGAGTGTGAACGTGAGCTTGGGAGTGTCCGTGAGATTTTAGGGGTTGGTGTGGGTGCGAGAGGGTGGAATGAGGTTGCGACGCGCGTGTCGTGCTCTGGCGAGCTGTCGTTCAACGCGAAAGTTCATCCCTTTGGACCACGATCCATCAGTTTTTCTCTTTTTCTCTATTCCCATTTGATTTTTACCATTTTTTTTACTACTTAATTAACTTTTTTCGAGTTTTTTTCGTAAAGTTTTGGCTCGATAATGAAACATACGAGCCCCCAACGATCCACGCCCGTAAAAAGAGCAGCTTCCGTTTTTCTCTCTCACTGGATCAATCTTAACGACGAGACACGACGATATTTTCGCACCCCCGAAGAGAACGTTCCCGCTCCACGCATCGACATGCTGGAACACCCAGCCTCGAATGACCCGGGCTCGGATACAACTTCCAACGTTCCCCTCACCCCGTTTTCTCGCCACCCCCGCCCCCGCCCTCGAATCCTCGTTTTCTTCACGCTCTGTCTCACTTTCTCTCCCTCTCTCTCTCTCTCTCTCTCTCTCTCTCTCTCTCTCTCTCTCTTTCTCTCTCTCTCTCTTTTCTTCTCTGTTGCTCTCCTTCCTTTTCTTTTACAATCTCCCCCACAATCCTGCTCAACTGTGAATAAAACGTTGCAACCCCCCGGGCTCGTGGCTCTACAAAACGACCCCGCATATCTGTAGATGCGATTCACCCCCGTTTTTCATCCCTTAGTATCCATTCACCAATCCTGGAGGTAGAACTTACCTCGTGCTTCGAATATTACTTCGCTTCTTCGCCATTATCGATAAATCAATTGAATTGTCAACATTTTTTCAATATTTTTATTTTTGTTTATTCATTTTCTTTCTTTAACTTTGTGCTTTCGCACGGTTTTTTAATCCTAGAATCCCACAACGGGGTAATTAGTTATCCCGATGAAAATGTCAAATTTTCTTCCCGAAACAATTTTTTAAAACTATTCCTTTCGTTTTATAGAGTTTTTACCATTAAATATTTATCTAATGCGACTTTATTATCCACCATTCTCTTCGTTATCAAAAAACGAAGAGATTGGTATATAATTAAACCTTGTTATCGCATACGAGGAATATTTTAGGCTTAAGAGAAAATTGGGATAATTATTTACCCCAGTGTGAGGTTTACGTTCGAAAAAATAGATTGTGGGGTTCTAGGCTTAAGCAACATTTTTATTGTCATATTTCGGAGATATTTCGTTGAGAAAAATTAGTTTTTAAAATTTGGGGGTTTTACGAATTCTTGAAAAAAAAAACGATAATTTTCATTGCAAACTCGATTTATTTGTTATTATTTAATCTTGTTTTTTGCGGTTTTTTTGCGGTTCTGGTTGATTTTTATAAAAATTCGGAATTGGTTGATTTGTGGTAGTTCCGTTCAATGCTTTTTGGCTATGATTACACTTTTCTTTCTTATTTTAGTAATGAAACTTTCTCGGATTTTTTGTTATTATTTAATCTTGTTTTTTGCGGTTTTTTTGTGGTTCTGGTTGATTTTTATAAAAATTCGAAATTGGTTGTTTTGTGGTATTTTCGTTCAACGCTTTTTGGCTATGGATACACTTTTTTTCTTATTTTGGTAGTGAAACTCTCCATTTTTTTTTTGTTATTATTTAATCTTGTTTTTTGCGGTTTTTTGTGGTTCTGGTTGATTTTTATAAAAATTTGGAATTGGTTGATTTGTGGTATTTTCGTTCAACGCTTTTTGGTTATGGAATATTTCATTATTTTTTTTCTAATTTGAAGCCTTGAAATTTCGTTGTCGATTTTTTTCAATTTTCTTATGACTTTCCTCAATTTTCAATAAAACTCCGAACGTTTTCATTTGTAGAATTGAATTTTTGGGTAAATTCTTCAATACTTTTGTGATTATCAACATTTTGGTATTTTTTAATCAATTTTGAGGATCAATGCCATCAAAGAACTAGCTACGAACAGTACATGTCGATTTTAGTCAATTCTGATCGAAATTTTTACCAAGGGCGGCTTTACTTTCAAAATCTCGAAATTAAGGCAATATTTCCTCGTTTTATAACTTTCAAACTAAAAATAAATCAATTTTCAGATAATCTTAGCTCCTAAAGAATAAATTTAGTAATAATTTGAACTTAATTTCGATTAAAAAGATAATTTTTTCGCCTTTTTTAACACTTTTTTTCGAAAGTTCAGAAAAGGATGCCAAAAGTTTGAATAAATTGAAAAAAAAAAGTAGTTTTCGAACGATGAAAAAGTTGCTAAGCGAATAAAATCATTTGTTTATTTATATTTCATAAAAATCTTAAACATATAACAGAGTACTGTAAGGTTACACGAATTATATGCAATATATATATGTATATACATTTGTTTTATAATCTATTTGTATTTCCATTGATTGATATACTTATGTGACGAGAGAATTCTCGTAGAAACCGAATTACTTTGTTTTTTCAATTTTTGTTGTTCGAATTATCGAGCTCTGGTATTTTTTTTCTTTATTCTTCAGCACCGCTTTCTGTGTAGTTATTTACGTTGTTTTGTTGGTTATTCTTTCATTACGTTTTCGTACGTTCAGTCACGTTGATTTGTTGGTTATTGTTTCATTACGTTTTCGTACGTTCAGTCCCGTTTAGTTCCCAACACACTTTTGCAATGCGAGACCTCCGCAGCACATGGCAATGATGAAATATATCACGACCTGAAATTATTAAAATTACATTTTCTTACGATTCGATTCGATTTTTGAAAGAATTTTTTCTTTCAAATAAAAAAAAAACAAAAGAAATCGAATAATTTCCGATTATTTTATCGGAAATAATTTATTCGGTTCGAAAATGTTCATTTAAAATCTCAATCCTCGAAAACGTTTAACAGATTCCATTAAAATAATTTTTATCTGTTTTGAAATCGCGCATTTACTTCAGTATATTTTTTGAATTCACGTTTATTGAAAAAATTGCAAAAAAAAATTTGAGTAATACTCTTTATAATCTTATAATAAAATTGAGATAATTTGGGTTATGTTTTTTCCCCAATTTATTGAATTTTCGATATTTTGTCAATTTTTATTTCAATTAGTGTTGCGATTTATTAATAATTTTAAATAATGCGCTATTTCGTTTCGCTCGAGGCTTCCGATGTTTTAATTTTTTTTTTTTTTTTAGACAAATATTTCTCACCACTAGTACTGCAGCAACAATAACGTAAAGTTTCACGCTTTTCCAAAAGAGTGAGCGAGCCAAATTTCGACTGGTCTTGTTGAAGGTGACAGACTAAAAAAAAAAAAAAACAAATGGTAAATATTAAAAAAACATAAAATAAGCTATAATCGCGAAAATTCAAGGATTTACGAACTTGATTCGAAAACTCACACTTGCGGTCAAATTTTCAGTCTTGTTTACGAGAAGTTCTAAACGCTCTCCCCTCATTGCTATATTGTCGATGTTTCTGACCATAATATCCTTTAATTCGTCGAGCTCGCCATGAACTTTCGATAGTGTATCAATGTCTTTGGATGTACTGTAGTGTTTCTATAAATTACCATAAAATAATATAAAAAAACAGTTCAAATTAACATTAAGGGAGTAAATTCATGTAAGCGTACGTTTTTTCAAGATTTTTTTTATAAAGAAATGGAATAGTTTATTGAATTAACATAAAGCATATTTCAAAATATACGATGTAAGATATATTGATAAATTTTTTTAGACTAAAATATTTCAAAATAGCGGCGTCACAGCTGCTGGAAGCAGATTTACGCCGTGCAGCCTACAGGTCTCAAATCTCAATTAAAATCAAAAAATCAAATTTTTATCGTTAAAATACATTAATACGCTTTGCATGATGGAGAGAAAAAATTAAAAATTTAGGACCATTTTGAAAAAAAATTACTTATTTTTGTATTTTTGTAAATGGTGCTAAATTTTTAACTTTTTTTCTCTGTCATGCAAGCGTATTAATGTATTTTAACAATAAAAATTTGATTTTTTATATACCTTACATCGTATATTTTGAAATATGCTTTATGTTAATTCAATAAACTATTCTATTTCTTTATAAAAAAAATCTTGAAAAAACGTACGTTCGCATGACTTTCCCCCGTTAAATAGTCTAAAAATTGAAATGAAAAATGTTGTTAATCGATTTAAGATTTCGTTAAATAATTCCATTACAGTTTTTATAAGAAAAGATAAAAAAAAGACAATTTTTGGTATTTTGACTTATTTTTTTTTGTTCTTAATTGTAATTTATCGATTATTGATCGTTTTTCTTTTCATCCACTATTCGCTTTATTTGTAATAGTTCTAGGAAATGTATAAAATATTAAATATTGAAAGAAACAATAATAAAAATGAAAGAATTTGAATTGAGATCATAAATGCTACCATTTCGTTGGCTAATACTGATGAAAATTCTGTGTTCATTCCATACGGCATTGCAGTACGGGCCCCTTCACCATATCCAGCTTGAAAACGTCTCTTGATCTCATTCAGGAATAAAAAAGCTCTAGATCTTTGAAAGTCCTACAAAAAATATTATTTGTTTTACTTTGATTCATTGAAACGAACAATTATTTGGTAATAACAGCTGATTTTGAACTCGTTTCTGGTACAGTGAAATCTGTACATTTTTCATTAAATCTAAGAGTACTTTTTATTCGAATAATGACTTAGCAACCATTCAAAATGGTGGAAAGTGCCAAATAAACGAACAAATTCAAAAATGAATATCTTCCAATAAATATTCATGAAAAGACGAGTGCAGAAAAATTCAAATATATTCTATATGATAAAAAAACTCTCAACGTTCAGATAAAGCAAAAGTTCATACATTGGGAATAATAATAATTCAAAGAAACAGGTTCTAACGAATGTCTATAAAAATTAATGAATTTTAAATGAATTACAAACAAAATAATTATTAATAAAATATTATAAATGATGATTAATGAATTTCAAACTAATCATGTTCCAAATAACACTGCAAATGCATAGATTTTGACAAGTAATAATGAAATAATAAAAAAATTGTGAAATTTATATTAAAAATTAGGTAAATAAATAATGAAAACTGGAAAAAAATTGAAAATAAATGTAAACAAAATAGAATAAAAATAAAAACAATAATTTAGACGTTCGAACGAATGATAGAATATAAATAAATAACAAAAGAACAAATTTCAAGAATTAACATACGTCGTCGGAGATGCACATGTAGACAATTCCATTCTCATAGATATAATGAAACAAATATGGTCCCTGGGTATAGGTGAGTTTATCATTTTGCGGTGGTATTTTAGCCAATATTTGTTCGGTTACATCTTCAAAGTTTCCAGCGCAAGTGGCATATTTAGCGAGGACGGTGGTCCCTCGAGCCACGACGCTGTACAGGAGTGGCATTTTGTCTTCTAAAATGTCAAAAATACGAAGAAATAATGAGAATTGTTCGAATCGTAGAAATTGCATGATTTTTACTAACTTTGGGCTAATCCTTGACAGGACAGAGCTATTATTTAAAAAAAAATCAAATTTCATTCAAAATAATGGAAAAACATTTTTTAGCAGTAATTTAAACCTATTTGATCATGTAATTGAACTCGTTGAAACGTCAAGTGACCTCTGGAACATTACTGAGTTTATTTAACAAAAAAACGAACGACTTTTACGAAGAAATTACTCCAAAATCGAAAAAGCTTTTTTCGAGCGATTGAAATCAGTTCGATAACGCGATGAAACAATTCGTTAAAACGTCAAATGACTCACCCTTGAAGATACAGAAATTTATTGAAGCGAAAAACACAGGAAAAAACAGTCCCACTTCCTCCCACTTTTCAATGATCTCGCACAACGTCACAATAATAATACGGGAGTATACTTGCAAATTTTTTTGTTTGAAGCTCGAGAACGCGCCACTGCGGGTTAAAAAAATATATGAAATTTCAGATCTCGCAGTCCTCCGACTACGCGATAATATGATTGTGGTGTCACGTCACAGTCATGTCTCTCAAATGATGATTCAATGCTCTCAACGTTAAAGTTTAAAGTGTAACACAACACCGAACAGTCGCAATAAAACGGTTTCAGTGACAGCACCAGTTGTCATACTGTTGTAAACGGACAATCCAACCTAAACAAAGAATTTTACGAGAGAGAAATGCCTTACAGAGACATCGTTTAGAGCGAATAAACAACCTCTTAATCTAATGAGAAACTAACCAATTGTTGGTACAACAGATTTCAACCTTGACGAGTTCTTTCGACAATTAAAAAACCTTTTTAATTTTATTATTTTTCGGTTAATTTATTTGTTATTCTGTATAAACACAGTCTCCAATTTTTGCAGGAAATATTAATATGCTATATTCAATCATCTAATTAAATAAAATAATTAAATTATCGAAAAATTGAATAGTTATCGAAAAAATGTTAATCGAAATGGATAAAAATATTGTAATTCAATATTTTTATTGTTATTTTCGGAAAGTTCATTCCATTTTGGAATTTTTGTATACACACTGGACGTATATATGCGAATGACATATTTACGCTTCCTCGTGAATTAATAACGGTACGCGCAATTTCTCGGGCATGTATGTGTATATATAAATGGTATGAAGAAGCGCGTGAAGAGCTCTCCCGGTATTCGTTTAGTTAAGTCTCGACCGTCGTCGGGAAACTTTCTTCGTACGAGAGTTTCTCAGCTGTTTTTGATGAAAAATAATAATTATTCACACACGTGGTATTAAAATGGGTGAGTACGCGATTGAACATTTTATTTATTGACACGAGCGCCTCACAGATCGTAATTATTAACGAAGAACGAGAAAAATTTCTAGTTTTCGAATGATTTCGAAAAAATGTAACGGCTAAACAAATAAAATTTCAGTAAATTATGAGAATTATGTAAAATTCTGTAAATTCAAAGTAAAATAACGAAGATCACGATGATTTTTGAAAGAAAACAAAAAAAACAAAGTTTGAGTAAGAAATGAGAAATATTTAAAGCTTGAAAAGAAGAATCGTGGCAAACTCGATGGATTTTTTTAAACCCATAGTATTTTCATTTTATTTATAGAATTTGAGGAAAAAAAATAAAAAATAGAAATAAAGAACGAGAAATGTGCAAAAATTTGTAAATTCAATGTAAAATCGCGAAAAATACGAAGTGCAACGCCCGATCGCCGGCTCTGCGCGCTGTATTGATTGCTGCGTGATATCGTCGTCTCGTCTTTTGAATTATAACTATATATATATAAATTTCTTGCGGCTATAATTGAATGAGTTGCGTATTTCATTTCGTATCATTGATTAAATGTTATTCGACAGAAAAAAAAGAGCTAAGCGTAAAATTTATGCTCCATTTTATCATCGTTCATTAAATTGACGTACTCACCGAAAATCAAATTAAATACATTTCAAAAACTATAGTTCGTTCCATCCCAAAATTATGCAAACGTGAGTTCCGTTTTTCAATGATTTATCATTTGAATACATCATTAAAATGCAACAAAATTCTTCCTTATTTATTTAACTATTTCTTCTTTCGTGAAATCAGTCAAATTGTTACTGCAAATTTAGTTGCTCAGTCTTAAAAAAAGAGTTTGATCAATTTTCGTAACGTAAACCTGCGAATTAATTATTGTTCAATTTTTTAATATTTTTTTTATTAACATTTTTTGTCGATTTTAACATGTTTTAAATTATTATTATTATTTTTTAAATATTTCTTTATTTTTTTATTTTCATGTGTATCTGCGAATTATTGTTTTACTCTAAACAAAAAACTTCGCTCCTCTTTAATTTCAGTGATGGAAGAAGAAATTTGTTGAATTTGTAAATATTTTTTATTTTTAACATTTTTTAAATTAATTTTTTAAAAATATTCCTTTATTTTTTTATTTTTATGTCCATCTACGAATTAATGTTTTACTTTAAAAAAAACTTCGTTCCTATTTAATTTCAGTGATGGGAGAAGAAACTAGTTGAATTTTTAAACATTTTTTATTAATTTTATTGTTTATTTTAACATTTTTTAAATTATTTTTTAAAAAATATTTCTTTATTTTTTATTTTTATGTCCACCTGCGAATTAATATTTTACTCTAAAAAAAAACTTCGTTCCTCTTTAATTTCACTGATGGGAGAATAAATTAGTTTAATTTTTTGAAAAAACCGTGATGTATATTCAAGAAAAAAGGTTTAATTTTGTTCGTATTGACACGAAGAGAGTTTTGAACATCTGCCTGTAAGAATTCTATTTCTCGCTCACCGTTACTGCCATCTTTATAGCGACAAAGTATAATTTTATGTAGGAGCACATGTTTTATAAATGTGTAGGTAACCACCACTGGTCTTCCGCGTCATTAGCAACGATTACTTTTCCTTCTGAGTTTTAATGAACGAAACGGTACACCGAATGGAAAAAAAAATTGATGCTGGTCAGCTAAGAACATTACTGCTCTTGATAATCCGTTAGAATCGTGTTTATTGTTACGTCGTAAAAAATGAAAAAAAATTCTCGAACTAGTAACTCGTTTCAGAGGCTTTTATAATCGAAAAAAAATCATTTTCATTCAAAAACAATCAATAATTCGTAATATTAAAAAAAAAGAATTCGTGAACTAGTAACTCTTTTCAGAGGCTTTTATAATCGAAAAAAAATCATTTTCATTCGAAAACAATCAATAATTCGTAATATTAAAAAAAAAAGAATTCTCGAACTAGTAACTCGTTTCAGAGGCTTTTATAATCGAAATAAAAATGATTTTTTTCCGATTATATAAGCCTCTGAAATTAAAAAAAAATTCTTGAACTAGTAACTCGTTTCAGAGACTTTTGCAATCGAATAAAAATGTTTTTTTTTTCGATTATAAAAGCCTCTGAAACGAGTTACTAGTTCGAGAATTTTTTTTTTTTTTTAATATTACGAATTATCGATTTTTTTTACAACTTAGGCACTTAAATTTGGACAAAAATGTCTCAAACATGAAAAGTTTATTAAACGAATTATTAGATCGAGAAAAAAAATTGTAAATCCTAGGTCCTACTCGGGGTCAATTCGACCCAACCAAAATCGATCTTTGACACAAAAATTGAGTTGCATTTTTTTTTTTGAAACTTCAACCATATTGAAAATAATTGTCTCCCGATTTTGAGCCTCATATTTTAGCTTAGTTGGGAGTTGTACGAATGTTTTGAAAAAAAAATGTCTCGAAAAATATCCATTTTAGTAAGAGTTATGAGCCCGCAAAGTTGGCTGAGTCAATTTGGCTGGATGTAGAAGCACCGTGGTACGAAAACGTACAGTACGAATCTAGGATTAACAATTATTATGATTTATTATGAATTATTACTGAAAACTGAAAATCAGACTAAGTACAGTAAATACTTTTTAATTTCGAAAAAGTTGTTCGTAATTTTCCATTTCATGTAACGAATCTTTTATGTTAAATTAATTTTAATCGTTCTTCAATTTATTAGTATTTTTTCAAAAATAACTAACAAATTCGAAAAATTTCGAGATCGTAATGGTGAGTTATGCCAAATGTTGCGATTTCAGTACTTTTTTCGGGGTTACTGCATGGTAAAGTTCAGATAAAAGGTAAGAGGGCATAAAGAAGGGGTCTATGACAAAATGCCGACGACAAAACGCCGAGTGATTAAATGCCGGCGACTATATGCCAAGCGACAAAACGCCGATGCGACTGTATGCCGATGATAAAACGCCGAGTGACTAAATGCCGGCGACTATATGCCGAGCGACAAAACGCCGATGCGACTGTACGCCGATGACAAAATGCCGATGCGACTATACGCCGATGCGACAAAATACACATAGTAGTAATGCCCAGTGGAAATATTAATTTCCAGATTTCCAGATCATTATTTAAGGAATAACCCTCCTAGGTTTGCGTATTACAGCGTACGTCATCACTACACCGTACACCATCATATCACACCATGCATCATCACACACCATACACCATCATATCGCACCATAACATCCAAACACAACAGACATACACTCAGCAAACCATACAGCAATACTTACTTTTTCAATAACAACCAACAAACATAAATAATCGGCTTGGAAGTAATTTCAGTGGCATCGTGTACGTTACGATCCGAGGATCGTTTAATACTAAAATTGGACACAAACGCCTGTCAGTTGTGTGATAAAATCACACGATATTATATAATTATAAATCATAATAGTAATATGATAATTCTCTGACAAGATTTATTAACATTTTTCAGATCATAATAATGATACGATAATAACGTGAGATAATTACAAATCATAACAATCATTTTTACTCTGTAACTGTAGAACGTAACAGTGATTTTCTTAAACGATTAATTCACTTTTTTTATTTTGCCGCATCGGCTTATAGTCGCATCGGCGTTTTGCGATCGGCGTATAGTTCGGTCGGCATATAGTCGCCGGCGTATAGTCGCCGGTATTTAGTCACTCGGCGTTTTGTCATCGGCATTTTGTCGTGTCACCATGAAGAAGGTAAGGGCTTATGTATTTCGCGAGTGGTACAAGACGTGGCAGAAAAAACGTGCTTATTAAGGTACTATGCGAAAATTCCACTCGCTCGACGGCGAGATTCTTTCGACCGAGATGTTCCGCTTCGTTCAATTCTTCGTTCCTTCCTCAATTAACATATAGACTAGATCTTCTAATATCCTGCTGTATTTACGATGTATAGAAAGTTCGTTAAATTTAAAGAAACTATTGGTTTCTCATTTTTATCTTCTTTTATATGAATTTTTGTATTTTTAATTGAAAAAAATAATGTCAAAGTGATTTATAATTTGATACAGAATAATAATCGATTTCGGAATCCAAATTTTCCATATGCAGGAGCAAAGAACTTGAAAGAAATGATCAAAATCATGAAAATCGAAAAATCACAAGTCTGACGAATGAGATAAAAAAATTTCGGCTTTTCAAACAATTTTAAAAAAATTGACTATCAATATTTTTTTAATCAAAAAGAATTTTGATTGCCTACAACAATTTATAATTCAATTTTTTTTATAATTATTTTGAAAAAAAAAACCATCAAGAGATTCTACAAAAACAGACTGTAAATTTAATTAAAGTTGAAGATGTCGACGAAAAATTCGAATAATAAGGAAATAGATAAGAAAAAAAATGTTTAACTGCGCAAATGTCAATTTTACTTCGAGATAAAATAGCTGGTCGTTTTAGTATCGTGGATGATAATGTTGCAGATCGAATTCGTCTGGGCTACGTAACAGCATTGGCTGTGGGTGCTGGATCTGCATTTTTTGTTTTTTGGTGGTGGTGGTCGCGCAAACAAAAAGATGGACCACCCTCAAAATGGCGTAAAGTTGGCGAGCTTAGCGATTTGATGGTATTTCCGGTCAAATCGCTCGGTGCTGTACGAGAAAATTCAATGGAGTGTACTCTCCTTGGTCTCAAATCTGGCTGGCTTCGAGATCGTACATTGATGGTCATTGATCTTGATGGCAAATTCAAAACAGCTCGACAATATCCGAGAATGGTTCAGGTAAAAATAACTTGGCGCAAAAACTAATGAATTTCATTAAAATTACTCAATTTTTAATGGATTTAGTTTATTAAAAACCCTTCTTTCATTTTACCGTTTGATTAATCAATTAATTAAAATTTTCCTCATTTATCTAATGTGCAATGAAGTAGTAATGAAAAATCCATAAAATACTTCACAATAAAACATCAGAAACGATTGGATTTTATTACTAACGTACTCAATTATATAATTTAATGTTTATCATAAATAATGTATAATTAAAACTATGCTATAAATTAGATTTACATTGAAAGACTTTTGTACTAAATTTTACGATGAAATTCACGGTTAAAATCTCCGTAACATCCTGGAACGTGGAAATACGATTAAAAATTAGATTTATTAGTATAATTACGAAATTTTCCACGTAAAAATTCAAGCGCCATAATTTATTTTAACTGTCTAGAAAAAACAGCTGTCGGGCACTTGAAATCGTAAAGCATAGTAAAGTTTGTGCTACGCTTGGTCAAAATATGTAACGTTACAGAAATTTTGATCAAAAATACGCTTTTTTTGTCTCAGAACTGTTTATAAATTTACTGTAAAATAAAATTAACTTTGTACCATGCAATTTTTCAATTTGTCGACAAAATGGGGGTCATCCCATGTGACAGCTATTTTTTTTTGCTTTTTTTGGATTTTTTTTGACGAACCATTAAAACACCCTATCTTTGAATTTTTACCACACATTTATTAACATTTTTACAGTCCCTCAGAATTTTATCAAACAAAAATAACGAGTTGAACTAACTTTACACCGTTCGGAAGACACTCATGTGTTGGTTGACGACTGCCACGATTCCAGAGGTTTTCCTCATCTGAAATCAAAAAATCAAATGACATTTTAATTTGTAGACCTGAGGCTATCGCCGGAACTAGAGTAAAGTAAAAATATCGAAAATCGAATTTTTCGCACGGTTTTAAAAGCTAAGTTCCAAGTTTCGTCATTTTTTTTTTGACTTTTAAAAACATGTCAAAAATTCAATTTTCCATATTTTTACTTCACTCTAATTCCGGCGATAGCCTCAGGTCTACAAATTAAAATGCCGTTTAATTTTTTGATTTCGGATTAGCAAAACCTCCGGAATCATGGCAGCCGTTAACCAACGCATGAGTGTCTTCCGAACGGTGTAAAGTCGATTCAACTCGTGATTTTTGTTTGATAAAATTCTGAGGGACTGTAAAAATATTAATAAATGTGTGGTAAAAATTTAAAGATAGTGTGTTTTAATAGTTCATCAAAAAAAATTCACAAAAAAACGAAAAAAAATAGCTGTCACATGGGATGACCCTCAAGTATCAAAATGTACTGGTCGTTTTAGGAAACATTGATGTAGTAAACAAGAAACTCGATTTTATTTTGATGAAAATGAAAATTTTACTTAACATAACGAGTTCTACAACGGGGTCGAAGACGACCCCAATTTTTTTTAGTACAAAACTTTTTTTTGCATTTTTTCGAAACTTTTTTCGTTTTATAGAGTTTTAGTCGTAAAATATTCACCAAATGCGACTTTATCATACACCATTCTTTTCCTTATAAAAAAACGAAGAAAATCGTGTATAATTAAACCTTATCATCGCGTACGAGGAACATTTTATGCTAGAGAGAATATTGGGGCTGTTCTCCATCCCGTTGCAAGGTTTATGGTCGGAAAAATAAAGTTTTAATAGTCTTTTAACAATAATTTAATAAATTCGTTTGAAAAATAAATAAATTTAATAATAATTTAATTTCATTTAATTAAATAATTTAATAATAATTTTAATAAATCGTGTCGTCCCTTGGTTCCTATGATTTTATGAACAATTTCCAAAACATCATTTTCCCAATGCTGTAAATAAAAATTTGAATGAATAAACAATTGATTAAAAAGGTATCGCCGAGCGTTGCTGGTTCGGTTTTAACGCTCCGTGCCCCTGGCATGATGTCGATAAGTATCGATCTAGCCCATTTAAAGAGCAAAAATTTCCAAGCGACCGTTTGGGGACAATCGGTCACGGCCCGAGACTGTGGCGAAGAAATAGCGCGATGGCTGTCCCGTTTTCTTCTTCAAGAAGACGATGGTCTCAGACTCGTTTATTATCCGTTAGAGCGACCAGCTCGTCAAGTACGACCGAATAACGAGCCTTTCCCGCTTACTGTGTCCGCCGATACGGTAAGATTACCGCTTTTTTTATCTCCTCAATAAAAAAAAAAAAAACGAAATAGAAAATACGAAATTGCGCTTCCTGTAGAGTTTTCCCGATTAACGCACGTTTAACTGGCTCCTAAGAAAACAAACGATAATTCCCCAATGATACGCTCGAGTAATTTCCATTTATTACGACAATTATGTCGTTTCCTTTCTTTTTTCTTTATTTTTATTTTTTTTTTTGTTTTTACGCAATTTATAGGGCGCTTATCCTGATGCGACGAGCTACATGCTCATCAACGAAGCATCCATTTCCGATCTCAATACTCGTGTCGAAGATCCTGTAACTCCCCAACATTTTCGACCTAATTTCGTCGTCAGAGGTGCACCAGCACTCGAAGAAGACGAATGGGATTGGATTAAAATTGGAAACGTTCTTTTTCGCAATGTCAAACCTTGTACTCGATGCATCTTCACCACCATCGATCCAGAGACTGCCATAAAACACTCCAAAATGGAGCCACTTAAAACTCTTAAAAAGTAAGTTGATTATTCGTATTTTTGGATTCATTGATCCAAAAACACGAATCAAATACTCGATGCATATTCACCACCATCGATCCAGAGACTGCCATAAAACACTCCAAAATGGAGGCACTCAAAACTCTTAAAAAGTAAGCCGATTATTCGTGTTTTTGGATTCATCGATCCAAAAACACGAATCAAATACTCGATGCATGTTCACCACCATTGATCCAGAGACTGCCATAAAACACTCCAAAATGGAGTCACTCAAAACTCTTAAAAAGTAAGTTGATTATTCATGTTTTTGGATTCATCGATCCAAAAACACAAATCAAATTTTGTCTAATTTCATATTTGACTTTGAATTTTGGCTAATTTCATATTTGACTCTGAAAACATTAGCCAGTGATTTTGATTTTGGAGAAAGATCAAATGAACGTCAATTTTCCCGTTGGAGGCACTTTTTTCCATTCGTCAGAATCTTTATCGTTAATTTTGAATCATCGTACTTCAACCACAAATGTTGAAAGACTCATCAATTACAGGAGTCAATTTTTCAATATTTTTTTCATGATATTTCTTTCCCAAAAATTTTCCGGGTATAATAATTGCATTTTTTATAAAATTATTCTATTCCACTAATGATTTTGATTGCGAAAAAGAGAAATAATGACGAAATTCAATTCCCATCAAAGTATCCAAGAATTTTCTTGATATTGTTAAAATAAAAAAATTGTAATATTTGTTTTCTTCTTTGGAATGAATTCAGAAAGCTCCAGCTCATTTCAAAAGTCCATAAAATATTTTCAAAAATAGAACGACTGTCGTAGAAACCGATAAAAAAGAGATTTTTGATTTATTTCACAATTTTTACGCCAATAAGATTCCTTCCATACTTTCTGCTTCAACAGAAAAGAAAGAAAATTAATTTTCTTATTTTTATGATTCTAAAGATACAGACTAATCGAGGATCCTGTGCTGCAATCTTTCACCGGCGACAGTCCGGTGATGGGAATCCATTTGGGCTTGAAAGGGTCAAATGGAACTGTTCGTTTGGGCGACCCAATTTACGTTGGTGTGCCTGAGGTGAGCGAAGAAGTTCCGTTGATATCGCCACCATAGCTAAAACGTTGGGATTCGTGCGAGTGTCACGTGAATCCCGAGGAATGTTCGTGGTCGCCGGGAAAAAGCAATGAACCCGGTGAATCCGGAAAAAAAACAATGAATCACGAAGGAAATTTTGACATCGAATTCGCCGATGAATCACACGATGTCCAATGATATAAACAAGTATTTTTTTTTATTATATTTTTATATATACCTATATAACTCCAGTTCGATTATACAAATAAATATATTTATACACCACACCGAATTTCAATTTCAATAAAAATCTCCTGCTGGATTATCCGCCAATGAATTTGTCTGAATTGCGAGCACTTGTGACAAAAAAATCCTCGTCGAAAGTTTAAGAGGATTTTCAATCAATTTTGCGAGCTCACAGTTCTTCGTTTTTTCTTTTATCGAAACACAATTTATTTACACTACAAGATAATGAGGAATGATTTACACATGCAAATCTCAGAGAAAGGGAGAGAGAGAGAGGGAGAGAGAGAGAGAGAGAGAGAGAGAGAGAGAGGGAAAGAGAAAGAAGAGGGCAAGGAGAAAAGAAATTAGGATTTTATCAACTATTTTTTATTCTAAAATCCAGGGGAGTCGAATCGGTTCGCAATTTTTTGAAATCGTTTCTATGGAGTATCAGAAATTTATATGGCACTGCCATATGATATTTATTCACTTAATGGACCCAGGAAAATAAATTATATGCAAAAAAGTGAGTTTTCCATTGTTATAGATTAATTGATTGATCGATTCATCAATTAATCAATGAATTAGTAATTGATTAATCAATTATTCGTTTGTTGTTATAAAAGAATAAAGATTACGAATTTTTGCATATAATTATTTTTGCAAAGGATAAAAATCAATCGATAAATCGTTTATTTTTTGCTACCTGGACGTTTTCGACTCGTAAAAATAAAATTTTTATTATAATTTAATATTGAAAACAAAAATCTCTGGTTCGCCCACTTTGCGTAACTTCGTTTCTTTAGACAAACTTCAAAAAAAAAAAATTGTTTTACGTAAATAGAAACGATCAGGACTCATAGGCACCGAATACAAAAGAAAAAATGCTGTATTCTGAAATAAATCGATACAAAAATAAACTGTCGTCAAAGATGAGAGAAAAAAGGGGAAGAAATCGATAAAATTAAAAGTATGTACAAAAAAAAGAAGAATTCACAGCATTGATGGAACAAAAAAGATCGGTCCTATCGAGTTAAGTTGTTTCATTAAGTAGCAGATGGTAAAGAAAGAAATAGAAAAAAGGATAAGAAGAAATACGGGCAAGGAATCGAATAGATATATTAGGAAAAGGCTCAGCGAGGCTACGATCGATTATCGACATGAATTATCGATATATCGATAGTCAATCAAAAATAAACACAGTCGAATTGAAATGTATCGATCGTCGATACAACAAAAAAAAATCGATTGATTATCGAATTATCGCTATTATCGATCAGTTTCGATTTTCGATTTATGACCGATCGATCAATTTCGATTATCGATTTATTACCGATCGATCAATTTCGATTATCGATTTATTACCGATCGATCAGTTTCGATCATCGATTTATTACCGATCGATCAGTTTCGATAGTCGATTTATTACCGATCGATCAATTTCGATTATCGATTTATTACCGATCGATCGGTTTCGATTATCAATTTATTATCGATCCTTCAGTGTCGATTATCGATTTATTATCGATATTGATGCCAATCATCAGGAATCTCGAGTACAAAGGGCAACGAATTCACAAAATTATTTTGTTTTTGAATGTTATTGTTTTTTATTTTTATTTTAAAGACGTTGCCGTCGTCGTACTCGAGTTTCTCAATGCATCTCATCGAATATTTTCTAGAAAATCGTGATCCAAGTCAGATTATTAAATCTTTTGGATTCTCGAGCATTTTTTTTCTTTCTTTTTCTTTTTTTTGCCTCCCTGAGCTCTGGCAGCAATAATCATAATATTATTCACGTGTTCTCGCGAATCATCTCACTGTCATCTTCTCTTCTTCGTCATTGTCATCGTCGTCTGCTCCTTCTTCTTCGGCTTCTTCATTTCTTCGAGAATTTTCACACCTTCTTCACACTGTTCGTTTTGTTTGTTTGTTTTCATCGTCGCAAAACACTTCTGCGCTCGCGATCTCTCGCGTCACACGTGATTTTTTATTGCGTGGTAAGAAAAAAAGTTCTTTTTTGTGATGAATGGTTTTTTCTCTCTCGTTTTTAGATGATCGACGTGATGAGTCTTGCCTTGAAGTTGACTATGCGCTCACTCGTTGCCGCCAAACGCTGTTAACAAAATAAGAGAGAAAGCATTTAATCGCGCCGTTTGAATTTACAAAATTATCCTTCGATTTTAATGACCTTCCACGCGATTCGCTATTTCATCGTTCTCATAAGAATTTATGAGCAGTATTTGTTGAGCAATTCCCTATTTGTAATCATCGTCCAGTCGTCGATCGCCACTGCAAATTTGCTCGAGCGAATCTTGACAAATTACGCAAATCCCTCGAGTGGACTCGAATAAAGAGAAATAAAAATTAGTGAAAAATTCCATTTTATATTCTCTCTTTTCGTACTGTTTTCTTTTTTTTTTAATACAATTTTTTTTTTCATTAAATTACCCTGCTTCTGCAGATCTGCGATGCAACTGATTTGATTTTTTTATGTCCTCGTTTACATCACGTTCTTTTGTACGCGATCTGACTTCCTAAAAAAAAATCCTCGACCCTCTCATTAAAACGATTATTGGCTGTAGAAATTCAGAAGATTTTTTGCTTCAAATTCATTTTTTTTAACAAATTTTCCAACGAAAAAAAAATTCTGATAATTCGAAACTACTTTCATCAAATTTAGTAAACATTCTGTTTTGTAAAATATAGATCGCGAAAAATTTTCATAAAACAGAAGAAATATTTAAATAATCGTTCATAAAAATTTAACAAAGTTGTCTGAATCTTACAATTGATTGAACAAACAGTTTATCATTTCAAAAATGCGTCACCGTACGTGCAACAATTAATAACGAAAATTAGAGGAATGGCGAATTGAAGGCAAAGAATTTGGGCACATTTTTATTTTGAAAATAATAAACATCCTTTTTTTCTATTTTTTTTATCGTTGTTTAGTTATTATTTTCTTCATTTTTCATTTTCTCATTTAATTTTTACCACTTTTTAATTCAAAATCAGGAATTAATAAAGCGATAAAATTGGATCAGCAAGAAAAAGCCGAAGAATTTGTGCACGAAGTTATTTCGAAAATGACTTTCACTTCGCGAAAGCGAAAGTGAACGAACACAAAAAGAAGAAGAAATTTCTGAAAGCTCAATGACAGGCCAAATAAAAAAAAACCCTACCGAATTGACTTCGGACACAAAAATTGTGAGAACTTCGTTAAATAATAATAAATAAAAAACTGCCCAAACTGGAGTTACAAATTTTTTCATTTCTTCACCCAAATTCTCGGGACTTTCGCTTTTTTTTCTTTTTTTTTGAAAGTCACGAAATATTTTCGTACGAAAAAACTTTGCTGCGATTATTTTTAATCGGTAATTGAGCTAACCATGGGTGAGTCACCTTGGCGCCTCGAACGCCGATGTTGACCACTACGAAAACGAAGGGAAAAATAACTGTCGCAGTTGGAAAGAGCAAGAGAGAGAAAAAAATCGCTAGCGTTTCTCGCCTGTCTTTGAACCGCGGATACATGCTCTTTATATAGAATATAAACAGCAAATGTTGCATAACTGCGAAGGGGACCCCCAGGCTTCGGGCGGACGAGCTATTTCATAGAGAAAGTTCGGAGCACAACATTTTTCCTTACCACCGATTCGACTTTGCCACGAGAGGCCCACGAATTGCGTAATTATCTTAAACTTTTATAACTGGAACATAAAATTTCCCTCTCTTGTCAATTAAAACTGCGCCTTAATCGAGTGCCTGAGACTGGAAAGAGAATCAAGAATTTTTCATCCCTTCGGGCGACGAATATTTGATTCAAGTTATAATTTGTCGACGAATATGATTCGTTTTTTTCCACAATCTTGACTACGTATGACTTTTTTTTTCTAACTGGATCTTGTCATCGATTGATTTCCTCATATTTTTCAACTTTTATTATTTGGGTCAACGACTCGATTATCGCGATTGGATAATTATTGCTTCGATCGCAACGATTCAGTTTTGTTGTTTGTTTGTTTTTTTTTTTGCTATTTATTCGATTATATTTTTCTCCTATCGAAATTGTTCGATTGCCTGTAAACTACGAGACTTTATTGCAGCTGTTCTGACGAATTAAGCAATCGAAATGTTTTCGGTTTGTACCGAAGAGACTAATCGCGCTTCAAAGCTCGAGTAATTAACCGAGCAGCAATATTGGAGTAATTTACTCGTGTGTTTATATATTTCGTCTTTCTCACTGTCTCGATACGGTCAAGAAAAATACACTATTAAATAAGCGAAAGTCATAAAAGTGTATCAGGAAGAAACCATGCGGTGAAACGTTTGCGTAATTTTATTATGGCAGGGCATACGTACACTGTTCCTTCGCTATTATGTGCATCTTCCTTTTGCAATGGCAATTCATTGTTATTCGAGAAATTTTTTTTTCGCAATTTTTAATTGCTTTTCATAATAAATTATTTATAATAGATCGTTATTTCTGCTCTTAAATTCTTGTCGATCTAACAGTAGTGAAGAAAAAACCATTTCGTTTAGAAAAATTTCGTTTTTTTAATCAATTTATTTTCGTACTTTTAAGGATTTAATTTTTTAAATACTCGAGTACGTATTTCATATGGAATTTGACAAATTCAACCATGAAAGGTCATTTAAATTTTAGGCTTTCAAAAAATCCGAAATAATCGTAATAATCTTTCCTGAAATTATCATTCATTAATCAAAATATTTATATTTATTAAAACGTAATAAAAAAAATTGGCAAAATTGATTTATCAGAAATAAAAGCTACTCGATAAAATTCTCAAAATAATAAGACAAATGAGACAATGATAACTTAAGTTTTCAATATTTATACGTTCATTTTCATAAATACAATTAAAAAATAATAAAAGAAATATATAAAATTTAATATTTCCAATAATTTTTAATAATGATGAATAAAATAATAAATCTCAATTAACCTTAGCTACACGCTATAACTTTTAGTACCTTACGTACTCACTATTGGTCTATTGGACCGACGAGTTTTATTGCTCTGTAACATTGTAATAAACGCGTCTATTGAGGTTTAATCGTAGTGAAATCGAAACTCCAGACTCCGAGCAATCCGAAGAAGTAATCAGTAAAGCCAAAAAGTCGTTTGATAAATAGTTATAACCTTTATAAAAAGGCGTGTGGTGAATAAAAGGTGAAAATATAGTGTTGTCGGTCTATTGGACCCAGTAGAGTGTAGCTAGGGTTAAATCGAATTACAAATACTTTGATTAAAGATTAATAAAAAAAAAAAAAAATGATTTGGTTATAAATTTTCATAACTAAATCAATTTTGTATCTATCTTTTTAATTTTGTTTAATTAATTTCATTAAAATTGAATTAAAAATGTTTATTTTAATTTATTTAATATTTTTTTTTATTTCAATATTTCTCTTATTTTAATTAATTTTTATATTATATTATTATTTATATAATAAAATTTAAATGAAAAAAATTGAATTAAAAATTAAATTTGTTATCTAACGAAGAAAATACTTACGAGAATAAGATCCTGAATAAGATTCGAGATTCCTCGATTAGCGATAACGAAGAGCCTGGTTACGGGTCCAGGAACAGCTTCGGTGGTGCCATCGTTACGTCCAGGCGTTGGTGCCCCAGCAGCAACGTCCGCTTGTTGAGAGCTTCCGCTTCCTGCGACGAGCTGCAAAATATTCGAGGTAACGGAGCTTAGTTGCAGCGGGGGGTGGGATTTTGTTGTTGTTGTTGTTTTTTCTTTAGATGGATAAAAAAAAGCAGATCCCTCGGTCGTCTCAAGGACGAGATTGTGTACAAACGATCCGTGAGAATACAGAGGAGATCGAAGGGGGCAGAGAAGAAAATATAATTCGATCGAGTTTCAAAATGTCCAAAATCAAAACAATAATAAAAGAAAATAATATAAAAAAATGCATAAAAATGAATAAAAATCGATATTTCGACTTTAGCAAATTAGCAAATTAAATTAATTGGACAATTAGAATTAAATTTTCGCATTCTCCGAACTGGTGAGGGGTGGAAAAGAGATTATTACGGCAAAAGATAAAAACTGGGATAAATTGAGGATCTACGTAATAAAAAAAAATAAATAAATAAAATTAATAAATTCAAACAAAATACATACGTGGATAGATACAAAAAAAATAGAGCAAAAGAGCAGAAAATAGACGCGTGCATATACCGGTGATGTGTAAAATAGTATTATCCATAAATAAATAAATAAATAGTACACAAATATCACAAAACATATATCTACAGTAGTATATTTAAATAATAATGTAGTATATGCACCTCAACGTCCACAGCTCCAGCGCTCCCGACACTACGGTGCTTACACCTTTCACGATCGCATACATACATCATTTATCATTAAGGTATTACCAGATAATCGTCATTTTTATTCTCCTATTTATACAGCAACGTAAAAAAAAAGTGATAGACGATGTTTTTTATTTCAACTGCTCCCAAATTTCGAGCGATCAGCCATTTTCAATGCAACAGGTCTCATTCGAAAGCTGATAAAATTTTCTACGAATTACTACTTTTTCGATTTTTTTATATCGGCCAAATTTTCGGAGCAGCGACGTCTCGAAGTGCTCGAAAAAAATCATTTTTTGTTTCACTCGCTTTTTACGTCGCTGTATATTATAAATACACATATTTGTATGTATATTTATAAATTGATATGCGGCTATAATCATCATCCCCTTCGATCCTGCCGCTACTGAAATCCTCTAAAAGTGCGCTCCTACATTTGATATGCGTTGCTGTCATACATTGCGATTTAAAAAAAAAAATTATATATAGAAACAGAGCAAGTGCTAAATGTTTGAAAATTGTGTGTTGGGAAACGGAAAAAGACGATGGGCTCAGATTTGACGGATGACGAGAGGCTTGACAAAACTTTGAACTTGTTTTTAAGAAAAAATGGTGAATTTGAAGAAGTTAGAATCGAAGTTCTTTTTAATGCTCTGCAAAACTCGAGCCTCTGTCCTCCGTTTCGTCCTCGAGTGGTAAAAAAATTTAAAAAAAAAATACGAAAAAAGGTTAATTATTGACGATGCAATGTTGCGGGTAATCGAATCAGCACTGTTATTAACGATTATATAAAGTTGATTTAAACACATGTTTTCTTCTGTTTATAAAAGCGATATTGTTGCCTTGGACTCGTGGACCAAGGCAATTCTCTACTATGCTTTTTTTTTTGTTTGCATAAGTGATCCATAATCGTGCCAATTCGTTTGCCACTAATTTCATTGCTGGGGATCGGAGGAGGAAAGAAAAATAGTATTTAATAGAGATCGAAAAATTGTACATTTTTTCGAACTTTTGTTATAATTAAAAGCGAATGAAAAATAATGATTGTAAATAAAAGAAATGAAGAAATTTTGTTATTCAAATATCAAACGATGTGAAAAATGAAATTTCTATCAAAAAAAGTAATAAACATTGACGAGTAATTTTTTTTTTCTATTTGTAAGAAAACTGTATCGACTGTTATCGTTTTATTTGAATAATTTCAGTGATTAAAATTAGCACAGCAAATTTTCGTAATTAATGGTTAAATTTTATAGAAATCGTGGTCCCGAAAATACAGTCCAATTTTACGATATCAAATACTATTTTTTTATAACTAAGAGAATTAAATATTGTTTTTTTTTTTTTTTTTACTTTGTGCTTCGCTACGATCGATACTCCTGAGATTTTTTGTTTTATCAATAGTGCATTCTACTGTACCATAAATAATCTATAATATGAATTTGGTGCACCACGTGACTCGGCATTGCCCAATCCGACGAGATACGTAAATTTACGTATGATTTTTGCTTTCTTTTTTTTTTGTTCTACGGGGGGCCTAAAAATTAATAAAAATGGTCACAAGTCGGTGGTCGTCAGCGTTGCGTCGGGATCGTTGGCCGGGTGGAACGATCGGATGATTAATGTACTTGGACTCCCGCGAACGATACTTTCGTTATATCCACGAAAAAAAAAAACAAAAATTAGGAAAAGAGAGAGAGAGCGAGAAATAAAGAGAAAAAGAAGAAATGGAGAAAGGTGTAAAGAATTGAAATTTTGAAGAGCATGCAATTCGTGCAAGGACACGAGAAACTTTCGTCACAAATAACATAGCTAACACCTTGATAAAATAGTCACAATTAAGATCGAAAGATTGGTCAGTTTGTTAGATTAGAAAAGAGATTAAGAAATCGAAAAGAAAAAGACTAATTCACGGAAACACGTTTATCACGACGAGTTATGTGTTTTTTTTCTTTTTTTTTTTGTTGTTGAAAAATCATAAACGTGATCAAAGATAAAAGCTCGTTACAGATGGTGCCAAGGTGCGAGAGCATGCGTTCCTTTTTTTCTTTGTTAGGTGATAAATAAAGGTGCATTTTTCGTGATTGGGATATTCGTAATATGATTTTTTATGAGATGATTTATGATTCGCCGTAAATATTAAAAAAAATATATAAAATTTTACACTCTATTTTTATAACGTAAAAAAAATGTTTTCTTATTTTTCATTGTTGTGAACTGTATAGAAATTAAATTTTTATTCGTCATTGGAATTTGAATGAAAATTATTTTGTAATCCATTTTTTTTAAATGTCCAATTCGTGTCTGATCACTTGCAACTTTAACTACTTGAGTAAATTCTTTACGATAATCGACATTTCGTCCTTGATTCACTGTTTTATTTATTAAAAAAATATGCTTCGGTGTAAATCCGGTTTTCGAATCACATCAAAATGATAATTAAAATAAATCATTTTAGTCAATAGGGAAACAATATTTATTTGATTCTGAATTGATTTTTCATGCAGATTTTACGAATAATTGAGCTTTCCTACCTCCAAGGAACTTTGATCTCAGTTTATTTTGTCCCGGACGAATTTGATCGATTCGAAAGACTTTTTTTCGTATCAACAATTTTCAATTTTCAAAAAATCAAAATTTTCTGTACGAGTTGATTGTGATAAGACACGTGAACATTTTTACCGGTATTTTCGTCACTTGTCGTACGATTACTGTGATTTTTTTAATGAAAAAAGTAAAAAGTGTCAAAAATTTGTCACGAATTAACGTAAATAAAACAAAGATTTTAAAAAATGAGAAAAAAGAATATATAAACGGCGTATAAATCATTGGGTTAGTGCACCGAAAGAATTATATTTGAAAAATTACCGTGAAAATCATCAGAACAAAGGGACAATAGAATAGTCTTGAAATGATCGATAAACAAAACTTTAAATTTGAATAAAAATACGCAAATTTTTTTGACTTATTTCAGTACATTTTTCTGGATTTACTCTAATACTCTAATAACTCTAATAAGCTAAAAAATCCATTATTTCGAACATTACTTAAAAAATGGTGTCTATCATGTAAAATTTGATTGAGAAACGAATATTTCTAACAAATTTACAAACAATTTTAATAAAAATTGCAACGTGTGTTAAAAAAAAACATAAAACATAAGATAAATGTTATTTTGCTGCATTGTAATATATATAAATTACTGAATTAATGTGTTTTAAACTGAAAAAAAAAAATAATTAATCGTAAATAAAGATTTCACACTTGTCCCAAAGTTGCAGGTGTTTCACGATAATTTCAACCGTGAATTTAAGTGTAAAATGAAATTTATAATTCTTTCCGTGTGAAGATGATAGTTTGGTGATATTGGTGATGGTTGTTTGATTTTTGTTGTTGGTGGTTGTCGGAAGGAATGGCGTACCGGTGGTTGCGTGCCAGCTCCGGGCGCGGGAGCAGCTGCGGGGGTCGGGGCGACGCCGGCATTGGCAGCGGGACCACTGGGGGCCGGAGCAGCCGGTGCTGGCGCGGGACCAACGTCACGCGAGGCGCTTAGACCTAGACCGAGGCTTTGCGTTCCCGCTACGACGCGATACACCGTACCTGCCGCTCTAGCCGCCCCGTCCGCGGCTTGCTAAGAAGACAAGACGAGCTTTCCTTTACTTATTCACTTTTAATCTCGCAACATAACAATAAAATCCAATTTTTTTCGTTTTTCCACATTCATAGTTTCTTCGTAAAAGCTGAAAACGTTATTGTTACGTCATTCGATAGTAGATGCGGCAATCCTTTCGTTTTTTTCCAATTTCTTGATTCTTCTTTGTAGCCTAATTCTTCAATATCGTTTCGTACAAAGCTGCAATTAATTACGTTAGTTTTTTACACCTGCAACTGATATACAGATCGAAGCTTTCAATTATTTTTAAATCCTTTCCATCGATGTTTCTTTTTATTCAAATTTAAGACGACAATTTCACATTTCGAAAGCTCCATCTCTCAAAAATCGTCGCAATTTTTTTTATTTTTTTTATTATACTATACAGGAAATTGGGACACACCTATTTCGAGGTTTTTCAATTTGTTCATTCGCCTGCTGATTTTTTTGTACATAAAAAAAATTTTACGAACCAAAAGACCCGAAATTTCGAAATGTGAAAGTAACGTCAAGTGCCTAATTCATTTTTTCTACCTTTTTTTCCACATTTTACTATTTTAATCTTAAATTGTTCGTTAGCGTTTCTCTTATTTCGTATCTAACATTAGAATTAGATGAATTATGTACAAAATATTGGTAACGAATTGACGAGTTATTCGTGATAATAATTCGATCATTGTTGCCTGTAAAAAAACGATTAATTGTCGTTGTATATTTCAGCAGCAATTCTGTACGTTCCTGTTAGCATTCACTTTTGTTTTATTTGCTTTTCATTGCTAGACATATGGGTAAAGAAAAGCAGTTGAAAAACAGTGAAAATGTCAGTTGAACGACGATTCGTTCCGGCGTTTGCTTTCTTCATTGAATTCTCAGAGGTGGCGTTCGATTTCGCGAGGAACCGCGCACCGGAATAATCGAAAGAACCACACGTAGCGATTTTTAATCGGAGTGTCATAATCCTCGAGGCTCCGACTCCCTTTAGCATAAAATTGTCGTGCAATACTGACCGAGATAGAAAGAAAAACGAAAAAAATGATAAAAAACGGAATTAGAAAAAAAAGGGTGCAAAAAAACCAGCTCTACCAATAGTTAAGCAAGGAGATCTGTCGCTGCTCGATACTAAGACACTTGCAGACTGGCTCGCAGATCGTGAAAGATTGTGAAATTAGTCGGAACGATCTGTGGCCTCTTGCACGTGATTACGCTTGTTCCGCGTGCAGCCCTATCTCCTTTACATTATTTCTCTATTTAGATCATTCAAAAAAAGGATTTCCAAGAAAAAAAAGAGTGTTGAACGAGTACAAAAAGTCTTGATCGAGTTTAAAAAAATGTTATTCAAATAAGCGAATAAATTCTTCTGTAGCCAATTAATAAATGCACGAGCAAGTAATGATTAAATATTCACTTGATTAAATATATTGCACAGCGTATTTATAACCTGCGTTCATTTTTTTTCATCTTACATGCCGATTAATGTTGTTCATAAATTACCTTGAAATTTTTTGATAATATATTTAAACACAAATCAATATTCTATACAAATGCTCAAAAATTATCCACGTGCATCTCAAGAGACCCAATTCTAAGTTAAATAAAAATGCATCGAAAATATATTTTCGGTTGTTGACTTTAAATATTTTTTTTTACGGTTCCTCGACGAGATTTTCGAATTTTTTTTGTTTTTCACGTAATATTGTTTATTTTTCGGACTATTTTTTTAATGATAAAACGATTTTTTTTGATACTTTTATTCAATTTTCGAAGTAATTGACTGCTAATGAAATTTAGTCGAGTTCATCAGGACTGAGAAACGATTGGTAAAGAAAAAGTGGTGCTAACGTAACGAATCTTACGAGACGATTTTTCGATCTGGAGTGTGGCGCTCAGAGCTGCAGAGACCAATACCATTTTATGGAATCACGACTTTCACCGTGCCCTTGCGGTCTCTTTGCAATCTGAAATGCCACTTGTAAATCGTACGCTATTAAATCGGTAACGCTCACAATTTATATAAACAGTCTTTTCCACATGTCGAAACCGATCTTCCAATTCTCAAGATCGTGCATCTATACTTTTACTTCTCTGAACACGGAAGTGCGCGATATTTAAAAGATTTAATAATAGTCACGAGCAAACGGGACCACGCGAAATAAAAGAAAATTGAAAAATCGTGTTGTTAATTATTAAAATAATTATATAAATTAAAAAAAAATAAATAAATAAAAAATATATATATATAAAAAATATAAATTAAGAAAAAATAAAATAAAATAAAATAAAAAAAAATAATAATTAAAAAATAAAAATAAGTTAAAAAGTGAACACAAACAAAATTGCAATAATTTCTTTACGTATTTTCATGTGCTTAAAAAAATTATGTTTTTTCTGAATAAAAAACCTTTCAGGAAAAGAAAAGCGAGACATGGTTACGTATTTCGAAACTTTCTGGTCCACGAGATCTTTCGAGGATGTTCGATTTGAATGAAATCATTTTCAAAAAGTTTTTTTTTTCAATGTAATTTTCTAAGTTTTTTTGAGGGAGGGTTGTTTTTATGACTGGGAAAAAATATTGAATTTTTTTCTGCTTTTTTATGTCGTTCAAATAAAAAATGTTAAGATTGACAGCTGTCAACGATGTTCCTAAACGACCTGGTAAAATTTTACATTTATGTTCAAATGCCAGCGTCATTTTTTTGCTGAATAATCGAAACTCACTCTGATGATGTCGAAGAGGAAATTTCCCGAACCACCGCCGCTTCCTCCAGCTCCGGCTCCACTAGTACCCCCGGAAGCTCCGAAGCCAAAGTTCAAAAATCTCTTGTTACGATTCTCGTCGTCACTGACCTCGACGTCCTGGAGCGGAGCGAGCTCTGATCCTCCAGCCTCGTTTGCCTGCTCGTCCGCAAATTGCACTCGTACTTCGTTGTTTTGCGATTCAGCCGTTTCCTCGGTCAATCGATCCTCAGCTTCCTGATTTACGTTCTGAAAATGTCATCAAGAAATCACCTTTGATTCAAGCTATTTACATGTATTCGAAATGATATTTTAAACCTTGATGAAATGGTCGTTGGATCGAAATATGATTAATCGAACTTTAATTACACAACAGTAATTATAATTGCCCAATTTAAAAATCGAATAAAATAAATTGGATTTTTTTTTTTAGTTTTTATACAAATGTCAATTTGATTGCTATCGTGATCGATTCACCAGCAAATAATGAGAAGCTAATGAACGTCGTCAACGATCGGGAATATATTCATCAAATAGAAATTTCTTGTAACACTTTTTCGTCTTCTCCAATTCAAAAAAATTAATAAATTCAACCTTTCGATCGACTAATTTACATTTTTTATCATTTTCATTACAATCTTGTACAAAAATCTTAAGAAATGTTGGTAATTAAAATAAGTAATATTTTTGTGAAAATCGTGACGCAGTTTTGGAATACGATTAAAAAAAAAATTAGCCTTCATTTCGTCTTCAACAAAGGAATTTTTGGTTTTAATCTCAACCCCATGAGAAGGGTTTTCATTCTTAATCCGTCAGCAGGCACGCAACGTACACTTTAATTGAACATTGGGCGCGCGATGAGCAATTTTCTCACATGTATAGTTTCAAGTGCTTAATTTGATAAATAGGAACTTGAAAATAATTTCGCTACAGTGATTGTGGCTATTAAACATTTTTATTAAAAAAAAAAAAAAACTACAAATACAACGATAATTGACACTCAAAACGAAAAAATAATAATAAAAAAAATTCAAACAATTTTTTGAACTCTTCTATCATACAGAAGAATAAATTTGGTAAAGATAGAAAAAATTTCAAACGCTTATGCCATTTGAAATTTTCGAGTAATCATCGCTTTAATGTAAGTGTGAGAAAAAGTCTCATAGCGTGCCTGCTAACGGGTTAAATCAGTTTCTCGTGAAATGGAAATTTCATGTTAAAATGTGATAAAAATCTTCATTTTTCAAAATATAAATAATGATAAATTAGATTGATTCAGTTAGGCGAGGTCCGGTTCGCACGGCCCCTGATTGAATCCAATGACAAAGATCGTTGAAATGGCTGAATAAAGCTTGTGCGATAATAAAAATAAAATATCAAATAAAAATGATAAACGTATCGAAATTTCCTGTAAAAAAAACCTGAGAAGCAAAAGAAAAAAAAAACAAAATGTCATAAAAGTAATATGAAGCAGAATGAAAAAAGAGCTAAGACAACGAGAGAGTGAAGAGGAGTCACACATCGAGGTGTGATAAAAAAGATGAGCGAGAAATCTCACCCCCCAGGGCAGGGTGAGATGCGCCGAGATTCCAATCAACGACGCTTCTATGAAAGTGGTTTTTTTTCTGCCGATGCAAAAAATTGGTGGAAGAGAGCGACCAACCCATAATTGAAATGGAGTCCACGTACAGGCGAGGAAGATAATCGAGTGATAAAGAAAATGGTGCGAATTGATTGATTGATCGATGAAAATGAGTATCAACGTTCGAATGAAGCACGACGAAAATGTCCAGAGAGAAAAAAAAATGAAGATTAAGAGCAGAAGAGCGTGAAGGAGAGAAACGAAGAAAATTGGTCATAGAAATGACAATTTTGTTCTTTGTGATTGTTTCTCAAGGCACATTGTCCCAATAGTACCAAGAGAGCGAATAAACAAATAAAAAAGATTGCTCTGATTTTCCCATCTTTGCCGATTTTTGTACCGAAGACGATGCGTTTTCGGTGGAAAACGAAGACTTTATCGTCGTGCTCGATGCCGATGATTCCGTAGCTTTATCGTCCTCCTCGTCCGGTGGAAAAGTCGGCAATGATATTGAAATTCTCGAGCCACTTTTACTCATCGATGATAATTTATCGCTCCCGTTCGATGAAGAAACGCCACTGTCCTCATCGTCGTCAAATGGCGGCGCTACTTCCACCGTTGTTCCCCCTTCATTTCCTTTTCCTCCTGCACCTCCACCTCTTTTGGCGCCGCCGCCCAATACACTCTGAAGAATCACTGGACCGAGGATCCTTATTACCTCGGATGTTATTTCATTCACCTTTTGTTCGACTATCTAAAAAACAAGAGGACTTAACTTTTGCGAACTTGAAGTCTCATTCTTTTTTCTTCCGATACATCCACGTCAGTTTCGACTAATTTTTATCCTCATTCAAAAGAATCTTCGATATCTTGAGAGCCACAAGTCTCTCGTTCCTTGCCCGCGTAATTTTAATCAATTTAAACAAAATCATTTTACTTCAAGTACTTCAACCTTGAGTTCCAATTTTTTCGATCCATTTTAAATAATTTTGAATATAATTTGGAATATTATTGCCTAGAAAAACCCAACCACAACGTGGCAGTTGATCGAACGTTAACTTTACGCAAACGAACTTAAAAAATAAAAATTAAGGCTCATTTTTCGCTAGTGATTAAAATATATTAAATAATTTATTCGCAGATCGAAAATGACTCACATTTCCTTTTTAAAAAATGTGCTTATTCAATTTGACACTGTCATTCTAGAGCAACATGACATAATCATTAAAGTTTCGTTAGGAAATCATTGGAATCACAAAAATCGTGATTAAGGTAAATACTGTACTGCATGCTAGTCAAACGAGTGCTAAAAAGTTACAATGTTTTTATACCAAGTTTAATGCATTAATTATATAATTAATATTATAATAATATTATTATAAATTATAATTAATATTATATAATAATTAATCTAGAAAAATATATTAATAACGATACATTTGCGAAAGCATTAACCGATAGTGGCAAATTTCCATTGTGACACATTTTCATTGGGACTTTTAAAAAAAATAATCTGTATTTTTTAACCGATTTTAATGCACCACTTCTTATTTTGTTTCTCAAGAGATTCTCTACGAATTCACCATGTAGATTTTTTCAAAGTTTATTTGTTTGGAAATTATAGCAATTTGTTTACGAAAGATTTTTTTCGCTAAATAAATAATTGGTTGGAACAGTAGAATGATTGAGCTTAGAAGAAATCTACATGGTGAATTCATAAAGAATCTCTTGAAGAACAAAATTAGACGTGGTGCATTGCAATCGGTTAAAAATTACGGATTATTCTTTGACGAATTCCGATTTAAATGTGCTATCATGGAAATTTGCATTTATCAGTTGATGGTTTCGCAAATCTATCGTTTTTCATATTTCTCTATGTTAATAAGACATGCTGCGATATAAATCCACTAACAATACGTTCAATTAGTGTATTAAGCTTGGCATAAAATAATTGTGAAAATTTAACACTCGTTTGACTAGCATGCAGTACAGTATATACCTTAAATCGTTGTTTTTTTTAAATTTTAACACGATTCTGTGGATCTGATGTTAAAAAATGTATATTCAAATTGAAATAACTTTTATTTAACGGTTTAAATATTTTTTTTAAGAGCAAATGTGGTTTACAGTCATTTATAAATTTTTGGCAATCAGATAATTGGACCCTCATTTAAAGTCGTTGCAATTTTGTTTCAGAAGATCGTTCATTTTGATTTTCGTTCTTTCTGAAGATCCGGAAGAGGCTCAAAAGCGTTATCGAACTTACGTAAATTGCACCATTAGCTACACTTTATCGCATTATAAATGAGCATTTATATGTTGAGTGCACCGACGACGGATGCAGCTTATCACGTGCATTTAACACATGCACACGAAGAGCAAGAAACTCGAGAGTGATTGCTTCTCCTCAATTGATTTTCTTTTATTTTTCCCGCGAATGCGCATCACGTAAAAGAGCCACGAGTCCGTGCTACAAATACGTACACGACAATTATGTACTCGAAACGTATCCAAGTGACGAGACACAGATCTGCACGTGTTAGGCTCTTCTAAGCTAGGAAACGTTTATTTCCTCGAAAGAATAATCATTTTTAAAGGCAAAATATTTCATCGTTTTTCTTCGACTAATCCCTGACAATCGCACTCGTGCTATAGAACAATGAAAACTGTGTCATTACTCGTTGGAATACGAAATTTCAAATAAGTTGTGCATTTAAAAAGAAATACTCAATAGCAAACGTGAGCGAGATCACAAATCGATCATTTTTTGATGCCCTCATTGGAAGAATCCCTCAGACAAATTTCTCATTATGAACAAGAAATTTCATGTTATTTTCATTAATATTTCTTTTAATAATGAGCCTCAGGATTCTTTGTTGTCTCTTTGTTTATAAAATTGTGACGACAAATCCTTTTAAGGTATAAAATAGCTGATGCAGACTAGTCAAATGAGTTCTAAATTTTCAAAATACTTTTATTTAAAGTTTAATGCACTGATTAAATGAATTGGCGATTCATTTGTATTACAGCATGTCTTATTAACCTAAAAAAATATTAATAACAATAGATTTGCAAAACCTTCAACTGATAAATGCAAAATTCCACGATGTCATATTTTCATCGAGATTTTTCAAAGAATAATTCGTATTTTTCAACCGATTTTAATGCACCACGTCTTATTTTGTTCCTCAAGAGATCCTCTACGAATTCACCGTGTAGATTTTTGTCTGAGTTTCATCGTTTTACTGTTGCAGCCAATTGTTTAATTGGATAAATAAGTGTTGATAAACCAATTGCTGTAATTTTCGTATTAACAAGTTAAAAAAAAAACCTACACAGTGAATTCGTAGAGGATCTCTTGAGGATCAAAATAAGACTTGGTGCATTAAAATCGGTTAAAAAATGCGGATTATTCTTTGAAAAATCTCGATGAAAATATGACATAATGGAATTTTGCAGTTATCAGTTGATGATTTCGTAAATCCATCGTTATTAATTTCTTTTTTAGGTTAATAAGACATGCTGTAATACACATCAATATTCAATTAAATTAATTAGTGCCTTGAACTTTGTATAAATGTATTTTGAAAATTTAACACTCATTTGACTAGTGTGAAACAGGCATTTACCTTAAGGCAGTTCTAACAAAAAAGAAACAAAAAATATAAAAATAAAAAAGAATCGAAAACGAGAGAGTTCGCGGAGCTTGCGCACGGAAATATTGCGATGACATATATCTCGCACGGAAATGTATAATAGTAATAAAAAAATAGTGAAAGACAACCGCACAGTATTCGCACTTAGCGATGGAACGTTATTTCGCTCTTTATGCACTTGCTTAACTGATGCGATTACGATCGTAGAAACGCGAATAAGTGTTTGCAAACTGCGCTTGAACCGGTGCTAAGTTGAATACAAGTGGAAATTACGTCTGTACTTAACCGCAGAACGTTTTAAGGTTTTATATTTATTGAACGATTCAGAGACCACGAGGTTAATAAATCTTCGAGTCATCAGACTCTGTGAGTGCTTCTTCGAGTTCTTCTTTATTCAATCCTTCCATTAATTAATGAGCAAATGTAAATTGTAATTTTTTTTTCCATAACTCGTTGCTTAATTAAAAATAAATCTCTTTTACCTTCTCATCCTGTCTCTATCGTTTTCATATACAAACACACATAGACACGAAGAGATTTGTGGAATCTTTTTCTCGAATTTATCTCACAATTTGCCGAAGCCTGAAAACATCAATTTTCCAAATGATCGAGCTGATTACGAAAAACGATTACGAAAAAGTTCCTATAGGCTTCGATGTTTTAAAAACATTCATTGCGAAAAAACAAATAAATTAACATTAATTTTTGTTTGAAAAAATTCGATGTTTTTGAGAAACTTTCAAAACAATGAATTAACATTGATTTTTATTTGAAAAAAACGACGTTTTTCGAAAACTTTTAAAACAATAAATTAATATTAGTTTTTATTGTAAAAAATCGGAGTGTTTGGGAATTTTTTGAAACGATTCATTATTTTTTAATTGTTTCGAGCAACTCTTGAGCTGCCATTTTTCTTATCTCTGAAGAAAAGTAGTGGAGACAAGTGGATTAAGGTAGAAGAATGATCGGAAAAAATGAAGAACGTTTTTTTTTTCTTTTTAACGAAACGTTTCTGATACTACGTTTGTGAAAATATCTCGATTTTCACGAGATCATTTACGAGAGCTCGAGTTATATACTATAAAAACGTGATATATACACAAATATCTCTAAAAAAGTTTTTCTTTCAACATCACGCGATTTAACGCGGTAGCCAAGACTATCGTGATAATAATACAGCAAAGGGGTTTTCATATATACGAAGCAGGGGATCCCCAGCCTCGTTTCTCTCCTTTCGAAAGAGTGAACGAGAGTTACCAAGAGATAAAACGGAGAAAGAGTCCAAAGAGGAGGATCGCCGGAAGTTTTTCACTACTTCCGGTAGTCTTGAAACTCGCTGCACATAGATATGTTACGGTGCACCGAGTTTTACTCTTACTGTACGTTCCGCTATGAAAATTTAACGTTCACCAAGATTCCTCTTACATATAATCATGATAATAATCATAATTCTTTTTATTTTCGTAATAAAAATTAATCAATTTTTTTTTTTATATTAAAACAATAACAATAACTTGTGTGTCTGTACTTGTACGTATTTTCCGAAGACAGAACGATGTAAATTAATTTTTTTCTGTTTTTTACATCTATTTCGACAGTTATTTATTTATTTTTTGATTATTTACAATCGGATCGAATGAATAATTTGTTATGATATATAAAAAAAGCCGAAATACCCGTTATTTTATTTTAAAAAATCGCGATTCATTTAAACGGTGCCCATTGAAAAACTCTCAGTGACCACGATCAGAATAATTTTCGGTTAAGGGGCCAGTCTACTTTGAAAATTTCAAAAAATCGATTTTTTTACTGTTTTCGAAAGTACATACATTCAGAAATATTGTGTCAAAATTTTATGAAAATCCGAGCTCTCTAAGTATGTTTTTTTTTTTACCTGAACGTCCGCTGAAAACAGAATTTTGTTGAAATATTGAAATATTTTGTTGGACGTATTCAACAAAATTATTTCGTCCAGGCAACAAAATTTCTAATGTTACAACAAAACTTCGTTACACTGAAACGAAACTTTGTTGAAACGTCAAAAATTTTGTTGCCTGGACGAAATAATTTTGTTGAATACGTCCAACAAAATATTTCAATATTTCAACAAAATTCGATTTTTAGTGTCAGGACCTCATTTCGTCTACCTGAGCGTATAAACTTCAAACGCATTTTTCTCGAAACAACGATTTCAAAATCTAGCTCCGTTGTATCTCTAAAACTAATAAACCGATTCTCTTGAAATTTGAACCACATATTGTAAACATGATTCGCAACAAGATGACCCTCGATGGTTTTAAAATTTTTCTTTTTACTCTTTTTTTTGTGAAAAACTGCGAAAAAAACGTGTTTTTTACTTTTTTTCGTTTTTTATCTGCCATTTTTTCATTTTTTAATAAAGCTTTATATCCGAGGGTCATTTTATAGCTGGTGTCATACTGAATCTAATGGACTTTGAGTTTTTTGTTTCAGGCAAGCCGTTGCCGAGTTGTGATGGAGCTACCTAGCCCACTTATTTTTGAGGCGTTACGTTAAACTATAGTTTTTGTACTTAAAAATGAATAAAAATGAATTAAAAAGTTTTTTTTTTATGTATTTCAAGACTTTATTTATTAAGCCCAACAACTTTTATATTCATATCTTTTATAAAATCTTCAAAAAAAATCGCGAAAATAGCCTTTTTTCGTGGCTCCAAAGTGGACTGGCCCCTTAAATCTGAAAGACACTCGATAAAAAATCTTCGATCGTACAGTCGTACGATCGAAGATTTTGTCAATTTTGCGCGAAATTTCTGGTGTTTGAACGCATTGAAGTTTATATTGCAGGCAGATTAAGTGCGTTTAATACAAAGGCAAAAAGGAACAGAAGAGATTGAATGATTATCCACGCAAGATTCGTAATGAGAATCTCGCGTGGCTGCTTAATAATTGTATAGATGGGTGAACACGGGCAAACGAGTGTGTAAATCCGTGCGCGAATAACAGATAAAGAATTGTAAATGTGTATGAGTATTTCTACTACGACGTGTTACGAAAAATGTATAGATATACATGAAATATTAACGCATACATATTTATACCGAACAATAATGCAATCTATATTGTCCACGTATTAAAAAGGCGTAACAGGAATTATGAGGAGTGAAAAATCGCAGAAATTACGACCTTTTGTTTATTAAATGTTGATACGAAAATATATTCGTAGCTTTAGCACTGGGCGCCATGCCAAGTGAGTTACTTTCTCGCTCGGAATGTTGTACAAGACTGTCCAGACACAAGAAGCGAGGATTAATATCTCGAGGACTCGACTATCAAAATGAATACATGCATCCGCAGCCGCGAAAGTCATTTGAATTCTTAACGGCTCACTATTTTTTTCTTTTTCTTTTTTTTTCGTATGCTGCAATTTTCTTGACTCTTGATTATATGTTGACAAGATTTTTATGTCTGTTGACAATAAAAATGTACAGTCGTGAAAACAGTTAATCAAAAAGTATGCAAAATGGAGTATTGTGAGTTAAGCTATTAATTTTCATGATTTATTGTTCGGCTTTTATAGAGTACAATTAGAAAATCAATATCCATCGATTGGCAATTAGTTTTTATTGTATCGAATCTCAGAAATAAAATCATTTTTCTTGCTGATCTTCAAAGTAATTATTGTTTATTGTCGAAGCGATTAAATCGAATAAAATCGGCAAAATCACAGTGAATACGAAGTTATTCTTTTTTATTTTATTTTTTTTGTAATTCCCGTACATTCTGTCTGCACTGAAAAATCGTCTATTTTATGTGGCATATAAGAAACTGGCAATGAAATCAAATTTTATTACACATTAATAATTGGAAACCTTTTTACTGAATTTTCCAATGCATAAATCGGTCTGAAAATTTACCTCTCTGCAGCGATTGCGGTAAACGAGACTATTTCTATACGATTTAATAATAATTTTTTTGGTTCTATGATTGCTATACAGTCGCATTGAAAATCATTGATTTTATGTGATATTTGAGAAAGCAGTCGTAAATAATATTTTTAAACCGTTCGAATATACAAATTTAAAAGAATATTAAAGCAAGTAGATTTGTTTTACAAGTTTTTGTTTACTATTTTTTTGACAAATGTACATTTGTTTACCAATCCATTGTACAATGGATTGGTAAAAAAATGTATGTGTCGCCAAAACTTACCTTAGTTAATCCAGGAAACAATTGTCGGAGAATACCGATGGTTCTTTTGCTCCTGAGGGCTTCTTCGTTGTCTCCCTCTGCCATAACCAATCGTTCCAGTACCTAAAACAAAAAAATAAAAATAAAAGTTGTATAATTCGAAAAAAATGTTAAGAAAAAAGCTTGGGTGAGTTAAAAATATAAAAATTAATACTTTTGTTCGTATCAACGTTCTTTTATCTCAATTTATTCGTTCCAATGTTTTTGCATTTTTGCAAGAACGTCATTTAACGTCTATTGGTAGTAAAATTTTGCAATAAATATTGAAAAAAAGAATAAAAAATAATATAAAAGAATAAATACAAAATAAATAATAAATAATAAAAAAAAAGAATTAAAGAAATAAAAATAATAAAAAAAGAATAAATTTTTCTAAAGTTTGCCAAAAAATTGCAAAAAAAATCATCTAAGCTCGGTCCATTCTTGATAGTTTTTTTATTTTCTTTTATTAGATCTAGTTTGATATCTATTTGCAATATAATTTTGCAACGTCGGCATAAAATCACCGATAAAACCGACTGAGTGTTATCCAGGATCAACGCTCTCAATAATCGTGTAAATATAGATATAGATTTATAAGATTGCGACGATGTGTATGCTCTGAAAACGTTGCTCAACATCGTCAGGCTCTCGGTCCACTTTCCCTCAAAGATTTAGCAGCACAGCTGCAGTTGGTCTATCTATGAAACACCGCGCAGCTCCTGCGAGTTGACCACTCGCTCTCAACTATAATATACACATATTTTTTCACGCATGATTTATGCAGCGTTTTATGTCCAGACTCCAACGAAAGTTACCTTCAATGTTCATCAAGTAGAGAAACCAAATTTTTTATTTTTTATTTTTTTATTTTCGACTTATGAAATCCTGAATGAACGTTCATTTCTTTCCTGGTGAAACACAAAAGCGATTTTAATGCATGTTAACGACGAACAGCTACATTTAATTTATTCGCTGGAACAAAACATGGTCCATTGAATTTTGTTTTCTTTTTATTTCATTTTAAAATCAGCCAAATTTTATTATTTTCAATTCTAAAAATGAAATTTTGTTTCGATGTATCGCTTTTGTTATTTTTTTTAAAAGAACCCGAATTTAATTATCATCCGCAAAAATAAACAAAAGTCGAATTCAACCGTTTTTATACTCATAAAAATGGAGCCTTTTTATTGCTTTTTCGAATTATATAAAACTTGTTCTTTACACAGAATTAAAAAAATTCTTGAAATATTAATTAGCAATTATTCAATAATAACAAAATCAAATTTAATTACTTTTTCGACTCACTAAAGTTACAACTTCCGTTTCTTCACAAAGAAAAACACCATGGAAAATTTTACATCCTACCCAAACGAGGAATCGAACATTTCTAATAGTTTTTTAACGAGGCCTGTATTAATCGTTTCGCAATGGCTCGTTTTCGCAGAACGGGGAAAACAGGACAAGATGCTTCTACCATTAGAAGAGCAACAACGATGACTAAATATTCAAATTTATACGTTATATATGTGTGTGTGTGTGTGTGTGTGTGCGTGTGTGTATTGATGTATAGCGATATCTCGGTTGACTCGTTCGTTTCACGGTTTTACTTTCCCATTGGGGATCAATCGAGCGAAGAAAGTGTCCGGTGTGACCTCGCACTTCGCGAGGTTCTGGGCTCGCCACGCTCGCAGAAGGTGAAAGCGCGCAGGCGCGCGTTCTATAAAGTTTCCTTCACCTTCCTTCAACGTGTCACTTTTACCTTTTGCTCTCGGACATTTCTCGGATGCTGTGCATGTGTTCTCTGCTTTTGACGATCTTGAAATTATCGTCACGCATCTCGAGATCAATGTTTTCCTCCTCCGGGTGTGAAGGGATTTTATTTTAGCGTTGCATTACAATTGCATTTGAAATGAGCTCGATTTCGATTTTTATGCAATCAGAAAGATACGGAATTGTGAATTATCAATTTTATTCCTCGATCCAAATGATTTTCCTATCGAGTAACAGCATCGTTTTGTAATCCAATTTTTATCAACTTTTTAATTGTGTATAATTACTCCATTTTTATATAATTATTTAGTTGCGTGGAACAGAAAATTTTAGGGCATCAACAAAATCGCTAATTAATCTTTGAAATAGACATAAATATAGTAATTATAATGTTTTGAAAATAAAAGAAATCTGAACAAAATTGAATCGACAATTTTTTAGTCAAAGAGATTTTTTTATTTTAATGAGAATTTTCAAATGAATCTCCGGTCCTTTTAAAAGCGAGGGAAACTGTTTTCAAAACTTCAAAAAAAAAAACTGCTCTGAGAATTCAAGAAAATTTGATGGAGTATTAAAAAGAGCAGCTTTCGAATAAAATATAAGATTTTTGAGAACGATTTCTATTCTCAGAAAATCATTTTACTTTCAATATGTATGCAAACGGTGACCACAATGTCGATAATATAATAGTATATTAAATGTGTCCACGACGTAATTCATTGCCATGTTTTAAGTAAGCGAATGTTTACGAAACTACAACATAATTTCTAATACCCTTTGGGCAGACTTAAAAATTGTATTAGTTATGTTTGTGTCATGATGCAACTTATTGTACTAGTTGCAAAATTTCAAAGTCTATGAAAGCAGCGAAATGGTGCCACCCAGAAAAAACATCTAGTCGATTCAACTAGGATCTAGTCAAATCAAATAAAATTTTTTCTTGCCTCATGACCAAATAGCGGTCTATTTAACTTTAAGAAATTATTTTTTTTTATCACAATATTTTTATATTCTTGATTAATGAAAAATTTAATAAATGTATTAACGGGACAGACCTAGTTAGAATTTTCGAAAAATCGATTTTTTTTTATTTCATTTTCAAAAAGTAGAATCTCTTACGAACATTTTCCGCCCAGGTAAATGTAAATCGGACCATTATTCGCCGAAATACAAGACTTTGTAGCACGTCGTGTCTGAGCCATAGGTAAGCAGGTAGCGGACTTCAAGTGCGTTTTTCTCGAAACCATGTTTTTGAAGTCGGTGATCACTGTAGCTCGAGAACGGCTTTACCGATCGGGTTGAAATTTATATCACTTCTTCTATACATGGTAGTCCTCCATATGAACGAAGGATTTTTTTTTTGGATAATTATTTTTATTTTTAATAGCAAAAAATGGAACTGATATTTTGGTCAAAAAAACACTTTTGACTTTTAACGGCCGCCATTTTGTGAAAAATGGAAATTTTTCAAAACCCTTCGTTCAACTGGAGCATTATATCATTAACTAAAAATCCCCTCCGTTTTTTTTGTTTCAGATGAGCCGTTGCAGCGTGAGCTTGATCACCGCAAACCGTGTTTTTTTTTGCAGCGTCCTCGGCAATTGACGGTCACCAGCTTATTTCGATATGTATTGCGTTGAAAAAATTGCAACATATACATTACATATGTATCTTTTAAACGGAAGAACTTTTGTTGTGAATTATTTTATCGTTTGACCAAAAAAAAATCGGAAAAAAGGCCTTTTTTTTGACGTTCCAACTAGCTCTGTCCCCTTAAAGAAGTTCACGCGAATCTAATGATAATTGAAAATTTCAACTTTGAGGGTTGAAATTTGGAAATATTGTAGAAAAATATATCGTACATCTATCACCGGAATTATTTTTGGATCCACCGTCTAGTTGTCAAAAAAACAATTTATGAAAATCACATTTTTTGAATCCTTATACATAATTATACCCTTATGTGATTTTTATAAATTGTTTTCTTGACAACTAGACGGTAGATCCAAAAATAATTCCGGTGATAGATGTACGGTATATTTTTCTATAATATTTCCAAATTTCAACCCTCAAAGTTGAAATTTTCGGATTATCATTAAGTTCGCGTGAACTTCCTTAAAATCAGACATATTTTTATCTTAAAAATTGAACGAATATGAAGTTTAAATAACAATAATATTTATATTATTATTTATAATATTTATAATATTAATTATATCATATTCAATCACGATATTATTTAATAATATTTTCATGGGTCTGCGACTGTGAGCAGGTACGAAAATTCATGTTCATCTTCCCAGACATTGCCAGTCAGAATAATAATTCTACTTTGGTTCCCGCAATTTATGCACATCTAGAGCGTAATTCGTATGTGAGAAATGCCTCGACGCTCTGCGTCACGCGGTGGCCAAAGCAAGAAGCTTTAACGTGTGTACTCGAATAAATGGGCCTAAATAGCATTATCTATTTGACTTAAATATTGTTTTCTAGCTGAAACGAATAGAAATTTGGTTGATTCAAATTAAAAAAAATCGAATACACGATCCGAATAGATCTAAATAGAAGTTTTTTCTGGGTGTGACGCATACAAAAAACTGCAGTTCTTCAAAAATAATTGGCTTCGTAAAAAACAGATTTAACTCGTCAGCAAGCGCGCTACGTACACTTTTTTATTTTTTTTAAATTTTTTGTTTGGGTTTTAAAAAAAACCAAACAAACAAACCCAAACAATTCGAGCAGGGCTTTTTGTTTGGCTTTGGTTGGGTTACGATTTGAACGCTGCGTTTTGTTCGGGTTTATGTTTGGGTTTGCTTGGGTTACGATTCGAATGAGTCATTTTGTTTGGGTTTGTTTGGACTACGATCCGAACACGGTATTTTGTTTGGGTTTGGTTGGGTTAGGATTCGAACGCGGCATTTTGTTTGGGTTTGTTTGGACTACGATCCGAACGCGGTATTTTATTTGGGTTTGGTTGGGTTACGATTCGAACGCGGCATTTTGTTTGGGTTTGGTTGGGTTACGATTCGAACGTAGCATTTTGTTTGGGTTTGTTTGGGTTTGGTTGGGTTACGATTCAAACGCGTTATTTTGTTTGGGTTTGTTTGGGTTACAATTCGAATGCGTCATTTTGTTTGGGTTTGTTTGGACTATGATCCGAACGCGGTATTTTGTTTGGGTTTGGTTGGGTTACGATTCGAACGCGGCATTTTGTTTGGGTTTGGTTGGGTTACGATTCGAACGCAGCATTTTATTTGGGTTTGGTTGGGTTACGATTCGAACGCAGCATTTTGTTTGGGTTTGTTTGGGTTTGTTTGGGTTACGATTCAAACGCGTTATTTTGTTTGGGTTTGTTGGGGTTACGATTCGAATGCGTCATTTTGTTTGGGTTTGTTTGGACTACGATCCGAACGCGGTATTTTGTTTGGGTTTGGTTGGGTTACGATTCGAACGCGGCATTTTGTTTGGGTTTGGTTGGGTTACGATTCGAACGCAGCATTTTCTTTGGGTTTGTTTGGGTTTGTTTGGGTTACGATTCGAACGCGTTATTTTCTTTGGGTTTGTTTGGGTTTATATTGGGCGCGCGATGAGAGATTTTCTCACATGTATAGCTTCGAGTGCTTAATTTGATAAATAGGAATTTGAAAACAATTTCGTTACAATGATTGTGGCTGTTATACATTTTTATTTAAAAAAAAACCATAAATACAACGATAATTGACACTCAAAACCAAAAAATAATAATAAAAAAAATTCAAAAACAAAAATTCAAACAATTTTTTGAACTCTTCTATCATACAGAAGAATAAATTTGGTAAAGATAGAAAAATTTCAAATGCTTATGCCATTTGAAATTTTCGAGTAATCATCGTTTTAATGTAAGTGTGAGAAAAAGTCTCATAGCGCGCCTGCTGACGGGTTAGAAATTATATTTTAATTACTTACTTATCAAATTGTTGGCTAAGTCGATTTAAAATCATTTTTTCTATGAAATACAAATTCTTTCAATGATTTTTTCGAAATTAAAAAAAGAAAATTTTGTCTTTGGGAAAAGAAGCAAGTACAGAAGGAGTAATTATCATGCCGGAAGTGCATTTATCATAAAATTATTTGTAAAAACAAACGAGCACGTACAATATTGCAGCTGGATATTCACGAAGATTTGTACTTCCTTAATTGTCTATGACACTGAGTTCTCGTGCTCGTGGTTCCAATTATTGTCGTTCTTTTTCTCAGAAAAAGTCACTCTAAGTGTAACGACGAAGATCGTGGTTTTGAACTCGTTTTGCGTCTAAAGTGCAAGTGTCAGCGTCCTATTGTTTGTTTTTTCTTTTTTGTTTTAATTTCAGATGAAATAAAAACGTCATGGCTTTGTGAGTTTTGTCACTATTTGTTCATAAATGAAATTTCCTTGCAACCTTAAGATTCCAGAAAGATAACTCGCGACAATTCCATGGGATGATTTGAACTCAAATCTGAATATTTCTGTTACTTGTGTCGTGTTGAAAAAAAAAAAAAAAATCTATTTTCTGGTGACAGTTATTATTTTCTATTGTTCACCACTTTACTATAGGAAAAAGTAAAAATGTCGGAAACATTTTGACGTTCGTTTTCGAGAACGTAAAGTGGAACTTGTCCCAGTTTGATAATATTTCTCGCGGTATAGACCATGCGCAAATAGAGGGAGGTTAAGTGAGTAAACCTCGTGTGTGTCAGACGACACGTGCGCGCATTTCTCCTTGGCCGGTACAAAAAAAGTAGATATTTCTTTTTTTCGAACGGTTTACATATTTCTTCTTGTTGTTTTTTTTTTTTTTTTTTTTTCAAAATTATCTATCGTTATTAACAAATTTTGGTATTTATCGAAAACAGACTATTTCTCCAATTCGAAAGAATCACTTTTGAAAGTAAAAAAAATGAAAGTTTCAAAGAAATTGCTGATAAATATAAACGCGGAAGACGAAAAAATCGAAAATGTCATGGACCCGAACGGATTAGGAGGAAAACAGAATTATAAATTCGTAGAAAAATATTAAGATTATCTCAAAGTGAAAAACAAATCTGATGCAAATTTCGAAACGAATTTTTGACCGTATAATATGAAGAATGTCACGAAATTAAATTGGGATTAAATATTGTGATTTGTCTCCGTTAAATGTTCAACTTTTGCGTTATTTTTTGTATTGGAAAGCACGAGCGATCGAGAGAAAATTCTATTCCATGATTCATGTTGTCGCGTAATCGATTAACCAAGAGAAATCACCGTATAGTGTAAAATACAAAATAGAGGAAAAAAAACCTATGACTAAATTTTATTGCTATGCTTGTAGTAGAGTAATTGAAAAATTGTTGGGTAATAATAAACTCTCACCGAATTCTGGTGAAAGTTATTAATACTCTTATTGAGCTTAAGTTACGAAAATCACAATTTTTTCCCACATTTTATTTAAAATTTTTTATTTGCTACTCTCATTAAAAATATAATGATTCGTCATACTTGAAATATTTCAAGTTCATCGGCGGGAGCTAATCAATTACGGCCTTCTCAGGAAATTTTACGATAATTTTTGAAAAAATTTATGCTGCTCAATTATTAAATTTAATCAAAAATCTATTAAAAAATTATAAATTAAATTATTTTTCGTTATTTATTCAAGGTAACAAGATTTTTTTGACTCTCAGTAATATTTTCCATATTTTTATAGTCCTGTTTATTATTAACCAATCGAAATAGCTCGAAAAAAAGTTTATTTTTATTAAATAAAAACATTGAATATATGAATACAATATTAATGCATTCCAATGTATAAAAATAGATAGATAACCTTCATGTTTTTAGAACCAAGATTTAATTGCTACATCTGCGACTCTATGACATTGATAAAGCAGGTGAGGGTACATTTGAAAAAAAAACCCAACAACTTGTAAATAAGCGGGTCTGAAAATAATAATAATAATAATAATAATGACAACAACACTAACAATAACAATAACAATAACAACAACAACAACAACAACAACAACAACAACAACAACAACAACAACAACAATAATAATAATAATAATAATAATAATAATAATAATAATAATAATAATACTAATAATAATAATAATAATCGGCATGATTATCATGATATCTCTTTTTTACGAATGATTCTGCAAACACTAAATGTATTGAAATTTATTTATTTATTTTTTTCATTAAATTATAAATAAATTGTTTGGAATTTCGAGCTTATTTTCAGCCATTTAACTAAATTAAATTAATTATTCACTGAATTCCATAAGTAGAATATTTTCTATTAAGAATTTTGGTTCTTTGTCAAAAATAGTTTTAAGATTGATGATTTTGAATAAAAAATTGAATTCTGATTGAAAAATGATTAATAAATTAATTGAAATAAAGGTATCGATGAAAAGTGTCGGTATCGAAAGATGTCGACACCTTTTTTAATCGATAATCCAAGCTGTGATAAATGAAATTTAAATTGAATTGAGTTTTGGCTCACCTGTGAACGAAGTGATTGATCATCAGGAACCGGAACAGAGCTGACTAGAGCGACGGTGAAGGCAGCGAGCAATAACGCCGTTGTGAACTTCATGATTTTTCTTCTATACTCAAGGATTCTTAGTTAACGAAGAATAAACCTGCAACGAAAGAACAATGTTACAATGATATTTTACAGGACGAATAGGGCAACAATATTACGAATGATCGAATTATTATATTAAGGACCGGAAGTATCGGAGTGGAATTGAGATGAAAGGAAAAAAACGTTTCGAGCGAGCGAGTAATTTTGTGCTGTGGCTAGTGCGATGAGGCGCGAGTTGGCCGAGAGAGCCTGTGAAAAGTGGAAGGGAGACTCAGGTGGTTCGCCTTTCTCGTGCGAGCCAGCGTCCGGTGACTATCACTTTCGACGACTCAAATTGAAAGTCTTTCGAATCCTCCAACACATACTCGGTCCCTTCAAAATCAGACAAAAACATCGCGAAATTTTTCGCTTTTTGGGGCAACCCACGAGTTATGTAATTTTAACCAACCAACGATCCACACGATCTCAATTACATTATTCTTACGTGAATTTCGTTACGATTTATTTGTTCGGGAAAATATTAAACCACCTTAAAAAAATTACGTGTTTTAACGCCTGAAAAACAAGAGCGAAATCGGGACAACTCATCGAGTTGAAAAGAAATTAAATATTCCAAACTCTGAATCAAATTTCATAGATATTTTTGATCTAATGAGCCTAAAGGGAAAACAATTCAATAAAAATATGTTTGAAAAATTCGATTTAAGCGAATCATCTATAAAATTGCTTAAAATAAGAGTCTTAAGCTCTCGCTGTTTAATCCACTTGACCCTGGACCACTAACCCCAAAAGCCATTAAACTCATTCGAGTGATCGTGATTCCTTGCACTATCGTCTACCAAAAAACACACGTATGATCATCCATTTACTCCCGGTTTCATAAGTGTCACGTAAATGGTTTTTTTTCTTCTTCTTCTAACAATGGTGAGCACGAAGACATTTGTTTTTCGTGTGGTAATCACGATCGAAGGCAATATAGATTCAGCACGCACGCTCGTAATGACGTATGTATTGCCCTCATGGATTTTTATGAGAGTTCTAATGCAATCGAGAACGAGCACAGCATAGGAGAACCCCGTTCGAAACTTCAAAGTGCAAAGCGGTTCGTTCGAATCGACGTCAACAGGATTTCATTATTTGACATGTGACAACACTCGCGGTTGATAATTGAAACGAAAAATGAATAAAATCACTCTTGATCGATGAAAAATTCACAATACCGCATAACGCACGTCACTCTCGTCGTCCTTTGGAATTTTCACGTTGAAGCGGAAGGAAAATTATGAATAATTGGGATTTAGGCAGATGAGAGAACTCTCGGCAATGACAATAACAATATCCCAGATGAACTCACCACTCGCACGGATTTTCGAACTCGTGTGTTCTATATATACGTTTAAATGTATATATGCGTATATTTATATTTATATATATGTATATTTGTGTTTGTTATTAAACTTAAACTCGGAATGAAGAACTTGCGGGGAGCTCTCGCGACCGGCTCCTGCTCTTTAGCTCTGGCTGTAACTGTCTGTGTGGCAAGGCTTAGTGAGCGGCTTTTATTAGCAGGAGGTGCCTCGCGCCACCTCCATGCTACACTTGACTTCTCCGCTCCAAGATCTCCCCGTGTACTTTTTGAGACATTTGGGATTTGTCTCCAATCTGCCTCCACGAACAGGAAGATCAACGTTGAGATAAAGATACAAGGACAGAAGGGAAGGCTAAGAAAGAAGCAAAGAAAAGTATCAGAGGTGGCAAAGAGAGAAGAGAATTAAGAAAGAAAATGAGGAAATGAATGCAACTTTGGAAGAGTTTGATGGAAATAAATAAAAGTGGAAAATAAGGGATGAAAATTCGTAGAATAATCCTGACGAAAACTGATCCTGATGCTGATTTTTTTGATACTTTTGTCTCAACGAGACAAAAGTATCTAAGAAATAAAGCTAAGAAAACGGACGTGGAAATGTTTTGATTTTTGAAAGGATCGTACGGAAATCTGGAATAAAGTAATAAAAAAATGAGAAAATGTAAGCGATTTTGGAAACATCGAATGAAAAGGATCAAAGGTGGAAAATAAGCAATAAAGTTTAACACGATGATCCTCATACATTTGAAAATGAAGATAAGAATCCTGAAGAAATTGAAAGTGTGGGTGATAATTCAGGAGAGCACAAAAACGAGAAGGACAATCTTGAAAAAATTTGAAATGGGAAAGATATTTGTGATAAAGGTAAAAAAGATGAGAACGAGCTTGAAGAAGATTTAAATGAGGAAAATCCTGATGAAGTTGAATCTAAAATCAATGAAACTAATAGTGTAATTTTGATTGTGAAAAGTACATGAAAAAGTGCAAATTGTATATAAAAGAGAAAAGAAGTCTAAGGTGCAGTAAAATTTGAGAAGAAATATGCATAAAATGAAAATAAGGAAGTGGAAGCAGAAGAACATGATAATAATAATGTAGGAAGATCGAAATACGGAAGAAAGTCATCAATTCTTCTGCCGAGGTTGATGCTACAAAAGAAGCATCGATCCTTTCTCCTGAATCAGTACAGGAAGTTGAATTCAAGGATAAGCAAGGATCTAAGAATGGATAGAACTAATAACCATTGGAAAAGAATAAATAAGTGTACGAATGAATAAATTGATTAAAGTCGGAGTAAAAATGTTTTCTCATTATTTAGATAATAGAAAAAAGATTGTATTTAAAGATAAAATAAAAGACGTTACGAACAAAATCGAATACTTCTACAACAAGAAGAAAAAAACGAGGGCATGGCTACAAAAAGACAAAAAACAAATTTTATATAAGAGGATTATCGACTTTGAGTAAAATCGAGATCACAATCGTTGCTCCTTTGTGTCCGTAGAGAAATTTCAACGCAAGGATACACGAGAATCTCGAAGCGAATTCGACTCTCTCATTGTTGCAGGATTGGAATTGTCAAGATAAGTAAAGAATAGGGGGAGGTCGTTACGTTTAATCAAGCACGGAAAAAACGCAATATCAATGAGTCCTGCGAAAAGTTCGTCAAATTTAGCAATCGCTATTGCAATCATTGACGATTATTATACACGAGCTATAAGCAAATGTTGTAGTAATCTGGACGATATTGAGTAAGGTCTCGATACTGCGAACAAGCGATAAAATTATATTTTATGTATGAGTTCAAACAAATTATGAATCTAAAAATGAAATCTTAAAAAAAATGTAATATTATTTGTTTTTCTCTTTTTCGTGATTTTTTTATTTTCATTATACTTTTTATATGGATCCATAAAAAGCTGTGATTCAAACAAACAACGAAACAAATCATAAAATGTATGCTAATAAAAAGGTTATTGAGTCATTAAAGTGAGCTTTGTAAATCTGAGGACCCAGCAGTCAAACGACGAACCGAACGATCCTATTTTCCACCAATTTCATTTCCAAAGCATCAGCCATGACGAGATCCTGATTCCACGTTTACAGGATAATGCACCGAAGAGATGAATGCTTATTGCTCGTGGAGCTCTAAGTGACCGTTTTAATCGGTGCAGTCTCGAAGCAAAAAAAAAAAGAAAATCAACTATGACGACAATTAATGTTCGAAAGAAATCGGTTCGAAATCGCTCTCTCGACGTCCTTGTTGCTTATTGAGCTCTTTTGTCTCTTGGAAGTAATGTCTCTCGTCACTTTCGCATTTTTTTTCTTCCTCCTCTGTAGATATCGTTTCTAAATTCCTTCCAAATGTTTCTTGTCAATAATGCAGTTCGAAGTAGTCATGTGATCGGACTATTGTGCAGAAAAATCGACTTGCAATCATCAAATAAATGTTTTAATGACGAAAAGACAAAAAGTTCAATTGATATGAAAATTCGAAATTCAATAGAAAAAAGGAAAAATGGAAGTCAATCGATTAGTCTATTTTCAGAGATTGATCTATTGAAACATTGTACTTATAAGAATTTTTTTAAAACACTAATTTGAATGATACCGAACGTGATAATAATCTTAACAATAGTAATTCGAATATTAATAATAATAATAATTTCAATAATTTTGTAAGATTCCAATTGATTTTTCGACAGACCACAATTAATCGTAAGATGGCCATTTATAGACTATAACGACAGTCGACGAGATTACCATAATAATTTCGAGAATATCGCGTGTTCGGAACTCAAGAATTTTATTCACCATTCGAAGATTTCGACGCACGGTAAATGGATCTAAAAGACTAATTAGCTCCTCAAGAAACGTGAAGAAGTACTCGCCAAAAAAGGGGCCAAGTTTCACAATGTCACGAAGTTTCGATCGAAGAGATCGTTTAGTAAATGATTAATAAAACAAAAAGAAAAAAGGAATTACAATTATTTGCATAAGCTTTCTGCATCATCTCTGTTCGAGCTCACGTGAGTATGCAATCATAATAGCTTTATTGTTACTCTGACAGCGAAACACTTGTCACTGTCGTCTTTCGTCTCGCTGTACAAATCGACCATAATAATTGTCCAATTTGGTCTTTTATCTTGTCAAATCTTTTCACCGAGCTACATAACGATTCTTTTCCCGTGTGCTTATCCACTCGGAAGGAATCGCTGTGCGCACGTCTCGTTTGTTCGTCGAATGATCTTCTCTCATTTTTCTTCGCCGATGCAAGACTTTCAGCAACCTTAGCAACGTCGTTTCTATTGATTTATTGACACCTGTCAGAATCACGTTTGAAGTCTTTTTTGTACTAGTTTTATGTCAGAAAAAGATGTCAATAGTTAAAGTCTCGCCTTTATAATAGATCCTTTTCTATAGCTCATCAGTTTTTTTCATCCAACAGATACATTTTGCGTGTGCAAAAACGTTTTTGTTGGATAACAAAAAAATTGACAGCGGTCAATTACAGAATTTTTTCAAAATTTCGCAAATACGATCCAAACTCGAAATGTCTCAATTTTTTTAGTCGATTTTGAAATACATAGAAATGTCTTGTAGAGTGAGAAGCAGTTTATGATTATTTATTGCTACAATTTATTTGGATCGCATGAAAAAAATTCTTTATACGTAATTACGAAATAATTTCGATACCTTGTACAATGTCGTAAGAAAGGGGAAACTAATACATTCGATTAAAACCGTTTTTGAGATCGATAGAAAAAATGTCAGCTGTAAATCGAATGACAACTTGTCAAATGTATCACTCACGTTTAAAAATAAGCATAACTTTATTTTTTAGTCGAATTATCTGGGCCAAGGAGTATTTCATCTAACATAAATTACTTTTTAATTTATAAGCATGGAATATGCTTAAAAATGTAGACATACATCAGAAAGTGTAAATTAATTACCATTTTATTTTTCTTTTTACAACTCTTTATTCAATTTATCAAGGAAGTCAGTGCTCAAAACTTTTTTACGAATGTTTTTTTTTTCATCTTTACGCTTGTTTCTTAATATTTGCAATCTTGTTTAAGTCTGCTTAACATATAATTGTAATAATAACCTTATTATTATTTTATACTTGATGTATGTATAGCATCAAGATCTCGAATCGTAACAAGCTCTAGAACATCACGTAACGTACTTGAACGCTCTTCTGCTTCCGCTAACCGCGTTTGATCGTCATAGTCGTTCAAGAAAAATAAACTTTCCAGACTGATAGTTGTCGTTCGAATAGTTTAAAGTGCATGGTGGAGGAACGAGAAGGTGGAGCAGTCTGGATTCGTGTCACGCAATCCTGTGACGTCAATTTTTCCGGTTTTCCATCTCTGATCCTTCTGCTCTATTTTTTATCCCTGATTACATGAATTATAAAGAACATGAAAAAAATACAAAATGCAAGAACATCTAACGATTTAATACCGTCAAAAAAAAAAAAATGAAAAGCTGCAAAGATTCTAGAAAATAAGTTGATAAATTTGTTTCAATTTCGTAATGAAATTTTTCTATTATCCAAACTGGAGCACTCCAGTGGGGGGCTCCACTTAATTAAGATACAAATTCATTCGTAATGAAACAAAAAGTTGCGTAAATCTCGTTTCGAGAATTGACATATCCTTGAATTCCTTTCCCAAACATTAGATAAATATTCCGAAGCAAAAAAAAAAAGAAATTATTACAGTCTGCGTGGGATTAGTTTTTCGGGCCCTTTTTTTAGATGGAAATATATCACGAATCTCTTCGAAAGTGACGGAACGTAATATGATCGACGATTTTTGGTCAGTCTCACACTGAACCGGATGTAGAGGAGGCGGATAATATGTCATTATACTCACTCTCTTTCTCTATCCCGAATGAATACACCCTCTATTATAATTTAGTGTGTCGATTTTTCGAGTAGCCTAAACGACGAGATGGTTTCTGTGACAGCAGAACGAGGAGAAAGTCTCTTGTGATCTTCCAAGCGTCGCTAAACAGATCGAAAGGGATATCGTTCCGAACGAACGATATTTTAAGACATATGACAAATAAGATAAATGCACTTTATTTGAAACTAGCTATACTCGCGTTATCGTCACAAAGTCTCAAGTTTGTAATAATAATGTTTCGGTTTCGAAAATCGGATGCGAAAGGGTCCTACGGCGGGAAACCTTTTTTCAATTTTTAAAGTCCTGTCATTTTCTTAAAAATTGAGTAATCGGAATAAATAAAAATCCACTTTTTTCGTGTTTTCATCAGTATTCCTTCTACAATTATACAAAAAAAATTATTACCCAGCGGATCATTAGGAAAAAATTGAAAAACTTGAAGAAAGCGATTCAAATTTTTTTTCCTTTCGAGACTGGACTTCAATCGTATGGGAATTTGATTCGTATTCGAATTCCCTTTAAAATAGTGTTCGGTTTTCGGCATTTTCTTCATTTTTCAATATATAGTGATTTTTTTTAAATTTTTCAGTCCATTTTCCTTAATTCTTCGAAATGTTATGCAGCCCAAAACCTACACTAAGAAAAAAAATTTGTTCATTGAACAAAATCCCATTTAGTTGAACGAGATAATGGTGGATTCAACTATTTTTTTTTGAATGGCAAATGATTTAGTTTATTTAACAAAAAAATAGTTGATTCCACCATTTTCTCGTCCAACTAAATGGGACTTCGTTCGATGAACAATTTTTTTTTTCACTGTATTTTATGCATCGTAAGCTTCCTTCCTGTCAAAGCTCCATTGAAATCGGGTCAATGGATCTCGAGTTATAAACATTCAAATGAACAGACTGACAAACGAACATTTTTTCGTTCATAGAGATATAATCTATGTCCCAATATGTTAATAAAGAATAAACATCAAATCTATGAAATATTTATAAAAGAAATGAATATAATGATAAAAATAGCAACATAAAAAAGTATAAATATTAATTATAATCGAGCATCCCAATGGTCTATCAATTATCGATCATAGAGATCTATAATTCGTTTCGATTTAACCTATCACATCACAAGAACACTTAAAATCCGAAGTCTAACAATTTTAATGGCGTTACAGCTTTAGGTCGGCCAGAGGACACGAGCAATAACTGTGAATGTTGTTAACCTTGCGAAAGACGTATGTATACTTGAACCACCAACTATATTATTAATTACCATATCAATTTACAAGCTCACAGATATAAATGAGAAAGAGTTTAGTTTATTTGCATAAGTATGAGTTAAGAGCGTTAACGGGAGAAACCAGTTTAGGAGGCCGAAATTTTGGAGTGTTTCGTGAATTTTTTTAACAGGGAAGGAATAATCAGAATTTGTTTAAACTTGGAAGATATTTTATTCATGTTTTGAAGTACACTTTGTAATTTTTTCAAGTTATTTCTGCCGGAAATAGTGGAGTTAGAAGCTGCTGTCCATGGACGATCGCCATCCGAATTTTTTGCTGGTGGGCATTCCTGAAGTCACAATTTTTATCTGTAATCATTACAATTTTTTTTTTTCGTTAACAACATATTTCCTAAGAATATGAACCTAATTGTGATCAAAAAAGTTGAAAATTGCATGTTTTTGAGGTGTTTGAACACAATGCCATATTTTCACACCATGTCTTTTTACCTTTTTTGCATTAAAAAGAATATTTTAAATAATAATATCATCCCAGAGTTAGGTTCATATAGATTATAATTGAATAAAGAATATTCACACAAATTTTCAGAATGATTAGTCAATAACTTTTTGAGCTAGAATGCCCACCAGTTGAAAAAAAAGTCGTCCATGGACAGCAGCTTCTAATTCCACTATTTCTGGCGGAAATGACTTGAAAAAATTACAAAGTGTATTTCAAAATATGAATAAAATATCCTCTAAGTTTAAACAAATTCTGATTACTCCTTCCCTGTTAAAAAAAATCACGAAAAAACACCAAAATTTCGGCCTCCTAAACTGGTTTCTCCCGTTAACGAACTTCCCTGTTTTGCGGCGAAAATTTATTCGAACATTTATACGAAGCATTTTCATCTCACTTGATTTTTCGCCAACTCTCCCAAGACTTCCCTCATGCCTATGAATTATTCCCAATCGACGTTTCTCTTTGACACTCCATCGTTACACATCTATACATATTTGAATATAAGAATATGTCTAGAATAACTATACGATCTTACCGACTCGATATATTCAGTGTAGAAATGTTGTTATGGCTCGAGTTTGTTTCATCGTTCACCAGACGGAGGCACTGAACCAAGTAATATTTTAAATTACGAGTACGAATTGTTTTTTTCTTCAAAAATCAACAATAAAATGTTCTCTTTACTTTTTCTAAGGGTATTTTGAGAAATTGCAGTTAGAAAATTATTCCGACGCTATTTCAAGTCATTATGAACATGAGATTTCTGTGATTTAAATACCAATTTAAAAAAAAACAATTAATCTGAAAAAAGATTATGCACTTTCGTCTTTTGTTTCAAAACGTTGAAATATTAAAGTTTCGAGTAAAAAATTCATTTTTTAACGAGTTGATCTAAAACAGTATTTCGAATCTTCTGTCAATGTATTTTTTCCTCTTCCCTTTGAGACTGCGAATTTTTTAATGCTAACTCTTTATAAAATTCAAGGTGAATCCTCGTAAGTGATTTTTTTTTTCTCAAACCAACACTTTTCTGCATTTTGTTCATTACCATAAATACCAATTTCGATGAAGATCTAACGTCTTCGAATCCATGAGGAAAGAAGCGATTGAAATTCGTTGGATTACATAGCAGCTAAAGAAAAATATCTTATAATAAAAATTGAATGTCTAAGAAAATAAAAAAAAAGAATGTCTAAGAAAGAACGTCTAAGAAAAATTGAAAAAAATGATTAAAATCAAATGATTTTAATAATTTTTTTGGCATGTTTTTTAAGTTGTTATATTATATGTTTCGTCTCTATGAAATTTTTTCATTTCTAAATAGACGTTTTATAATGTGCCGGGATAATTTACAAATGAAAGCGTTGAGATAAACCACTAAGATGTTCGTCACTTCACAGGGTTACAGCAAATTGCGTATCCGATAGGATCTAATCTCGTTAGGTGGTGAACGATTCCGTAGGTCATAATTCTTGCGGTTGTCGATGGAACAATGCACTTTAGTAATAATCATACATAATCACGAGAAAATATGCGTGTCCAGTTTTTGTGGGAATTGTTATTGTTACGTCTTTGGTTACGATTTATCTAAATGTTTTATTTGTTCAATAAGTGTCGGTATTTTACGATTTTTTACAACTTTTTTTTTAATTTTAAAGTATTTTCTAACATTTTAAACAACAATCTGATAACAAAATTGCGTAAAAATTCTTGGGAAAACAACTGTTTTACTACACACTCAATGACATGGCATTGAAACAAACAAATATGAGTAAAATTGTGCAAAAATAGTTCAAAGTCATGTGGAATTCCTCTGTAATTTTTTAAATAATATAACGCAGGATAATTTTTGTTTAATTGTTAAATAATGAACAAATTCTCTTCTTCCGGTAAAGCCATACATTTTTTTGGATCTGTCCAAGGAAATATGAATAATTCATGCACACTTAAAACGAGAAAAGTCTACAATACTGTAATCGATTGCCACGTTCTTTCAAGCAGACGCATTTGGCTTCTCGAGATCCAGCTATTCTCTCTCGTACTTCTCTCGACTCATCAGCACGATCTTTTATACCTCGAGAGCGCCACTTACTTACTCGGCATAAAAGGTGTCGAAAGCGTCCTTGCATTGTCGAAACAGCCGTTGGTCTTTCCTATTATTACACTGGGATGTCTCTCGGGAATTCAAGATCGAACGATTTCAGGATCATTGCCATGGGAAAAAAACAACTCCCTACGCATTTCCTACGAGATGTTGAACTCACTGCCGGATCCCTTTACTCATTAAATCAAAAGTTTATGAGGAAAATCGACATGCCGATTAAATATTCGAACGATGTTCGACAACAAGAAGAAAAGATTTAATACGAATAATACATTTGATTTAAACAATTAAAACTAATAATTCATAATCGAAGTATTCTGAAAGTTGACAAATAAATTGAATATTCTGATTGTTAACTTTACTTTGATTTGATTTTTTATTATTTTATTTATCTGAACTATTTTTTACACAAATGTTTATATAATTTATTAATAATAAATTCTTTGAGTCGGTAGTGAAAAAATTACGATGGTTTATGCCCTGTGATATTATTTTTGTAATGGAAAAATTCCTCAAAAGATGATTTGATCGTTTTTGTTATTACGAAATATAATTACAATACCAAATGATCTTCGTACGTTCCTGATTTCAGAATTAGTTTAATAAATCATACTTACGATAAAAAATGACAAATATTTAATGAATTTCTCATTCGTGGAATTATTGACATACAAATTATTGATTTTGTTTTTGTTCATTCTTCATTTAGGCTTTTCAATTCGATAATTATTTATTTAAAAGGACAAACAATGAAAGAACAATTGAGTAGAAATAATTTCAACATTTCCAATATTTCGAAAATAATTGCTACTTAACGACAGATTTCAAAATCATTTTAATAAATTATTTTTAAAAAGTATGATCAATGCCTCCATTAACGAAATTTTCTACAATCAAAGTATCGATTTTATATCCTTAACGTATATAATAACTCGGTGGATATACGTGGGGAGGATTCCGCACTTCCGACATTACAATCCGCGTAATAAGACTTTCGCGATTGTCGTCGTAATCGAGTCGATTATATGGACGATACGAGAATTCCTATGGCTCATAAGCATCGAATCGATATAATGGGACGATCGAAGAAGATCATCGATGCATGAAAAATGTGCGGAACCGTCGTATGTGGACATCACACACGGAAGAACAAAACCTTAAGGACAGTGATTAAAGTTTCGTGCAGCGATACGCTACTATATAGCCAGGTCGAATAAGCGATTTTTTGCTCGTATATCGTCAGCCGTTAAAGGATCAGGATCGTGTTGGGTTCGCGAAGAAAAAAACGTTGCAAAAGTGGCCATAATTTCGTCGATTGGCGATCGCCAGTTTAGGGAAATCGATCGATTAATTGGAGATCAAAATGCCGCGAAAATGCGGATTATTAACATGTTTTTTCGTCATTGGCTTTATCGACAAAGCGTTCCTCGTGCCAACTTCGACAGCATCAGACAGTTCGATTCAGGAGCTCGAGTCGAAACTCCTCGAGGTAAAATTGCCCGTTCAGTTCGAGAACACGAACGATTTGATAGCGTGGGTGAGAAACGCGATGCGTTCGATGGCGTCAAGAATCGATATAACACTCGCCACCGTGGACGAGCCTGCGGTGGAAAATCGTGAAAGTTCTTCATCGAGTAGTGAAAAACGATTGAAACAAGGAGATTCGATCGGGACTTTGAAACGCGGGGATAAAAGACCGGACGCATCGAGTGGTGCACTTGTAACGACTTACGCGAGTCTTTTCGGTGCTGGAAATTCTTTCGCCTCGATTGGCCAGGATCAGAACAATCTTGTTAAGAATTTCTTACCTCGTGGCAACAATATTCTTGACAAGGATGTTTTGACTCGTAACAATAACAATATTGGCGGTAATGTTTTACCTCGTCGTGAAAATGACTTCGTCAGTGCTTATTTACCCTTGTTACTAGACGACGTTGATATATCCAAGTTCCGTGACGAAGCCCTGAGGAAATATTACTTAGAGATCGAACAAGCGAAACAACGTGAAAAGAGCAAAACAGAAATTGAGGACAAAACAGCTGCTAAATACTCCAGAGCGATCGCTCACAAAGCTTCTCAAGTTTCCGTCGACAATGACGACGTCAAATCAAATCTGTCGAGGGATCTTAATCAAGAAAGAAAATTGACTCCTATTATTTCCGTTCCTTTCGAAGCCTTCTTTACAATTACGAGAGAAAACGTGGCAGAACCACTTTCTTCCAGTTTGACAGAAACTCGCGATCCTCCGGACGAATTTCCACCCTATTTCGAGAGGGATATTCCGCTACGAGAAGCAATCAAAAACCCCAAATTGGATAAAACGAAAAAAATCAAAGACAGTTCACAGAAACAGCAGATTGGCGTTCTTGGTGATTTTTTACGCACTATTGCCCTCACGAGGAAATTGGTCACCAAACCAATCGGTCTGACTAACGGTTTGCCAGCTCGGAAAGTCAAAAAACCTTCGACAGTTTTTACACCACCTCCCCAATTTCAATTCGAAGATGTACGTGGCTACAAACTTTCTCAAATATCAATACAATGACAATATTAAGGAATATGAACAACTTTTGCATTTCTAATGTACACGAACTTCTGTCAGAATTAATAGGCAATTCCAATCCGTGGATTCGGTAAAGTACTACAAACCTGTAAAAAAGAAGTTAAACATTGGGAGAGCACAATATTTAAACACTTTATTCCTGAATATTTTTCACGAGCCCGAAAGTTTTCGATCTCAAGTACATCATCAATAGTCAAAATGTTTATTTCTATAGGTAGCTCAAATAAAATGTTAATTTCACATTTAAAACAAGAAGGTTCAATTTTTTGACAGTAGCTTTCATCGACATAAAAAGAGACATAAAATACTTCTTCTAAATTTATCAATACCTTGAAAAATTCTTTTGCCCTTGCAAATAAATGTTTAACGGTTTTTTATCCTTCAGTTAAATTAATTTTTTTTTACGACGATGTAGATTTTGAAACGTGTAATTAAACAAACTCTTCGACAAGAGATTGAATGAACTAATCTCACAAAATTTTCTAATCCTGTTCTATTGCGAAAAAACGAATTCAAAATGTAAAATAAACATTTAAGTATAATTCTGTGTAAAGAAAAAAATCAAGCAGTAATTTTGGCTTGTCCTTTTTTGTCATTAAATCCTAGTATTTTTAGTACATTTATAAAAGATTCTTATTCCACTATTTTTCATATCCGTAATAGTTAATTGATTTGCACTATTTTTTTCTCGTAACGAATACCAGTACTCGTTTACCCTGATCGAAGTCCAATTAATAATTAATGGCGCCACGGGTGATTATATGCAACAGACTCGAAGAACTTTCGATATTTCAGCGATGATGACGCGAAGAGTTCGCACGTCAAGTCAGACATATCGTTCTATTAATTTATTAGTTTTTCTCCCTTTCTCTATTCACAAGTAAGAATTTGACGTTCATTTTTCTTCGACATGCCACTGACCTCTTACCCAAGCTGGATCAACCGGGAAGGTTCTGTTTGAAGGAGTTGCGTAACTCTCGTATACGATTCCTTCATACGACGTCGCATGCATACGAGCTCATACGCCTCTTGCATGCGACGATAAAATAATCGAAATATTTTTTTCCGCTGTCACTGCGACTCTTTTCGCTTTCGACGACCTATAAAACGCATATACACACGCATATATAAAAACATACATCGATACAAATATCTAAATACATGTGTATACAGAAAGAAAGTTCTTTGACTAAGAATGACGTTCGGTTAGCTAAGCCCCCACTATATTTTCATTTTATTATTTATTTTTTCATTATACCGCTCAGGAATCTCAACGTCAACGGAGAAACGAGACTTCGCAGAGACAAGAATTCGATGAGGATGAGGATGAAGATTACGAGGTGAAGAAATTACTTTCGCACTTTCTTAATGCACAAAAAATATATTTAACGAATCCAGACAGGAAGCGTTTGATGTCGATGATTAATCATAACCGACTATCAATCACCAATTACGTAAAAAGTATTATTTCATTCCAGTCTTGCTCGATGAAATTTACTTTTATTTACGATTTCAGGAACCCATGGGATCTCTTGGATCAATTACCGATCTTTTACCACTTGTTCTACCGATTCTCGAAGACATTCTTGATGTGAGAAATATTTATAGACATTTAGTAGACGATTTGTCCTTCTTTGGGAGCAGGATGAATAATTTTTTTTTCAATCACTTTATCTAGCCAGAAACCGAGACCGATTTAGGAGAAGTTTTGGCTGCAGCCCTGCCGTTGCTGCAAGGACTCTCAGAAGTAAGTTCATTGGCCAAAAAAATAAGTTGCAATTATTTTTTAAAGCTATACCAATTAGGGATTGAATTATCCTTGATGCATCATCTTTTTAGCCAGAAGATGAAAATGCTCCGGACATTATTGGAATGATCGGACCTATACTGACGAATATTGTCGGCGTAAGTTAAAAAATTGTAATAATTTATCTTTTTCAAAGACTTTTGAGTTTTTTTTTATAGAACTGAGGGCTCTTATAATATTCGTAAAAAAGTCTACAGTCGTGAACATATTTTTAGGGGAAAGATGGACAAGGCAGTGACGTTGCTGCTATATTGAGACCTTTGGTTACTTTGATAGCTCCATTAATTGGACCAGTTCTCGGTCCTCTAGTTGGTCCAGCCCTCACAGCCAGCAGCAACGTACGTAATCGTATAATCACATAAAAAATTCTTTACTAAAAATAATCATAATTAAAATCGTTACTTTCATATCTGTTGCATACAAACTTCAACAAGTGACTATTGAAAAAATGGGTATTGTTTACAATACCGATAGATTAATTTAACATGGCGAATAATTGAATTCAAACAAATCAATGGTTTCATTTGATAACCATTAGTAAAAATATGGAAATTCTTTTGAAAATATTGCTAGTAGATAAGTGCTCAGCATTAATTGTAATTGACGGATAATTATTGGTGTTTGATTACTCATAATTCAGTGATTAATCGAATTGATAAACATTGCAGCCTCCTGATGCCAACGGATCGTCTTTAGCAACTTTAATAAACGCAGTTGTAGGACCACTCGTACAGGTAACAAAATGATTTCTTCACATTTGTAAATTTTAATTCCAATGGCAAAATTTTCACGCTCTCTCGAATGGTATCAATTCGTAAATACCAGACAATAATTATCCACGGTCAAACTCGATCGCTCCTTATTTAATTTCTCTATGTCTACAATTGTTTTTATCCCTTTGTTTTTGTAACGTTCACAAGCCAATCGGAGACGGCAAACAGTCACCACTGTCAGTTTTCACCGCCGGAGTTGTGGCGACTCTCAGCAAAGTACGTGACATGAATCACTCACGAGAATACGTCAATTAGACACGGATTACATTGCACATCGATGTAATTCGAGTTATTGATTCATTCACTCAATTCCTTCCTTTTTCTCACCTTTAGCAACTTATGCCTGGTGCACCCGGAGGTTTGGACGTTGGTGCTCTTGTGGGAGCTATTCTTTCCGGTATTATTTCCGGAGCTAGTGCTGGCTTAAGCGGCCCGTTGGACCAATCGTCTCACGGACAGCCTTATCTTCCTTATGGGCCTGTGAGCAATTTTTTAAGACAATAAATCATTCCGCAAAAATAATATAATAGTTATAATGAGCTTAACGGGGTCATCCCATGTGATAGGTATTTTTTTCGCTTTTTTTGGATTTTTTTTGATGAACCATTAAAACACAATATTTTTGAATTCTTACCACATATTTATTAACATTTTTACAGTCTCTCAGAATTTTATCAAACAAAAATAACGAGTTGAATCGACTTTACACCGTTCGGAAGACACTCATGTATTGGTTGATGGCTGCCATGATTCCGGTGATTTTGCTAATCTGAAATCAAAAAATCAAACGGCATTTTAATTTGTAGACATGAGACTATCGCTGGAACTAGAGTAAAGTAAAAATATCGAAAATCGAATTTTTGGCACGGTTTTAAAAGTCGAAAAAAATGACGAAACTTGGAACTTAATATTTAAAACCGTGCCAAAAATTCAATTTTCGATATTGTTACTTTATTCTAGTTCCAGCGATAGCCTCAGATCTACAAATTAAAATGCCGTTTGATTTTTTGATTTTAGATGAGCAAAACCTCCGGAATCATGGCAGCCGTCAACCAACGCATGAGTGTCTTCCAAACGGTGTAAAGTTGATTGAGCTCGTTATTTTTGTTTGATAAAATTCTGAGGGACTGTAAAAATGTTAATAAAAGTGTGGTAAAAATTCAAAGATAGTATGTTTTAATGGTTGATCAAAAAAAAATTCCCAAAAAAAGCGAAAAAAAATAGCTGTCACATGGGATGACCCCGTTAAACTTTCGGTTTGCAATTCATATTTCAACGTCAACAAAAAATACAAAAAATATGAGTAACGAAATATTATTTTGTCGAGCTCAGGGCCCGGTTCAAGCTGGGAGTATCAATACTGGATTCCACGCTCAGGGCTCGCAGGTCAGTCATAGAAAATCATATAGCTGTAGTCGCAGGAAATTAGAATACATGGAAATATTTTTTCTTTTTTATATTGTGTTAATTATTTTTCACGAGATTATTTCTGTGGATAATTAGGTACTAAATTTTCACACTCTGCGGAAATTGCCTTTGCTCAATTACTATACTTACGCTAAAATATGTTATTTACAACAAAAATAGGCAATTAAACGAGGATTATGTTGTTGATAAAAATAGCGTCCGAATCGTGGGCCTGGGAACAACGTAGACCATCAAAGAATCGTTAATAATCCTCCTACTCGCAGACCTTACTCCACCCTTCCACAGAAACTTCCACCTGGACCACATCCAAGACCACCGAATTACGTTCAACATAGTCGTCCCTCGGTTAGTTTAAATTTCCAGAATATTTACGATGTTTTCTTCTGTTTATCGATTATTATTTTATACGCCAAATAGTGATGAGTCAAAAATCAGGCATTTTTTTACTTATTTATAAATGTATTGATCTTCACGAAACAAACACAGTTTTTGGCTACTAATTTTAGATATTCATATACAAATATAATAATTGTAATAAATTTTATTAATCTATAAAATTATATTTATGAATTAATGCTAATTGAATATTCTCATAGGGCCCTTACCAAGCGGGTACAACGTACGCTGCGACGGAGGGTGGATCGAGTTATTTGCCTTATGGAAATGTGAGTTTGAAATTATTGTGAACAATTAATTAATATTCACTGTATTAATAATACAGTGAATATTAATTCACTATATTTAATTCACAGTTTTGTTCAATTCAGTTTTACATTTATTCAGAAACGTTTTTTTAGTTCAATGACCTTTGTGATTGATTTGTCATTGTACAACTTAATAATATGTCGTTCAATCTAGGATTTCGATATGATTTTGTACTTTTAAATTAGAAAGAAAAATAAATTTGATTTTTCAGAATGCAGTCGCAGCTAACTCTGTAAATCCAATCGCAGTTATTGGTACAGCGGTCAAAGATGTTTTGAGTGCAGGAATTCAAGTGGTTTCGACGGTGATCAACGCAGTATTTGGAATTATCGGTGGATCATCAGGGTCTGATGATGACTCGCGTCCGGTTTACGGTCCCCCTGCCCAAGGATACGCCCCTCCTGCGCAAGGATACTCTCAAACTGGTCGATAACATAGAAATTTATGAATAATAATAAAAATAAATTAAAGAAATATAAAAACTACGATAAGTTACAATTCTTTTAATTCTTTTTCTATTAATGATTCTTCCTCGATGAATTATCAAAAGTAATTGATCGCGATCGAATTTCTAATATATCATAATTTTCCATCTTTCTTTCTGGCTTAAGTAAACGTTACGTTGAGCACCTGGAAGAGCAATGAAAGTTGGAACTTCCCACTCGCCAAGTCTTACGTTCGTGTGTACATTACGCCCAGCTCCTCTCGCCTCCATTAATATATTATGTATCAAGGAGCAAAGGAGCACCGCGGAAATACCCGCAAACATATCGAAAAGTCAAAGCATGCATTATAGTACTATCATAATGTGTGTCGCGTGTGTAAAATTAGTACGAACCACTTGCTCTATGTATATTTTTATTTATATACTTCCGGGAGGGGAGGGGGAGGATAAAATATCTCATGAGACACGCAGCGTCTCCATAAATAAAGCAAAAAGTATATTTACATTGGAGCTCGTATTCCTGCAGCCCGGAAGTAAGGAAAAAATCTGCTATCTTTTCCTTTTCTCCAACTTATTATTTCACAACAAATAAATGCAATACTCACGCGTAACGTCACGTCTTTATTTTATATGTGGATCATTTTTCCCTCGATGTAATCTCATACTTCGCCTATGAAAGTGTGACCACTTCCCGCTTTTAACGCAATTGCAATGTGAATTATTTTAAAACATCTTTTATTACAAATTACGACTACGAGGTATTACCAACTTCCGGATTCGATCGTCCGCAAAATTATTCGTCACCACACTTTCTCACGGATCCTTCCGTCTACACTTTTATCCTTGTTATCCATTCGACTTTCGATCGAAATTCCAAGCAGGAATCATCATAGTCTTCTCGATAATCGATGGAGAAATGATACGAAGATATCGTTGATTAAATTCATTTAATCAATGGTCGTTTCAGTTTCAACATTGAAACTAATCAATACTTGGATTTTTTGTACTGCAATAGTGAGAGAAACGATTTCATCCTAAATTTCTCAATCGAATAGAATTTAATGTAGTGTTTTTTTTCGTTTTATCCACGATCAAAAAAATAATACGAATATTTGCGTAATATTTATTTCTTCGCATGTCTGTGACGAAATTTGAATATAATTTAAAATTAATGCACGTGAAAAAGACTTTTAGATAGCAAGAAGAATAAATGGCTATGCGAAGCTTCAAAGAGTAGCGAAAAAATGTAAAGTGCCTTATTTTTTGTTTCTCGGAGAGAATTTGAATTGATGTTTTAATTTTGGCGAATATTTTACATTAAAAAATGAAGCTTATTTATTTTTAAAACAAGCTGCTTTTTGTTGCCGTGAAATATAAAAAATAGTTTTCGTAACTCCGTATCGAATTGTTACATTAAATAATCAAGACCACTCGAAGTGCGCGTATTAAATCATACAAAAATCGATTGAATATAACACGCGACCGTAATGCATCTAAATTTTCTTTCTCAATAAAAGATTATCATAATATTACCGATGGTTGCCACGATTTTTTGCAGTAAAGCATTTTTTTTTAGCCTCAACTACTCGTTCAATAATCGCCACGTGCAATAATCATCGATTCATCAAACTTTCATAAGATCCACTTTCTACATCGATGTTACATCTATTGCAAACGAAGGTCGTCGTGAAAAAGAAGATTGCGAGCAAGTGAAATCACGTTCATACATTTATTCGCAACGCTCTCGTTATGGTTATTGCAAAAATGCACAAGGGTTAAGATCTTAAATTGTCAGTTTTGCTCGAATCGATTTTTGTTCTACGATGCGTTACAATCGCAATATTCAAGTCTATAACGACGACTGATTTTCAAGAATTCTTCAGTTCGATTATCAAAATTATATGAAAATCAATGAGGAGATTTCTAATAAAAAATCATTTTAATATGATGCTTTTTTTTTGTTTTGTCAAATATGTGAATAATTACCGAACCAAAAATCTGCGAGATTATTTTCAGTCCTTGAAATTGGTAGCAAAAATATACATTTTTGAACAGTAAATGAATATTGGCAACTAGAACTTTCGATATAATTTGATTTTTTCAACGAAATATTGACAAATTTTATTGAGTTGACGAGATTTATTTTTCATCACGAACAAATTCAAATTCGTTAGGAGTACCTTCCACTTGGACATTTTTTCGAAAATTGTAGTTACAAAATCCTTAATGGCTGTTTTATTATGTAAAAGTCTTAATCGACATACGATGATCTGAGTCGTTTGTCAGTGCAGCAATACGATATGTGAAAAATCGTTGAGTGTGAAATAGAAACGTTTACGAAGATATCGTTGACCTCTGCATCGGTAAATAGGATCACGATATTTTTTTTTTATCAATGATAGACGAGATGATGATAATGAACGATAACCATGGAGTTTTTCCCTTGTACATTGCGCACCTGCATCGCTGAAAATTTCGTAAAGAGCTCAATCGGCACGAGTGGATCACCATGCTCCACAATGTCAGGACGCGTTGCTACTTTTCATCATTCTGAGTCATCACGTAGAGTTCCAGTTATGAAATAGTGTAAAAAGCGATAAAAACAATGAGAGAAATAACAAACGAACGGGGAATTCCAAAGAAATCGTCTGTTGTTGTCAAAATCATTCGTGCAAGTAGTACGAACACGATTTGATCGGACTGTACTTTTGAATCGTCATTTATGTTGTATTTCCCAATTATTGTTCGAAAAAGATTTTTTTTTTTATCCATACATCATTTTATAAGAATTTCCATGTTATTACATAAACAAAGAGTTGAGATAATTCTTTAAAAGTTTGTAAAATGGCAACATTTCCATATTCAATCGATTTTTTCAAATTTTTATACTCAATTATTGTGAAGCCTATGCCATTGGTTTTTTTTCGCATTTTTAATATTTTTATCTCACAAGGAAGTATCTCCACGATTAAAAAGACAAAAGTTTTGAAACGTTTTCTCTCGGTCGTAAAATCAAAGTAAAATATGACACGTGGAACAAAACTTAAGAAAAGTATCAAATAAAAAAGTCACGAAGAAATTCCAAGTAGAGAGGTTCAGAGATCTCCCAATTATTTGCATTTCCTTCTGGCTCCTGTATCTCATTGTCATTCATGACAAACGCTTAAACCAATAGAGCATCGATTATCAGCGCGCGTTTGCTTCTCTTCATTCGAATATTATTGTTTATTATTTATTTAATCAACGATCTTTTTCCCCTCTGACAGTCGTAAACATTTCACGACTATCCTTGATAAGCATGTTACCATATATCACGGTAATATTTGCATAAAGTTAATCTAAACATTGTACCGCAGTAGCAGCGACTAGCAGCAGACGATGATTGCATAAGAACGTGGAGAAACGATCCATATGAGGCTACGTGGCGGTTTTGACCCTTGACCCTCCAACGAGTTCTGATCCTGGCGCTAACTTTCTAGTTGCATTTCATTAGTAAATACTTTTTCATATCTGTATGTGCATAATAGTTTTGCATACATATTTGTAAATATGTACACATCCATTTACATATATTTGTACGTCCATAACTGGATTATTAACGATCGAAATGTGCTCATATACTCAGCTGAAAAAAAATAAATGTATCCTACAACGATGACTTGACCAATTTCGTCGTTGAATTAACTAAAATCATGCACTAACCTCCTTTTCTTTTTCTCCCCTTTTCTGTCATAGAAAAATCTTAATCTTCACTATATTACTCGGACTTTTTGTTATGCTCCTATATAATAATGCTTCTCGTTTGTAGTTGACGCCAATTGATCATTCTTTGAGCATAACCTCCTCGTAATTAAACTTTCGTTACGAAAGAAGTTGCGAATTGTAATTACAAGAAACTTTGAGAGATCTTGCGAGGAATATGTAAAATAAGAGAGCGAATGACTCAATGTTATAAACAACGCAAATGGAGAGTAACGCGAGAGGGCAACCGGGAATATATTATTTCATAAAGGAGTTCGTTTTTTTTTTCACGCGGCATATTACCGTCCTGACGAAAGTTTTGGTCGGCCAATTTCAATAGGTCATTTCTCTCCCACTTTCTATGCGCTAATACTTCGTTGAATGCTTTTCATTGATGAGCATTGACTTTATTGATTCCCATTGAAGATTCGATACATCAAATTTAATACAGTTCTTTGGAATTTTGTTCAGGATTTAATCAGCGTTGGGAAATTCAGATTTCGAGAGTTCTTTAAGAATTTTGTAGATTAAAAAATGTATTAGGAGTAATTTAAAAATTAACTAATTGCATTATCGATGAGCCAACAAATTTTATTACAAGAAATTCTTATCAGAATATTCAAATTTTCAAAAATGAGAATTATAGATAATTAATCGATAATGTTGTGTATTTTGTAATTTGCCAGTATTCTTAATGAGTTGATTAAATATGAATAACTGTGGCAATTAATATTTATTATAAAAATGACAATTCCGAATGCATTAAATGAATATTCCAAACGCGTAAAAGTCTGATATATATGCGTGATTTGTGGTGACGTAATAATTAGAGCAAAACGAGAATTTTATGTTAGATAGAGCATAGAAATCTTTGAAACTATTTCTACTTTTACATGTTTATACATCTGTAACATAACTAAGCAAACATAAACTAAGGAAAATCCGGGATATGAGATTATAAAATCGTAATAGTACATAAGATGAATTGGGTTGGGTTTATATCTGCATACGCTCGTTTTCCAACTTTACTGTATCCGTTTTATAAATCTGCACAGCAACGACCATTACGTTATTTGCTCTCTTTTTATCTTTCTCTCTCTCTCTCTCTCTCTCTCTCTCTCTCTCTCTCTCTCTCTCTCTCTCTCTCTTGCTTTTTCTTATTGGAGTGCTTTTCAGGACACGTAACGAGAAACACCGAACGAGCAGCCAGTCTACAGACTATATAACGGAAATGGTGGCAATTTGGACCACCACCTTTCTTTTTAAATGTTTTCACTGAAAGAAATGATCTTTTAGTAGTTCGTCTTCGATCAATTTCAGTCGAAATGGAGTTGAAAGAACTCTCACGTTTTTGCAAATAAATGACTTCGATTAAACGCATATTAAAGTTCCAATCATGGCTCAAATAATTTTATTTCTTCACGACTTTAAATCCAAACGACAACAACTTTAATTCAGCAAAAATGGGAGAAAAATAATTCATTTCATTCGCTAAATTAATGCAACATCCTAACATTCCTGGTAGGAAAATATTTTTGTACTTACAAATCTCATCATTTGTCTATTATAGACAATCAGGTTTCGTATTTTAGGCATTGATTCCTTAAATAATTGATCGTTCAATAAAAACGATATTTTACAATCTTTTAACCTCATTTTTAGTGTCTAAATTTTGGCTGTTGATCATTTCCTATTTTATTTTCCTATAATTACACCAAATAATTAGAGAAACGTGATTAGTTCCCATTTTCATTGGTCCAAATTTACACCAATTCCTACATCACATATCTACACATGTGTACGTGTAGAGAGAAAGACAGATGTGTACGACAGCGATCCGCAACAAAGTCCATCTCGTTTTCGCGCCGGAGAAAGTAAAAGGACACACTATGCACATTTTATTTTGCTTACACACGCCAACCACGTGGAAGAGATGAAAAAGTGGGGGAAGTTCATCGTTTTTGTCTATATCCGTTTTCTCCCACTCTTGAGCATTGACGTACCTATGGACCTCTCTCCTCTGCATCATTACGTAAAATTTTATGAGGTCTTGAGAAAAGATGAAAACTCGTTGTGCCATGGAATTAACATGTTTATGGCATAGCTATATAAACATTTTATATTTTATAATATTTCATAAATGTTTCTTAACACTTTTTTGGAGAAATGTCAATAGAAAAATATACATTTCAATTTTGAATTCAAGGATTTTTTTTATTTTCATAGCAAGGATGATAAATTAATGTAATAATTGTTATATTTTTGTATTTGTGCAAAATGAGATGTCTGATTTTTGTATCAAACGATTGAAAATGAATGGCTACTGAAAGACTTTTAATTAAAATGAATTACTGTTTGATGCAATTTTTTTTTTATATAATAAGGATACATTTATGATTATGGAATGCTAATAAAACTGGCAATCAGAATATCATAGATGGATAGTCAAAGTGTCGGATCGACAAGAAATCGTACACGATCGAAACACCGTTCGAGAGGCTCGTTTCACTAGTGTGTGATCGATCAATCGATTTTTCGAGCTGTGGCAAAACCCTTACGCAATTTTATTTCCTGAACGCGTGATATATGCGGGACACGCAACGACCGCAATCATAGTTGTGCCATTTTTTTCTCTTATTTTTGTCTTTCAATCCACGATAAATACACTATTCATGCAGGGAATTAACACCTCTGCTTTTCTACCTTTTCTTCTCTAATGTTTTGGGACTTGTGGGGAATCATAATTTTTAGCCATTCATTAACCGGCCAAAAAAAATATATCGATTTTTATAATGAAATAGGTGGAGATTTTTATCGGTTTATTTTAAGCAACTCTACTTCGATAAAATTGGTGTAAAAATTAAAAAGAAACAACTATTTTATTCAGTTGCTATAAACACGCGTTATAAATAAAATTAAAAAATTACAAACTGGCATTCGTTCCACTACAAATTGTAGATTTTTCATCTTGTCAAAAATTATTTTTATAAATTTATCGTTTTTTCTTCTAAAAATACGAATGAAAGTAAAAAAAAATATTTAAATTCAGTATCTCAGTGAATCATAGTCCAAGAATTTTTATTCTCTCCCATGCCAATGATTGTGTTTCCTCTAAGAGTTTTAGTGTTTTCTCGTAAAAGACTTGCGTACATAATCCAATATATAATACAGTCTAGCAGCGAAATTTTCCCCGCGTGAACAACTTTCTTTCGTACGGGCGTCTCATCCGTGTATATCGACATCGGCTATATCACGCTGCGATGGTTATTCGAGTCTGAACGTGCGATCGTTAGCCATCGAAGTTGTTACAATAACTTACTTTTTTTTCTTACCGCGTACGCTGTCAATTTAACCGCTAAATTATTCATCGAGGTTCGAGGAGGAGGATAAAAATAATAAATAAAATCCAACAATCACACGTACACAATTTTCCTCTTAGATTTGTCTTTTTTATTTTTTGCCGATTCCTTTCGCTATTAATTATCGTGTGGTTACGCGCCATAAGTTGGTTCGAGTGGTGTTTGATAAAGTGGCCGGCGGCAGTGAAGGTGTCTCCTTCGTCGAAGCGACGATTCGATCGCACGTCGACCTCGTTGTGACGTTGAAATCTTTATCTCTCGCGATAGATTACACGCGTAGCGAAGAAAAAAAACGAACAAGACGTCGCGCGAGTGGTTTACAGTTTGCACGTGGGAACAAGATAGAAGGAGAAGGTCCGTTACGACCTCGACGAGGTCGACGACTGCACTTTGCAACGAGATATCCCTTCGATACGAATTGTCAGCACAGCCTTCGGTTATCAAATTACAAATATATGTTTATTTATATTCGTATATAAGTGATAGCTGAATATTAATTGATCACGGACGTTCCATGGGCATTCTATTCCCTGAGGACATTCTGTGACAGCTGTAAGTACGAAAATCATTTTACGAAATTCGTCCACTCGAAATAACAGATTAAACTTTAATCAAGCCAAATTTGACCGACGGCGGCCTAATTATCAAAATTCTTACAATACTCGAATAAAACTCCAATCTTCAAATCTCTACTGTGCTAATTCCAAATTGGCAACTTCTGGATGATCAAAAACATAAAAAATGTGAGAAATGAATTTGTTTCATTACAATAATTGGAAATACCATTCGGCAACAGCGATAGACACGTGGTCGGTGTATGGCTTTGATGTTCTTCTGAGTCAAGTGACTTTGGGCGAAACCAGTTCGCGAATGGGTGACCGGTTAGCCATACACCGGTTCGTGCATCGATCACTGAGTGGGATGCACTTTTTTTTGAGGTTTTCATGGTTTTAACCGACTGAAAATCAGTAAAAACGAAGCCAGTTGTGGGCAAACTCTTTCGGGGTTTCACTGGAATATGGAAGCTCGTGACATGGAGTAAAAGTGATGGGACCGTAAAAACCCAAACAAAGATAGATGAAGGAATAAAAAAGTGAAAAAAATGAAGTCAATTTTAGTTCTTTGTCGTTTACAACTTTGATGAAGGATTGTGACATGAATTTTTTTTTTTTCATTGCAATTAACGATCGATCGAGAATAATCCCTGACATTTAAGCAAATATTTATCATCTAGGAAGATTTCTTTTAGATTTTTATGTAACGATGATCATTTCTACCGGTCGAATTTCGATCTTCTCCTGGCTATATAGACTACTTTCGTTTTCTTAACTGCATACACCTTCCGCGAAAGGATTCTGACCCCTTTTATATAATAAAAAGGATCCCAAGAACGGAGACTGCCGTTCAGGAATCAACGCAACATCCCAGACTCACACACACATGTAGACGAAAGAGCGAGATTATGTTTCCTCCCACTTGACACAAAATTCCTCTCTCTTCTTTCATTTTTGCCACTTCATTGGAAAGTTGCGAATTTTGTACAGGAAAAATTCGAGCTTTCCCTCATTTGTCTTCTCGTCTTATCGGGCTCATTACCTCATTCATTCTCTCAACTCTTATTTGTCCTAATTAGAGTAAAATTATGTACAACAACGAATATTCCCCGCCGTGCCTCCAAAAGATCAAAGTTTCCGTCCTGATTCTGGAAAGTTACCAATCGAGTGGCCTACTCGAAACACCAATGATATCTCGGCGACTATAAACGGCTAGCGACTTTTCTCGCGACGTGGCACCACGCAACGATCCTTCGTTACACAGATTATGCTTTTTTTTTTTTATCTTCTTCACTTATACATTTTTACGAATTCCTATCAATCGATTATAATATATTTCTCAGGCTGTCAAAAGCAAATAATCTTTTAGGCATATTACAAATTGTGGGGCTTGATAAAAACGTTATTCATAATTTATACAGATTATTCTTGTTTCTTTTTTCAAACAGATAATTTCCTCAACAAGAATATAATTTTTATACTTCAAAGCCGTTTCTTTCCATCCACCACGAGCCAATTAATTTGATATGAAATCTAAATTTCCCTAGTTTACCAAATCCACCTGTCAAACGTGAATGTAGATTGTTTTTTTTTCGCAATTCGTTCCAGTCTTTTGAATCGTCGCTAACTGGACCGAAGTCTAGAATTACGAATGAATTAGGGCTGCAGTCAGGGGCAACGTGAAAATATTGGCATAAAAAAAAAGTTTATGCAATCTTTTCTCGGGAAAAAATGAATAGAAAATAATTCAAAAATGATGAGAAAAAAAATCCTCTTTTATTTAATAGTCCCATAAATTACTATACGACCAAAAAACCGTTACCCATTATTTTACTCAATGAAAAAAAAACAAAAATAATAAAAATTATAATATTAAACTGTAAGGATAAATTTCGCCGACAAATTGGAAACGATGAGCCCACACTCTTAGCAACGAATTAGGAAATTTTTTATTTCACCATAAACAACATACATGTGTCGTAAAAAAAATTTCTTGCTTCCATTTAAAGCCATGAAAATATTTAATACCATTTCTTAACAAAAAAGATGAATTAACGATACATATTTTCGAGGTCTTGCGATGTTGTGACTTTTTTTTCTTTCAGGTGAATCCGTGAGTAGCATTAATTTGATATATAAAAGAGTAAAGAATTGCATTAATTCATGTTCGAAGTATACGCACTCTTATTTATAGAGCTTAAAAAAATGCAATGGTGAATTGGAGCGATTGCATCCAGGTCGATTCGTTGCTGTATACATCAAGCTGAAGCATTTTAGATATGCTCGCGAATATGTGGCATGTTATTATTATTATTATACATAAATATGTGTATAACTTTATAGATTGATGTTGCTGTAATACTCGGTTGCCTAATCGAGCCACCGCATTAATAAAATCAAAAGACTATCTCTTAACACAGTCTTGTTCCTAAATTCTAGAATATATTTTGCAGAGCTGAATTTTTCTTCGATCTTTTAGCATCACACGTGATTTACTATATAATCATTAAGACATCAACTTTTAAGAATTCCTGAACTTCCTGTTGTTTCGTCGTCTTTTTGTCAGTATTTCGTAACTGAAAAGTATACGTTCAATTATTTTGTAATAATAGTCTTTATACGTTTATGATTTATCGTCATAATACTAGCAAAAGTGTTTCGGTTGAGAATTTCGGAAGAAATGATGGTGAGAATGTTTCAGGGTTAAACAGAACGAGTATTTTTTTTCTTTCACGTTCCTGTGAGATCCCCTGAGAGTGTTGTCCACAGTTATTCTTTTCTTATACAGTACTGTATCCCTTTTGCACGAGGGCCCGAGGAAACTGCGTAAAACCTGTGTCGATGCAAACAGCTCTATTTTTCGTGAGTTTCGGTCTATTAAAACCGTGAGAAACCCAGATAAACTGCTTCTTGGTTAGCGATCGATGCACGAGATCGTGCATAGGTGACCGGTCACCCATCCAAGTACTGACTTCTCCCGAAGCTGCTTAACCGACGGGATTCCCAAAATCACACACCAACCGCGCATCCATCGCATCTTTTCCTATATTTTTGTTATGTTTATAACTCATAAGTTGCCATATTAAAAATAAAAAGGTCACATTTTTGAAAAGTTATAATTTATCCAATTAGTTTTGGGTTTTTGATAATTATTTCTAAAAAAATTCGATTTGCGTTTTATTTTTATGGCAATATATAAATTTGGCGTATGTCTAAATGACTAATAATAGTTTATGTGAACAATTTTGTAATCGCGGTATTTTTTTATCGTTCATAAAAGTGTGTTGTGAATACCGTAAAAATGATGTTTCAGTTTCAAAATTTCTTAAACGCTGTTATCCACCGTTTTGACAATTGAGCATATATTGTATTAAGGGCTTACATACGCCTAGAGAGGTAAAAAAACTCGTTTTTTCAAAAAAACATTGTTTTCCGATAATATCATCTTTTATATGTAAGTTCTAAAAATTTCCTGAGAATCGATAACATATTGCAGCTCTGACAAAAAAATTTCATCTCCATTTGACAGATGCTTAAACACCAAAATTCTTTTTTCCAAAATGGTATTTTTAAAAACGGTAACCATTCTATCTCGAAAACTAAACGACCGATTTGGATGAAATTTGGTACAGAGGACCTTTACACAATTGTCTGGTCTCTGTCGAACGATTTTTCTTTTAAACATTATAGTTATTGTTTTATAAGTAAAAAAAGAAAAAATATTTTGGCAAAATTTCGAATTTACGAGTCAAATCTCTACCATTTTGCGAAAAATGCATTAAAAAAAATTCGGCCTCGACAAAGACTGTATTTTTTTGTCAACTTTAAGAAAAAAAATTTGTTTCAGTTTTGGGTTAAAGCGTACAGTCGGAATCGTGGTTACCGCAAATAGCATTTTGCAAAAAATTGTTTTACAAAACTACAACCACAGCTCATCTAATTTATTTTTTTTTAATGAAATTTTCCGCTTTTATTCACAACAATATGTCTTTTTAAATATACAAAAAATTCTTTCAATAGATACATCTTTTCAGTATGAAAAAAATGATTGAAATTGACCGTATTTTTGGCACCTCTAGATACATGCAATCCCTTAAATACAGTTTTGCAAAAGTACGATTATGGACTCATACAGTTAATCGTTTTTATTTATAAAACATTCGAACATGTATCTACACAAAAATTACCAAAGTTCGTGCGAATAGAACATTTCATAAATTACATAAAATCGAGAAACTTTCTAGCAACCTTTCTTTCGACCTTTGCACCAGTATTAATCTATCTTCTTTCAAAAATGATGCAACGATCAAAGATGTTCGAGAAGCACGAGATCCTACCATCAAATCTCGTCCGGTTAATGAGCTAATATTGCAACTGAATAAAACAAATACATTTATCTATAAATTATTTCATTATGTAGAAATTTCACTTCGTTTCATAATAATAATAAAAAAGAAGCTATCGATTTATTTATTTTACGATAGAAAATGTATTGATTTATCGAAAGTTTATTTTCACGTTTCAACTTTAGGTTTGTGGACAATTCAAAATCAAAATATCTTTTTGATACGTCACTTGAGATAATCCGTAATTACGTGTGCCAAATTTCGGTTGGCGAAATAATATTTTATAAACTTGAAAAAGTGTTTTATTTCAGAGATTGACAAAAAACAAAAATGTCTACGAAAAAATATTTATTTTATCAAATTTTCATCGAAATCATTTTGGCCTGTTTTTTCATTCTAATAGCTCAAAAAAATGTTTTTTTTTTAATGAAAAAAATGTATTTGAATTAAGCACTAAAGAAATTAAATCAGATGAAACCATAATTATTTTGTTTTAGAAGAAATATTTTCCCAAATCCCATTTAAATAAATGCTAACGAAGACACGTGAAATAGAAAAAAATTCATAATCAACGAAAAGTCTAATGAACGCATAAGTTAATAACAATGAGTATAAATTATTCGCGGCTAATGCCCAGCAAAATTTAATTAGACATGGACAAAGATAGAAAAAGATGAAAGAAATCAAAAGGTCATAAAAAAGAATGTTTAAAAAAAGAAAAAAAATTCAACTTTCCATAGTAAAAGTTGAATTTGTCGATATTGACGAAGTCCTCGAACTCTATTGATCGAAGTATTCAAATCCCCGATCGACGCATTTCTTAATCCTCATTGCGTGCAAATGAACCATTGTTTATCTCGAATTTTCGCGTAATATTTTTTATTGAGCAAATCGTAAAAAAATTATGCAGATAAATAAATTATCCCGTAATACCTTCCTTGATAATTAATCGTCGAACTTTTTCTCCCTTCTTCTCTTTCCCCCTTCCGTTCTCAATCATTTTCGTACCATCTTTGCAATATTCTCCCCCACGAAAAAACTTTGATTCGATTCCCCGCGATCTCGAGACAATTCTCGTCTCGTGTGCGTGTGAAAACGCGGGGTAAGAGGCTTTTAAGAAACGTGCGTCAACATTTCTACACGTTACTAAACCTTTTGCCGGTCAGTCGCACACGAGACACAGAAGACAACGGATTATATTCGCGCAACAGGTAAAAAAATCATCTCAACTGTTCTCCATACGCAAGGAGGTTTTCTTTGATCCTCGAAACTCAATTATATTCAGTCCTTATAATTCCAATTGCTTCAGCCTCGATTTCAGTCTATTTCATCTTTCAGACAGCTCAAAATTTTATAATCATCTATAAATTTTTAATTATACACGCACAAATACACTCATTAACGTCTCTAACCACTGATTAATGTGTAACAACACCGGAATTCGGTATTTTTGTACCCCTCAAACAAGAAAACTGATAAATGAATCGAAAATACCTAATTCTGGAGTTATCACTGTTCGAGTATATTCTACGCGATCTACGGTCATATATGAATACGTATTTATTCATATGTTGATATTTATAGTAATAGATATAGATATTAGCAAGATTAAACACTCGTGTACCCTGTTCGACCCGGCTATTCGCAACGGCCACGAGATCTAGCTCTCTTTCCCCTGGTCTGACCATCCATGCAATCGAGCCCGTGCCTCGTCGTCGTCGTCACACACAGCACACAAGACTTCGGGCTCTCCTTCGACTTTTGCCGCAAACGAGTCTCGCACCTTGCAAGGCACGCGTCTCTCTCTCCTCGAGTCTTTATAAAACGGTCAAAAAATCGACACGCTTGCGCCCCCAAGTGTTCACTCAATTAGCAAGGTCTCTATTATTTAATTATTTCTTCAAAAGATTATTAATTAAAAAATAATACCGAAATTACGACAATTTTATCACTGAATCGATTCCCACCGGCTGTCAAAGCTTAAAATTGAACTAGAACTTGATTCGTCCTCCCGAAAATTGACTCTGGATCCTGATTGAACGAAAAAATTATCTATGTCTGACGAAACACGGACTTTTCTACTTGACCCATTAAAAAATCGTCAATTGGCCGTTTTGACGCGAGTGTTTGAACTTTTTGCGATCGGGAAATATTTCTAAAGCGATTTAATGAGTGTGTGAGAGGCGATTTCGTTGGGTTTGCTTCTTTTCTTCCCTTTTTTTCGTTGTCTTTTTTCTTTCGTTCGCTATAATTCTCGAATGGTTAAACTACCTTTCACTCCCGGTGATCTAGTTTTGATCAGTGCGGAATAAATTGATCGGGATTCAAGGTTTCGAACAATCACGAAGCTATCATCGAGCCTGATATTATCCAGTCGTAAGTACTTTAACGTTAATTATAATTATTTGTTTTCTGTGTCGCAGGCTTCAACGATTCTTCACCAGCATCGTGTGCGACGTTTATTCTGAACTTGAGAGGATTTATTGAGACTGAAAGACCCATACGATTTCATCATGAGAATAGCACTCGTTCTTTGCGCCCTTTCGCTGGTTCTCACCCTTGCCCCTGCCAACCCCATTGTCAAAAGAGCAATTGACAACAATGACATCAATCCTCTCAACGAGGTAAGTTAATACGATTTTTATCATTTTCTAATTTCTTTTTCTCTCATCAATCCCATTCACTTTTGTAAAAACAAAAATGACAATGATTCGCGTTCATGGGAGTGTTCTATGGATATGAAAACGAGAGGAGCCAGTCCAGAGTGAAAGTCTCTCTTGTCTGAAACACTCACTGACCCGATCACACTAAACGGCAGAATACGATGAGCCAACGGATACGACTTTGAAGATTCTTCAGTTTTGTGTCTTTTTCTCAAACGCACTTTTACATTTTCACTTACATTCGCTTCTTCAACGGAAACAGAATATTTGTCACGTTGGCTTCGATCCATGATTAAGGGCTTACATACATTCAGAGGTTCCAAAAATAGGGTCAATTTCAATAATTTTTTTTATACTGAATAAATGTATCTATTGAAATATTTTGTTGTATATTCAAAAAGACATATTGTTGTGAATAAAAGCGGAAAATTTCATTGAAAAAAATGAATTAGATGAGTTGTGGTTGTAATTTCTGTAAAACAGTTTTTTTGAAAAAAAGACCATTTGCGGTAATCACGATTTCGAATGTATGCTTTAACCCAAAAATAAAACAAAATTTTTTTCTTACAGTTGACAAAAAAAACAGTCCTTGTCGAAGCCGAATTTTTTTTTATGCATTTTTCGCGAAATGGCAGAGATTTGACTCGTAAAGTCGAGATTTTGCCAAAATGTTTTTTCTTTTTTTACTTGTGAAACAATAACTATAATGTTTAAAAGAAAAATCGTTCGACAGAGACCAAACAATTGTGTAAAGGTCCTCTGTACCAAATTGCATCCAAATCGGTCGTTTAGTTTTCGAGATAGAGTTCTTACCGTTTTCAAAAACACTCTTTTGAAAAAAAAAGCATTTTGGTGTTTGAGCATCTGTCAAATGGAGATGAAATTTTTTTCTCATAGCCGCAATATGTTATCAATTCCCAGAAAAATTTTAGAAATTACATATAAAGGGTGACACCATTGAAAAATAATGTTTTTGAAAAATCGAGTTTAAAATGTAAGCCCCTAAGGATTATCACTGCAATTAACGTGCACTCGACCATTTCGAGAATGTTTTCAATTTATGTTTTCAGTATTTTTATACAGTTCTATAGGAAAGAAATTTACATTCATTTTTAGTGCTAAAAAAAGCCATTGACAGATATTTTTTAACGAAAGCTCTTTCTCCATCAACAAAAAGTTCATTTTTTTAACAAATGTTACTTGGATTAAAAAAATGGATATAAATATATTTTTATCCAGGAGGTTTAGTGGTAAGTCATTTAGTTACGAAATGTTTGTACATCATCTTACAAATTATGTACCTTGAAGGATCGAGGTCGAATTTGATTGCGTTTTAATTTTCTTTTCGTACAAATAACCATAAAAGAACGATGCTATTAATAAAAGATTTGAAATGTTAAAGAAACATCATATTTATTGAATGAACGAAGAGAACTTAAGAAAGGAAGAATCTTCTTGTTAAAATACCGGCAAACTCTCACTATCGGATTCACTCTCGCTTTCGTATGTTCCTTCGTTCAAAAAGTATTAGCTTTCAGTGTCGAAGTAAGCCTAAGAGAAATTACGTGTGTGTGTATACAACGTAAGATTCACGAGAGAAGGTGAGCGCGTAGCCTCAACTGTATTTATATGTATATCAATACAGTACCTAGTTAAAATTATGTAAAGTTTGCAACAGACACGAATTAGATTCTCTAGACAATCGTGACAGCTTTAAAAAATGGCCTTACGGTCTCTTGTTTAAAAAATATACTTGAAAATGTAAATCTGACATTTCTTGAAAATACTCAAAGACAAATCAATTATTTTTATTGCACTTGGTACTCAAAGAAATCCTTAAATTTCGAAATTTCCCTAAAACACGTTCGATGTAATTTATTTTTATCATTTTCCAAATTCAATTTTATATTATCAAAAAATTCTTTTGCACAACGTGAATATTCAGTTTAATTTCTTAATTTACGAAATCTTCCAAATTTGATTATTATCCAAATGAAAATTCAAATAAATTCAAAAATAAATGTGCTTCGAAAAGTAAAAATTGTTTACTATTTGACATATGACAAAATAATCCTCCAATATTATTTTTCGAAAAAAATCGTTGATACTAAATTTTTCAAAAAAATCGATAACTCTTCGGTTTCGAGTGGACCAATTTTTCAAGAGTTTGCGAAATAATTGAAAACGAAAAGTTTCCTAAAAATACATTTAAAAAAGTATTTAACCAACGAGTGTGGTCATCAATGAGGATTTTCATGAATTATTTTGAGCACGTTTTCAATTGCAACGTCGTGATCGAAGCTACAAATAAACTCATTGAGCCCATTATTTTGTTTCGTATTATTTCGTTGACCAAATTTCCCCATGGAGTAACATCACATTGAAAAAAACACTGCGGACGAAATTTATTTCTGGAAAATTACGTAAAAGTTGTGTGTGTATGTGATTTTTTCCTCCTACTGAAAAAACGAATTTTTGGAACGTTCGCAGGTTTATGTATTTGCGAACGAGGAGGAACCCTCCGTGGAAGTTGAAGGAGAGCACGGCGAGCGAGAAAAGAGAAAGATCGGTATCATCAAACTCGGAGTTTCCAATGGCATAATCAACTTCGTCTTTGGGGTAAAGAAACAAATCTAGATGAGCTTATCGATTACGTCAAAAAAAAAATTAGCTCTCAAATATTACGAAACAAGTCCTTTTCCTCGGAGCATTTTTTTTTATGGTAACTCAAATTTATTGCTTGAAGACACACTCTGAACGATCATCGTTTCCTACGTCAGAAATATTTGCGAGGGACAAAAAGAAGGAACATCCGTAAATTTAACTTTCTATATGGTACATCGTTATTCCTTAATAACGCCGAGTAATTCGCCTCCAATTTGTACATTTTCGATTCAATCTATTCTCGTGGGAATCTTCCCGATTATTTGTCATCGTTTCCGCATTCTTTTTTATAATCAAAGTCATTTCTTCCGCTGTTTATGCTTTCACCACTAATGACAATCTTATTAAACACGTGACAACAAATAATTCAATTGGTACAAATTTAATGAACATCAATAAATTAATAAAACAATTCATTTGTATGAAAATAAAACGATAAAAATGCAAAAATTTCAAAAGATTAACGTAATTAAGACTTCTTCAAATTGTTTTATTAAATTTCTGAAATGCGTAAAAAAAAGAGGGTAAAGAATATTTTTCTAGTTAAAAAAAATTCGCTATAAAATTTACATTTCGATTTTTTGTCAACATTTAAAGAATTTCGTTTAATGAAATTATTTTTTGTAGGGTAGCAAAAAATTATATGGAAAATCTTTAATTTCAATTTTAATTGAGTTTTATTGTTCTCATTGGTAAAAAAGGAGAAGTAATTAAAGTGAAATAATTCGAAGAAAGAAATCGAGAGAATTTGATTAAATTAAGAAATTGAGAAAGAAATTTATTTAAATGAAATTGACTTAAAAATCTTATTCTAAAAACGATGAATTATTGATAACAGAAATTGGATGCATTAATCGATGCTAAGACGAGAGCAATAACCGTTCTGGACGAGAGCAACAAAGCCAAAAATGCGGCTTACGGTATCGACAACACGCACTCAGCGACAGGTGCCTTTATCAGCAATCTGATTGGTCAAAAAATTCAAGCTGGCACAGCGAGTATTGGACCATTGATAAATAGTGCCACGACCTTTATTTCGGGTGCCAAAAGCGGTCTAACCGGTGCATTTGCCTCCAAACTTGGACCTTTGAGCTCCATTGCTGGAGGATTATCAGGAGGTTCAGGTGAGATGAGTCAATTACAACCGGAACATCGAAACAAAAATGGTATTCGAAAAATACCATAAAAATTGAATTAATAATAAATTAAATAAATCTTGAATTCATAAAAATATTAACTTCATTTTATTTCGCCATCATCATTTCAAAAAATTTTAAATAAAATATTTTTTCAATAATAAATGAAAAAAAAAACAATGAGAATTCAAGTTATTAATAGAATGAATTAAAGAAGTTTCATTATTTTCATACTTTTCTTTGTTATCCGTGATTTTACTTTTTTTTTCAACATAATAATAAAATTATCAAAATAATAAATATAAAAATGAAAAAACAAAACTACAAGAAAACTACATATTAAGATTTTTAATAAAAATAAAATGACAAAAAATCGCAATAAATGATCGCAGGTTCAAGCGACGGTTCAACCGGAGGTGCAACCGGAAGCTCGAGTATTATTGGTTCGCTGTTGTCAGGATTGAGCGCAAGTAGCGGAGGCCTGGGAAGTTTGACCGGTGGGAATAACAGTGACGATGACAACGACGACGATGACGATAACGACAGCAAATTGTCAAGTGGTAGTAGTTCGAGCGCGGGTGCAGGAGCGGGGGTAAATCTCGGTGCATTTGCCAATATTGGTGGAGGACCATACTGAGTTCAAAAAATAAAGGCAAAAAAAATCAAAAAATTAGCCGGAGTTCGCCACTGAAAATCGCACAGTGCAAAGCAATTTTTTTAATTTAAAACTTGAATTTACTCATACGCAGATACTTTGTATACGTATGTCCCAAATGGAATGAAAAAAATCAAATCCATATTCAAATATTTACAATTAAATAAAATATGAATAATTAATAATAATTTATAAAAAAAATAAATATTTAAACTTGCAAAAGTACTTTTTTTCAATGTTTTCCATAGTTTATTACATCGTTACACATTTGCAAATACATATTTATATATTTTTGAAAATAAACTGTACTTTTTCAAGTTGAAAATAGAACATTTGATAACGAGATAAATATTCACCATATTTCCATTTGGGATATTATATTTTGTAGCAAGTAGTCGAAAAGCTCTCTGTTATTCCTCTCAGTTTTTTGTTTTTACAAACCGCTCGTAAGCTTATTCACCCCACAATCGTTCGACGAGTTTTCAAGAATATTTTCTATTATTATTTTTTTTTTTTTTTTTTCAAATCACGCTGTCAAATGACGATTGTTATTTTTCTTCACGACGAATATTCTAAAGGTAGTTTCTTCCCTGCAATAACTCTCCCACGCAAATTTCACCAAATGCCAAAATGTCGTTTGTAGTTCCAGCAGCTGGTTGCTTCGAATGGATAAGGTTGAAAGTAAAAAATTCCCGAGTCCCTTTTCCGTACTTTGAAAATGCTGATTTTTTTCTACCTTTTTATTTATTAGCTTTATGATTGCAAGCTTTCAGCAAAAGCAGAGAAAGAACCACGATTCTGCTGCTGACGAATATTGTAATACCACTTTTTAGATTGCCGTCATCGTTCGGACGTTTTACTCAAAAAACAAAAATGTGTTTGACGGTTTTGTTTTTTACAATTTTCTCGTCTTTTTTCTAGCCAACACTTCGGTAAAGGCGGATGCCCCTGGCCCTTAAAATGCGTCTTCTGTAATGTGACAACGATCCCTAGTGAAAGTCTCTCGAACTACACTCGCTCATTTCATCCCTTAGTTACTATTTGTTAATATTCCATTTTTTTCACTTTTTTTATCTTCGGGTCCTCGCCACGATAAATCGACAGATACTTACTCCATTTTGGCCTTTAACGATAAATCAATTTTCAGATGTTACGATCGATCGAGTACCGAAATACACAGCTGTGAATAACTGAATAATGAACTTCTGTAAATGATGTAAATATAGGGAAATCTTTTGTTTGTTTCTTATTTTTTTTTTTTACTTTTCTTGTTCTGTAATATATGTACATCGAGGCAAACAATATAATGGAAGATGGTGATAATGACGACGCCGACGATGACAGTAATTTGTCTTCTGTTGTGATTGAATGATGATTATTATTATGATAATATCAATGTCAAATAAAAATGACGACTTTGTTATCCACGAGTTGATTCTTATATTTCTGAGCAAAAAAACAACATCTCTCTCACATTCCTTTCTCACGTTAAACCCGTTCCAATTGTAAAAATGTTGTTTTTGTGTTGTTTTCGTCGTTTATTCGAAATCCTGGTTCCTAAAAATTCATATGCACGTAATTAGTTTAATGGATCAATCGATCGATCGATCAGTGAACAAAAGCACGCACGCGGATCAGGTGTTGGAATAATCCTTTGATCCTGGCACGAATCCTTCGACGTGGGGTGATGAAAAGCTGCAAGGCAAAAATATTACGAGACGTTTGGATTAGAAAAATGTGAGAGAAATAAATAAAACGTTCATTTCGTTTTTGAGAGACTTTTTTTTGTAATAGTTCACCCACGAATATTATGAACGACTCGTTGTTTATCTGCCCAGAAAAAAATCTCTACGACCACTGAGGACATCCCTGAATTTGATAGAGTTCACGTCTCGTTGGATTATCCACCACCCGCGTTGGGCACCGGTTTTACTCTCGTTAAGAGCATCAGCGACATCCTCAGTAGCATCATTCTAGTGAGTCCAATGCCAAAACCATTTTTTTAGAAATTCGATTGATTCAATTAGAGGAAGGAATGTTTTACTTATTATTTCATTTAATTTAGATTAATTTTCTGCGTTTCACGTCTTTTTACAATTTCAGAATTCAGCACGTCGAACGCAAAGTGTTTTGGAAGTCTTCAAGCCCGTTTTTCGCGGTGTCTTTGCCATAAAAGGTCTCCCCTCGGACAGGACGCAGTAGAGGATAAAATAAAAATAGGACGACAGAAAAATTGCTCAATCGATCGAGTCTATGAAAAAAATTAGAATTTCTTTTGGCTCGATAATAATTTATGAAAATGTAAATAACATGATGTGCCCATTGAGAAACATACAAAGAGAGAGGGAGAGAGAGAGAGAGAGAGAGAGAGAGAGAGAGAGAGAGAGAATGAAAAGTCAATGAACAATAGAATGACCGTGAAGATACGTAAAAAGCAGTGGCTGTGTACCACGGTGCTGTCAAGCCATAAACCATCCTCAATAATTGTGTACTCCTCGTTTTTTTTTATCCTCCAATGTTGTCACTGCATAACCTCGAGTTTTTGACTCTGAAGATTCATTTTACGATAGTAAAAAATCGTATTTTTTGCAACATCGAAATTTCTTCGTTGAAAGAATGAAATAATTTGTTCGTATCCCTTTCAAATCACGTGAAATCTGTCACGTGCAGTTTTACTAGAACATATTTTTTTACTATGAGATAAAAAGTGAAATAATAAGGGGATACATTTCCTACGCCAATACACAACAAATACGTAGCCATAGATTCTCAGGTGCATGAGTTACGTGTCACTAATTAGACACGATAATTCCACTGTTACAAAAGTACAGCTTAGCTCCTAAGCGAAAATGATACGGGTCACAAGTGTAATTTTTAACATTAAAATACCTTCTAATTAATGTACACACACGGGCTATGAAATCCCTTTCGAAAAATGTACCTATAATTAATGATAAAACAATTAAAACGTCTACCAAAAGTGTCTCCATTTTTTTGCCCAACCTTCGTCTTTAATACGAAAAATAACGAATCTTTAAAGTGTCTCAAATTTTCAATTATATATTCTGAATTGTTTTCAGTATTAACACAATTTTTTATGAAAAATAATTGTCGATGCAAATTCGAACGTTCGATAATACCGTCTCACAGTTGATTGGACTTTCGAGGAAAATTGATCGCACATTAATGGAGGGAAAAAAATGCTGGGAGAAGGAAATTCGCCATTTAAGATCTTAGCAAACGAATAGACAATTCTTCTGACATTAAACCATCGTAAGAGGGAGAAAAAGTTTCGAAAGGCAGCACGAGTGTCAATCGCCTGGCCACATTTTGTAAACAGGATATACGTCGAGGGGTGTTTAACGCGTTTCAAAGAGACCTTGTGCCAAGGACGAAGAGGAAAGCTATTTAGTGTGGAAAAAACCCGATTTCGCTTTCGTACAATTCTTACGAATTGCCAAATATACATATATGAACATATCTTGCGTGAGAAAAAATCATATATATCAATACACGGTTGTATGAGTAAACCAAAGACTGGAAGCAACTTCGTATATATATGAACCTGTCCAGACTCTTTCGTAAAAAAAAAAAATGCCGATAACCTTGAGGGCCTGGGCCTCGATATTCCACGAGTTTGAGGCTACGATACTCATCTCGCTAGTATCAGCCACGTCGAGCAACCAGCAAGATGCATTTCTCCCAGTGTCACGAACAGGTACGCATCATCTCGTCTTTTTGCTCGTTCAAATTATCACGAATTTTAAATTCTAAAGTCATATCAATATATTATAAAACAGTGTTTATTTAGTGGAAAAAAAATAGAGTCCAATCAAAAGACATGAGGGGTAGTTAGATTTTTTTAAAAATGATCGTATCATTTTTTTTTTTTTAGTCAATTTATTTTTCGATTTTTGCAACTATAAAATAATTTTGATGTAACAGAAAATGGGGTTTTGATTTAAATGAAATAAAAATTCGTTAAGGATGAATGTTTCAAGTGTAATAGAAGTGAGAAAAAAGTTTAAGGGCCTCAAGACATTTGCAACGTTACAGTGTTCGTGTCATTAATAAATAACGTCTCGTTATTTATCACGGTTGGTCGACTCGTTTGATGAGTCAAGTGCACGCAACTGAGATATGCACAGTTTTCGTTAAAATCATAGTGCAACGCAATATCCGTATTATGCATAAATATATATATATTACAATTGACTATATTGACTCATAAGTTTTATGTACGTTATACTTTCACTATTCGCGTTTTTAGATCTAATGGACTGCCGTTGCGTACCACAGGCCCGGAAAAGGAACCACCTACAGTATTACACATCTCGTGGACCATTCAATAAAATTTTTACGACGTATCTAAGGTAAATTTACATATTTAAAAAATATTTATTCAAAAACGTATCCAAATTTCTTGCAATACGAATTTCTCTACATTATATACACATTTGACCATCTTAACATAAGAACAAAAAGAATATGCAATTTTTATCAATTTTTGTTCGTAATTTTAATGATGGATATTAACCAATCTGAATTTTAAAAAATTTGATTTAATTGGAATATCAAAATTTTCTTGAATTGACAAATATCAGAAAAATGATGAATATTTTAGCTATTTTAAAATATTATTCGATACTATTGAATAATGTATTCGATAAAATGAATAATGCTGTGGTAATTTGTCTATGAAAAAAATAAAATAGCCACTCGAAAAAACTCAAAGTGATGAAGACCAGTTAAATAATTTTTTAATTAGAATTATTCGAGTGAATTTATTTAATCAATGAACTAAAAGCTGCTTTTTAATTGAGAGAAAGATAAGAAATTGTTAACGTGTCGTATAACTCGTACAATGTTGGTCTTTCGCGTGAGCCAGAGTCGAGGCGTAAACACACAATGATTTCGTAAGAGGTATACGAGAAAACGATGATGTAAATTATATAATGTGACGAACTGACCGATGACGGTTCATGGAACTTGGGAAGGATCCCATGCGAATTTTTTCGAAGAGATTTTTTTTATTTTTAGCTTCTTACAAATATATTACGTTGTTTTTATGACTTTTTTGAATGATGCATAATAAATACGCTTATTTGGTAATCGGTAAATACAGCACCTGTAATTTACATACGTAGTACAAGTTTAAGGATCGGTTTGTAATCAATAGCGCGTAAAATTCCCGCTTGTTTCGTTGTACTTCGAGGTAATTGATCGTGAATTTGACTCAACTATATCTTGTATTTCAAACAATTTTTAATATATTTTTAAAATATCAAATAAAATATGTCTCGAATATTTTGATTCATTAAATAAATTTTTCAATTCTTTTTATTTTCAATAAACTTTGATATTTCATCCCATCATGTAAACTTCGTAATTCGCAAAAAATATCACAATTTCGATTTGGATTGTGACGTGCATCAAAAATATTTTCTAGAAATATGTTTTTTCACAATATTAAAAAAGATTTTTCACCGATTCATTATTTTTCGACTGTTTTTTTTCTTCACATTTTTTCGTCGCAAGTCTCGTCAATTATCTCGTCCGGATGTGCAAGAAATACTTTGAGCTTGAATCATAGGCAAGTAGTAAAAGACACGGTTTTGAAAAAAAAAAGAGAAAAACTGTGTGAGATAACGAAAGCCTCGCGTGTAGAGAAAGAAATTGCGTAACGCGAGGACCAAAGATCAGAATGGAAGGTATTGATCATTCTAGAAAAAAAAAGAATAAAAACTATTTGTCTTGTTTCTTCGAAGATCTGTGAGATGTGCAACTGTTACAAGGATATCCAGCATGTATTTATATTTATTGACAAGTGTAAAATCCACCTTAATAAGAGCAGGGATCAAATACCTCGATAACAAAAAATTCGAGAATCTTTACATCGATGAGCTCAAGCGTTTTTGCATGAAAAAATCGAGTTCGATGCTCATTCGATATGTAATAAACTAACCGTGACATCGAGCTCTCTCAATTATTGTATTCAGCTCAAGGTGATCGTAATGCAAATATCAATCCTGATACACTTTTTTTGCTCCATTTCCCTGTTTACGATTTGATGAATCATTTAATGAGTTTCTTTTTCAATGTATCTACAATTATTCTTTTTCTCCTCAGAAAATAAATGTTCATGCATTTTACTAATGAAAAAGTTCAGGAAATAATTGGAAAAAGCGCTTTCACTTAAAATAAGTTTATTTTCAAAATTTACTCGAAAAAATGTACATTTCCTATCATATCGATGTTAAATATCAATGACGTTCAAAAAATATAAAAATATCAATCCATTTTTCGAATAAATTGGTTAATTGCTGTATTTTGCAGTAACGCTTCAGATTGATCATACATATTTTACAAATTATAGTAAACAACGTTTTAGATTAACAAAAACAATAATAACTGGATAATGAATAATAATAATAAACTTCTGGACTGAAATCGTGACGGCTCCACGAGAATTCATGTTATTTATCTCAAAAAATATTAAACGAAGCAATAAATATTCTCAAATAGGCAATTTTATGGTTATTAATTCAAAAGACAATAATTTTCTCGTTGTCAAAATTTTTGTAAATGTTGAACATCGTAATTTATCAAAGATCGAATAATGCTTCGAGGAGAATAGTTAACTGATATCTAATTTTATCTTTGGCTGGATAGTTGAACAAGCCAGTGCGTAATAATTCTCGTAATCGATGGAAATCTCGGCCGCGGAAGCGTCGCGGAAGTTGCCTAGAAAGTGGTAAATCGCTCGATGGTCTCTCGCGGTTACAGCACAGAGACTTTTATCCCAATATAGTGGTGTATAGTTTGCAGCAATTCTCACACAATTCCTACATTGCCCGGAAGAATTATATTTGAACGATTCAAATGTTTAATCTAAATTTAAACTAAACTAAATCTAAAATTTGTTTAAATTTAACTTCCGATTATAATAATATAGAAATACTCGTTTATTATTCAAAAAATTCTGATTAATTCGTTAGTCTTGATGTCCAGGAAAATATTTCGAACGAAATTGAAAAATTGCGTGATGCAAGTAGAAAATTCACAGGGCTTTTTCGTGAAACATGAAATATTTAAAGATGCACTTGAATTTTCACACGTCTCAAATAAAATATTTATAATTGCCGATAATTACGATTTTTTAACTCGTTACGAACACGACATCGATGAGTCGATTGTTCGTCGTTGCTTTTTCAATTCTTATTGATCGTTGCACGAAATTTAATTCGGGACACGCGCAATGACGATTCGAACGATGGTAACTCGCAGGCCAATTGTCTGTTTCGTAAATGGATCACCGAAACTTTGTTTTGAGCCAATTCTAGGGTGAGGCTTTATGGGGCACCGACCAACTCTAAACACGAACGTTTTTACTCGAGCGAAAATTTATCGGTTGCAGCAGTTGCGAGCGAGAAACCGACCTCGTCGGACCGACCATTTTTGACCATTGTCTGTACGGAAAACGATATTGAGGTGCGATAGGAATTCTTCGAATTAAAAAAATTGTCATCAAAATGAAATTCTTTTTTTGCTGAAATGCGAACCTGGGTTTTCCCGTACTTATTGAGAAAAATATTGTTAAACTATCGAAGAAATCGATTGAACCTTTTTGTTGTTCACGGTAAATTAAAAAAATTTATTTTCTAGATGAGTATCGATCGTAAAAAAATTCGGACAGCGATGTGTTTGCTGATAGCAACTCTGACCGTAGTGGATGGAGAAGAGCCACGAATATCTCGATCTATAAACCCGCCGACCGTTCGAAATTCCCGCTTAAATGCTCTACACTTCGAAGATCAAGATTATTATCGCAACTCAAGATCGGATTATTCGACTCAACGAAATGATCGTGAAAGATCGATCGATGTTGAAAACTTGAGAAAAATCCAAGACGAGGAAGAGAAATTGTTCAAAGTTATAACGTCGAAAGATTATCGAGTTTCGACTCCATCGGAAATTGAAAATTTCGATCGTATCGGTGAACAAATGATCACCAGGGCTAATTTAACTGAAGACGCCAAGAGAGTCGTGAGACAGGTCAAGAGACAGAGACCAGGATTTTTTTGGACTCTTGCCCGAGTCGCTTTCGAAGTGAGTTAATACTTTCACATGGTTTAACTAAAATGAAAATTAAAACAGAAATGAATAGCTCTCCTTAATCTATTTTGATACAAAATTACGCGAAAACACCACTTTTTCTTTGCAATCTTGAAGTTTTGTGAAACAGATCTCAGTAAATCATTTTCAAGTCACGTTCTCAACTTTATCTTAAGCAGCATTCAAAAATCACAACGATTTTTCGAATTTATCAAAAATCTTATTAAAATACGAAAAAATTGCGCAAACCTTATAAAAATATCACAATTTTTTTGGAAAATTTTAAACTCCATTTTACACATCAAAGGAAAATGTTTCTTCATCTAGAATCTCCAGACTCAATTTCCGATAAGCCAAAAATTTCGAAGTTTTAAATTGATCGATGAATTAAGGTACTGAAATTTTCATGCAAAAGGGGAAATTTTATGAGTTCATATGATTCATTAAAGTTCAATGTACTTTATTGGCAGTTTCGATTTTTTAATATTATTCGGGTAATTAAACTATTGTTAATTAAATCGCAGACGGTGAACGAGACAAGATCAGCGATCCAGCAGATAAGTATCCTCGTCTCGAACAATATCGCACCGGAAACGACAACCGTAGGAGGAGGAACAGGTCGTGGCCTGGGGGATAAAGGAGCAACAACAGAACCAACAACGACAACGAGTGAGAAAACTGCGACCGAAGAAGCTGAAGAGGAACCATTTAAACTGACCCCGAGCGAGCTTCAAACTCTCATTCGAAGAAATGTACGAGGACTCGTTCGTTTATTTAACATCGAATGGCGTGATGCTTTGAACGTAAGAGTTTTCAATCAATAAATACCAAAACTTGATTTCACTCATTTTTAGGGCGTACGATTTTATTTTAATCATTTTGGTTCCAGCAATCGCAGGCGACCGTTCGAGAATTTCAGCGAGATCTGGGCAACCGAATAAGTCCTTACCTTCAAGAAAATCCAAACGTTATCTGACCCGGAAAAAACATCGAAAAATACAAAAACGAATTTGTATATAAAATCGAATGAAAAGTAGCTGTACATAAAATATATTTTCATATACAGAGGAAAGAAATATTGAGATCACTTTTATTATTTATTACAGAAGTCAGAAAAGAATTAATGAATACTATTTTCTTGCACTGTTTTATTGGAAATTTGAGATTGTAATACAAAATGAGGACTGACGTTATTTTTATCGATAAATATTTTGTTCCAAATGTTTAAAAAACTGTATTTATTGATATTTGGCATTTATTTTATTAAAAAAAGAGTACTGGTGCTTCGACTTTAAGATGAAATGATAAAACAATTTTATTAAATTCGCTGCCGATCAAGCTTTGGAATAGATTGAAAAAAACAACGTTGATTTATTTATTTTTGCGAAATGTATACGCAGTAACCTTTTAAATTTGTTTACATCGTACGAGTGATCCGAGAATAATGTGACTTTGCGCAATTTCTCTATATAGTGTGACTGTCGAGAATCGCAAAATATATAATACAAAAAGTATGCGTCACCACGCCTACTCAATTGTCTCTTAATCGTTCACCACGAAATATATATAAATGGTTAAATCTCGAGCGGAGAAAGTCGAGCTCAAGATTTTTGCGACAAGATGATTGGTCCATTATGGTTTTTTGGCGTGGGTTAAAAATATCACATAACCTACCCCCGTGATTCTCTCATATAAACACTCGACTCTCAGATGTACGCGAGGATTTGACGTTCGACTTTCACAGTGTAGCAAACTTATTCGTGTTGATATTTTTTCGATTTTTCTTTCTAGTGGACATACTCAAAAGGTTTTATTCTGAGAGAAAACATGTTTGTCGTCGCGTTTTTCGCGATACTCGCAATTTTTCAAACCGTTTTTGGAGCCCCCCAAGGGGTGAGTTCTTTCGTCGATGTAACAGTCCATAAAACTGACAAAATTGTTATTTTTTTATAATTGAAACTCCTTTGCAGGATCGCTTACGATTCAGCGATCGAAGAGAACCGGAAAATTCCGAGTACAGAACATTCAACAGACGAGGCTCCTACAGCGGAAGTGGTTCTAGCATTGAAGATGTGTTCAAAGTGAGATTGTTCGGGATACGGTGACATTAAATCCTGTAGGATAAACTGCATATAGTGATCCGATTGCTTTTATAAAAAATAATTAATTTTCCGAATGAAAAAAAAATATATTTACAGAAAATTGGGACTCGTTGTACCCGGTCAAATTTAATAATAATATTAATCAATTAATCAGAGCCATAAAGTTAGAAAAAAGTCATATAGTACCCTTGAAATATTTCGAAAATTTCCAATTTTTTATTCGATCATTTTAGAAATTTTTAAACAGATAGATGAATAAAACAAAAAATTTATGATACAGAACATGAATCTGTTCGTTTAAAATTTAAACGAAAAAAAAATCCAATTTGTATTGCTTTCATACCAATGTCAAAGTAACGGATTCGATTATTATTAAAAAATTGAGTCCTCTATATTAAAATATAAGAATGATAACTATTAATATAATAATAATTAATCAATATTGACGATATTTCATTAAACAGATACCGATTGCAGTGATAAAAGGAACTTCAGCTGCAGCTCAAGTTCTATCACCTCAGAACACTCAGGCTATTCAGTCGATTTTTGACGTAAGTGTGAAAAACGACATATTCGAATATTTTAGATATGAAAATTCGATTCCCGATCTAATGAAATTCGATATTCATGACAGATCCCTGTGACGACGTTGGACGCCGTTGGAAACTACATCAAAGAATCTAGACCTCAGAGAATCAGCAACAATAACAATAATAATTTTAATAATAATAATAACAACAATTTTGATAATGATAATAATAATAATGCTCAAAATTTTGGTACACGAAGACCTTTGAGCTTGAGTGATCAAAGACGACAAGAGCGCAGAGAGAGAATATTAAGGATGAGGGAACAAGAACGCGATCGTCGTAAAGTGATGGATGAAGAAAGATTTTTCCAACTTGGTCATCATTCGAGCCTTAATCTCTTTTCTAGTCTCGCAGATTTTTTGGTCGGCGGTGGCGGACACCACACTGGCAATTTGTTCGGAAGTCATGATCAAGGACATCAATGGAAACCTCCGAAACGCCCGTTGAGACCGTCAAAACCCGGACATCACGGAGGTCATGGTGATAAAATTTTTGTTTCATGCTATCAAATTAAAATAGAGTCCATCGTAGCCAAAAAAATTATAAAACAAAGTGCAGATTATGTTTTCAGAGGACTTTGTTAAATTATGAGATTAACAATTGTAATTTGACTCATTTTTTTAAACTTCTTTTTCAGAATTAATATTGTTTTAAAATTGTTTATAATTTAATAGAATTTTGATATAAAGATAAACTAAAAACTGGCTTGAAAAATTCGAAAATGATAAATTAAATGTCTGGAATTTTTATAGGTTCAGTCGGAAGTTCCGTGGATGGAAATAGTCAATATGCAGTTCACGAACAAGTAAACGAACGACCCATACATTCAGGAATATTTTCATGGCTGCAAACTGGAACTAGCCCTCAATTTGATGGCAACGAAATTCAGAATAAAATTGCTCCAGGCTCCGAGTTTCGCATCAATCCAGAAAGAGCAGAGTTTCGGGTTTTATAAAGAAAAAAAAAATACTAAAAAGTGTATTAATATGTGAATAAAAATAATAAGGGAGTACGAATGTTTTTGTATAGCTTGTATGTATCTAGAATATATAATAGAATCCATAATGTAAAAATAAAAATTACAGCGAGAATTGGCCTTTGTTCACGATCAAAAACGATCTTTGTATTTAGATTGTACCTATTATAACCAGTTCGACTCTACAGCGAACGAAATTTCAATTGCTAATAAAAAAATCGTGCATTTTAACGAAAGATGAGACACGCATTCACAATGAATCCAGACTGCACAGTAATCGTTTTTGTTTCGTTTCATTGTGCTTGAAATATTAATAATGATCGATAACTCTTACCCGTAAATAAACATGAGTACAATCATTAAACGAGATACACATTTTCTTGGGTCTGATAAAAATGTTAAAAATTAAGAAAAACAAGAAAAATTTTCGTCAAACTTGTAATCTGTCAATGTATTTATAAGAGCTTTTATAACTTTTCCTTGCTATTTGATATGCCGTAAAAAAAAAATAATGGCTCAATGCCATTCTCACACAAGAAAAAAATGGGCTTTCTTCAGTTGCGATGACAAGTTTTGAAGACGATTGTTTCTTGTCTTTATGTTCCTTAATTAAGTAATTTAAAAATTCATCTAATATACAGAACGGGATAGCTATAAAATGTAGAAATTGTTTTCCATAAAAATTAATTATTTCTTTGAACGCATAAGAATTATAATGAAAGATGATTTTTTCTACAGTGTGCACTGGGTTTTTCCTGGACCACCCCGGGGCGAATGAATAACTCGTTCTTTTTTGCCGTTTGCTCACCTCCATCCGTAATTACAAGAATGTAAAGATGTTTGTGAAAGTCTGTGTGTTTTGATCGGAGTGGAGAGTTTTGATCGTGACTCGCTAGTCGTGGATTGGTCCGATCGCATTTTATCCCCACCGAAGTTTCCTGATTCCCTTCTCTGGATGACGGGGAAGTGCGAGAAAGAACCAACGAACGATGCGTAGCGGAGTTACGATGTTCTCGAGTTGTCTACCTATCCACACATATACAGATTCATAATATATACATGCGAGTAAAATGTTCGCGCTCACCTTAGCGTGAATAACACGATTCTACGTCGTCTTTTCCACCGACTGTTTTCTCTGAGATTTCTGCTCCTTCCAGACAGATAAGCTCGTGGCTTCAGACCAACGAGTCACTCAGTGTTCAGTCTTCCTGTCAAGATGGTGAAGAATAACCAAGCTAAGATTGCTTTTTTGCTCGTTGCAATCGCATCGAGTCAGACAACCGCTCTTCCACAACCTGCGAATGTCGACAAGGTCCCGACCTCTGGATATCCCGATAATTCGCCTTCGATTGACGTAAGTTATTGCATAATTTTTTCTCCCACTCTATACAATCGCGTAACATGATCACGAACCAACTGCACGAGAATAAAAAAAGAACGAGAATTAAAAAAAAGTACGAAAATGAGATTCATCAAAGAAAAATAGAGTGTATGTCTCAACGAGTCTTGACAGAGGATGAGGCAGTCGTGTTCGATTCACCGTCGCGATCGTAACGTCGATTAAGTGGTCAGCAGTCGTTGTTGTGTTTTCTAATCTTTTGTCGTTTCACGCGTAATTATAGTTCTACTTTTTAAAGCAACGAATGTGCGTATATATGTATGTGAACATCGTGGTTATTGCGGTTGCCAATTATAGGTATTTCCATACATGTATCTATCTTCAGGATAAAAAACACGAAGAAAAAAAGAGAAAAACAGGGCATGTGCAACATCCTGGCCATTTGATAGAATAACAAGGGAAAAAATTCAACACTCTTTACTATTATGTCACAATCAGGCAGAACTGTTGAGGAAGTAGGCGATGATCCTGGCAGGGTAATAATAAGATATAATAATATTAATAATAAGAATAATAATAATATTTAGTGGATCTCATTCGATTAAGAAACTTTGGAGTCACGCATTGATTATTGGTTTGGATTGTTGTCTCTGACTATTTTAAGGAATTAACATGAGAGCTCTACAATTAGACTAGTCAGAAATAATGATACGGGAGCATTCCTAAACTTGCTCCATGGAACGCGATGCAGACTGTCTTACCATGAAACTTACAATGTCAACTGTGATTTTATTTTCCAGCTTCCATTTCTCCAGTTCAAAAATGGTGGTATCCGGGTGAATTTCGCTGGTTACCACGCCGAAGCTGGTCTCGGCGGGTTGCTCGGTGGACCAGATGCGAAAGGAGGATTATTTGCGAGTGCTGGAACTCCTTGGGGTCCTTCGGCCTCTGCTGGACTCGGTGGTGGTCTGGGAGGTGCCGATGGCACCGCGACCGGTGGATTACACGCGAGAGCTGGTCTTGGCAACGGTGGACCAGAAGCTGCAGCTGGTCTTGGCGGAAACCTTGATGGATCGGGTCGTTCTGGTAGTCGTGCACGAGGAGGGCTTTACGCTGGTGCCAGCCCAGGAGGACCACCTGTACTTGTTGGTCTCGGAGGAAACATTGACGAAAATGGAAGATCAACTGGAAGTTCATTCGCATCTAATGGCTACAAAGCAAAAGTCGCTGTAAAAGACAGCAATATTCAATCTATTGCACCACCAGCTGCTAAAGAAAAAATCTATCTGGCTAAGTCTGGGTTTGATGAACCTTCCACCAGCCTTGAATTCAAACTCCCAGTAAGCAATCAAAATAGAGCTAGTTCATCAGGCCTTGTCGAAGAAGACCTAGGAAATCCAAGCTCAAAGGATGCCAAATCTACATCGAATGGCGCCGTAACTGGTACACATTCTTTATGATGCTCTAACTTTTAAACTATTCAAATAGCTTTACCTTATAAGTAACAAGCTTTCTCTCTTTTGGGAGCAGACTTCGGGGGTCCAAAAAAAAAGTGATTCTTCGTAAAAGATACTTATTTGTACATTCAACAACATACTAGAGGATAATAGAGTCGCTGATGGTGAGAGTTTCAGGTCGATCGGACTGGCATGGACTATTCTGTATAAAACAAACGTTGTAAAAAGCCTGCGATGTTTTTTTTTTGCTATGGAGCCTGTATACTCAAAATTACTCAACATATGGCTGTAGATTTTTTCCCTTGGTGTTTCTTAATGTAAATAGTTTTCACCCGTATTTTTATTTTTGTATTTATTTTAAGGGAATAAAGGTTTATTAACATTTATTTAATTGGATTTTGTAGTAGAAAATACGTTTTAAAATATTTCGGAAAAATTTGAGACAAAAATTACGTTAATGAACTCAAATTACTGTAATTTTCCTTTGATGGAATTAGGGTCTGTTTGCGACTCAAATCACTACAAAACATTGCTCGTTGTGATTACCTTGCTGCTTTCCTCCTGCTTTTCTACAGTATTTCAATCCCAATTTATAGTTTCGCAACTTTTGCGTTAAAAACTGTATCCACTGATTATCAACGGGTTTGCTAAAACTTTAGATCCCAGGTAAAAAAACAACCAGTTGAGGAGGTTTCAAATCTCCTCAACGAGGTTCGCACAGCACGATTTAGCAAAAGGTTACAATAATTTAATTTGGATATAACATATGGTTTCTGAAAGCGTAACTAATATGAACGACATTAAATTAACTAGGAACAAGATCATAAATATTCTTTTAGCCTCGGAAGTACAAGATGTCGTTGGTATTCCATTTCCGGCGCGTCGTTACTATCGCAAACTACTTCGCGGCAATCCGGCGCGCAAAAATGTTTTTTACAAGTATTTTACGACGAATGATGTGCCAATTGAATTAGCCAGCTCGAATCAATCTGTTGGAATTGTAGAACGTCAAGGAGTCGACAATCAGACACACAGTTATGTCGACCATAACCATGGTCATGTACCTTATGGCCATATACCTTACGGCGTCCCTACAAGGCCAAAGGGCACGACTCTCTTTGATGACATATTCAACGTGAGTAAACAAACGTCATTTTAACGAGACACTATTGAGAATACGCAAATCCTGCATGATAATTGCGAGCACGCGCGTCAATTTGTTCTCAGAATAATTTGCTCTATCATCATAATTGTACCGTTTTTTTTCATGTCAATTAATTTTTTGCTCTGGAAACTGGATTGTTCTCAGATACCAATCTCTACCCTCGCAGCAGTCAATCAGTTGCTGAATAACAAGGCTGGATGAATCATACCCTTTCCATGTATTTTCTACGTGATCTCACATGCGTGACTGGAGAGTGGATCAGGCAAAAGTCCAGAAGGACATGGATCATCTTAAATACTCGTTTTTTATTCGTGGCAGCATTACGTAATCACAATAATAGTGGTTTTTACTCCGGTATTTTTATTCCACTTTTATGTATTATTTTCATATGATTCTTTGTACTTTTGATGTTTTTTTAAGACTTGATATCCGACGCCGCTTGCCATGGCGCAGAATAAAATGAATGTTGATAAGATTTTCAATATTGTACATGTTGATAATGTTGTAATAGAGGCCTTCAATCAAGGTGAAAGCATCCGACAGCTTTTTATTCTCACAGAAAAATGTCTACAGAAAATTAATAAAATGTCGTTCAGAATGAACTCAATAAAATTTTAGATAGTTGACGTCGAATGGAAAAACGTTACTGCTCGTCAAATTTAGCCTAAAAAGTAGATCTATAATCCAACAGGCACTATCGAGTTACAGTAAATAAGTTCACCTGAAGTTTGTGTCTTTCGAGAAACAACGTCGATTAGACACGTCCTTCAACATTCACTTACCCGTTTTATCAATAGATGGTCGTACAATTACGCTCAACCTATTACATGTAAGTATGGAAGTGACCAGTTAATTGCTTTGCATGTCAATTTCACATACTTAAATTGTGTGAAAACAAAGAAATGTTAATTGATGTCTCTTCATCGTCAAGTTCAAGTAAGACCGAACGCATTTTATTGAGCGATAATAAAACGAGCTTTCGCCTTATCTACGAAACACCGAGGGTTCTTAAGACCGTTATTTTAACGATACAAGGTTCATTTTGGGAAGTGTACTATGGTGGGACTATAGCTTTCTGAAGTATCTGAATTCTCGCGCGCGAGCGCCAAGGCATTTTATTTTCCCTAACAGCATTAGGAAATAAGGAAAAAATATGAAATCAACCATTTTTTTAGTGTTTTTTTTATTAACTGTGAGCTGCTATGCACGACCAAGAAATAGGAGACAGGTGCGCTATGAACGATCTCGCAGCATTCAGGTATAATTGTTGTGAGGTTACCCGGTTTATTTTTCAGGTTGAGAATTCTAATGCTATTGAAGGGAACAAAACTGTGGACGAAATTTTAGAGGACGTCTTTGGAACGACAGACCCCAAGGATGCAGGAGTATTAATAATCCCATATAATACATCCAGTAGCAATGCACCAAATGGAGGATCATCAGGAGATGTATCGATGGGGGGTAATGGTCCGAGCTCATCGGGTAAGTAAAACAAGTGTAGAACATCACCGAGTGAAGGTAATGGTTCAAGTCACCGCAGTAATGAATCGACAGGACCAAATAATCAATCTTCAGAATCATTAAGCGGTGGAAGTGAAACTTCGCAATCTTCTCAATCCGGTGAAGGATCTTCGGAGTCTTCAGGGGTGACCGGGACATCGGGAATGGGCGGCGGATCTTCAGAGTCCTCTGTATCTGATGGAGGCTCTACGATTATAGGTGGTGAATCCTCAGAGTCCTCTGGAAGCGGGGGATCTTCTGAATCGTCAGGAATGGATAGCAGCTCTGCAGGGTCATCGGGTTCTGAAGGAAGTTCTACAGAAACGGGAGCTCAATCTACGGAGTCCTCAGCCGTAAGCGGAGGATCTTCTGAATCGTCAGCAACGGATGGCGGTTCTGCAGGGTCATCGAGTTCTGAAGGAAGTTCTACAGAATCTGGAGGTGAATCTACCGAGTTCTCAACGGTAAGCGGAGGATCTTCTGAATCGTCAGCAACGTATAGCAGTTCTGCAGGGTCATCAGGTTCTATAGGAAGTTCTACAGAATCGGGAGGTGAATCTACGGAGTCCTCAGGTGAAAGCGGAAAATCTTCTGAATCGTCTGGAATGGATAGCAGTTCTGCAGGGTCATCGGGTTCTGAAGAAAGTTCTACAGAATCGGGAGGTGAATCTACGGACTCTTCAGCTGTAAGCGGAGGATCTTCTGAATCGTCAGGAATGGAGAACAGTTCGGCAGGGTCATCGGGTTCTGAAGGAAGTTCTACAGGAACAGGAGGTGAATCTACGGAGTCCTCAGCTGTAAGCGGAGGATCTTCTGAATCGTCAGGGGTGGATAGCAGTTCTGCAGGGTCATCGAGTTCTGAAGGAAGTTCTACAGAAACGGGAGGTGAATCTACGGAGTCCTCAGCGATGAGCGGAACTTCCGAATCGTCAGCAACGGATAACAGTTCTGCAGGGTCATTGGGTTCTGAAGGAAGTTCTACAGAAACGGGAGGTGAGTCTACGGACTCCTCAGCTGTAAGTGGAGGATCTTCTGAATCGTCAGAAATGGAGGGCAGTTCTGCAGGGTTATCGGGTTCTGAAGGAAGTTCTACAGAAACGCGAGGTGAATCTACGGAGTCCTCAGCTGTAAACGGAGGAACATCTGAATCGTCAGGAATGGAAAACAGTTCGGCAGGGTCATCGGGTTCTGAAGGAAGTTCTACAGAATCGGGAGGTGAATCTACGGACTCTTCAGCTGTAAGCGGAGGATCTTCTGAATCGTCAGGAATGGAGAACAGTTCGACAGGGTCATCGGGTTCTGAAGGAAGTTCCACAGGAACGGGAGGTAAATCTACGGAGTCCTCAGCAGTAAGCGGATCTTCCGAAGCATCAGGAATGGATAGCAGTTCTGCAGGGTCATCAAGTTCTGAAGGAAGTTCTACAGAAACGGGAGGTGAATCTACGGAGTCCTCAGCAATGAGCGGATCTTCCGAATCGTCAGCAACGGATAACAATTCTGCAGGGTCATCGGGTTCTGAAGGAAGTTCTACAGAAACGGGAGGTGAATCTACGGAGTCCTCAGCAGTGAGCGGATCTTCCGAATCGTCTGCAACGGATAACAGTTCTGCAGGGTCATCGGGTTCTGAAGGAAGTTCTACAGAAACGGGAGGTGAATCTACGGACTCCTCAGCTGTAAGCGGAGGATCTTCTGAATCGTCAGGAATGGAAGGCAGTTCTACAGGGCCATCGAGTTCTGAAGGAAGTTCTACAGAAACGGGAGGTGAATCTACGGAGTCCTCAGCAGTGAGCGGATCTTCCGAATCGTCTGCAACGGATAACAGTTCTGCAGGGTCATCGGGTTCTGAAGGAAGTTCTACAGAAACGGGAGGTGAATCTACGGACTCCTCAGTTGTAAGCGGAGGATCTTCTGAATCGTCAGGAATGGAAGGCAGTTCTACAGGGCCATCGAGTTCTGAAGGAAGTTCTACAGGATCGGGAGGTGAATCTACGGACTCTTCAGCTGTAAGCGGAGGATCTTCTGAATCGTCAGGAATGGAGAACAGTTCGGTAGGGTCATCGGGTTCTGAAGGAAGTTCTACAGGAATAGGAGGTGAATCTACGGACTCCTCAGCTGTAAGCGGAGGATCTTCTGAATCGTCAGGAATGGACAGCAGTTCTGCAGGGTCATCGAGTTCTGAAGGAAGTTCTACAGAAACGGGAGGTGAAACTACGGAGTCGTCAGCTGTGAGCGAAGGATCTTCCGAATCGTCAGCTACAGAGTCATCGGGTTCTGAAGGAAGCTCTACAGAATCTGGAGGTGAATCTACCGAGTTCTCAACGGTAAGCGGAGGATCTTCTGAATCGTCAGCAACGTATAGCAGTTCTGCAGGGTCATCGAGTTCTGAAGATAGTTCTACAGAAATGGGGGGTGAATCTACGGAGTCCTCAGCTGTGAGCGGATCTTCCGAATCGTCAGGAATGGAGAACAGTTCGGCAGGATCATCGGGTTCTGAAGGAAGTTCTACAGAAACGGGAGGTGAATCTACGGACTCTTCAGCTGTAAGCGGAGGATCTTCTGAATCGTCAGGAATGGAGGGCAGTTCGGCAGGGTCAACGGGTTCTGAAGGAAGTTCTACAGAAACGGGAGGTGAATCTACGGAGTCCTCAGCTGTAAGCGGAGGATCTTCTGAATCGTCAGGAACGGATAGCGGTTCTGCAGGGTCATCGGGTTCTGAAGGAAGTTCTACAGGAACAGGAGGTGAATCTACGGGCTCTTCAGCTGTAAGCGGAGGATCTTCTGAATCGTCAGGAATGGAGAACAGTTCGGCAGGGTCATCGGGTTCTGAAGGAAGTTCTACAGAATCGGGAGGTGAATCTACGGACTCTTCAGCTGTAAGCGGAGGATCCTCTGAATCGTCAGGAATGGAGAACAGTTCGGCAGGGTCATCGGGTTCTGAAGGAAGTTCTACAGGAACAGGAAGTGAATCTACAGACTCCTCAGCTGTAAGCGGAGGATCTTCTGAATCGTCAGGAATGGATAGCAGTTCCGCAGGGTCATCGAGTTCTGAAGGAAGTTCTACAGAAACGGGAGGTGAATCTACGGAGTCATCAGCTGTGAGCGAAGGATCTTCCGAATCGTCAGCAACAGATGGCAGTTCTGCAGGGTCATCGGGTTCTGAAGGAAGTTCTACAGAAACGGGAGGTGAATCTACGGACTCCTCAGCTGTAAGCGGAGGATCTTCTGAATCGTCAGGAATGGAAGGCAGTTCTACAGGGCCATCGAGTTCTGAAGGAAGTTCTACAGGATCGGGAGGTGAATCTACGGACTCTTCAGCTGTAAGCGGAGGATCTTCTGAATCGTCAGGAATGGAGAACAGTTCGGCAGGGTCATCGGGTTCTGAAGGAAGTTCTACAGGAACAGGAAGTGAATCTACGGCTTCCTCAGCTGTAAGCGGAGGATCTTCTGAATCGTCAGGAATGGATAGCAGTTCCGCAGGGTCATCGAGTTCTGAAGGAAGTTCTACAGAAACGGGAGGTGAATCTACGGAGTCGTCAGCTGTGAGCGAAGGATCTTCCGAATCGTCAGCAACAGATGGCAGTTCTGCAGGGTCATCGGGTTCTGAAGGAAGTTCAACAGAATCTGGAGGTGAATCTACCGAGTTATCAACGGTAAGCGGAGGATCTTCTGAATCGTCAGGAATGGAGAACAGTTCGACAGGGTCATCGGGTTCTATAGGAAGTTCTACAGAATCGGGAGGTGAATCTACGGAGTCCTCAGGTGAAAGCGGGGAATCTTCTGAATCGTCAGGAATGGATAGCAGTTCTGCAGGGTCATCGGGTTCTGAAGAAAGTTCTACAGAATCGGGAGGTGAATCTACGGACTCTTCAGCTGTAAGCGGAGGATCTTCTGAATCGTCAGGAATGGAGAACAGTTCGGCAGGGTCATCGGGTTCTGACGGAAGTTCTACAGGAACAGGAGGTGAATCTACGGAGTCCTCAGCTGTAAGCGGAGGATCTTCTGAATCGTCAGGAATGGATAGCAGTTCCGCAGGGTCATCGAGTTCTGAAGGAAGTTCTACAGAAACGGGAGGTGAATCTACGGAGTCGTCAGCTGTGAGCGAAGGATCTTCCGAATCGTCAGCAACAGATGGCAGTTCTGCAGGGTCATCGGGTTCTGAAGGAAGTTCAACAGAATCTGGAGGTGAATCTACCGAGTTATCAACGGTAAGCGGAGGATCTTCTGAATCGTCAGGAATGGAGAACAGTTCGACAGGGTCATCGGGTTCTATAGGAAGTTCTACAGAATCGGGAGGTGAATCTACGGAGTCCTCAGGTGAAAGCGGAGAATCTTCTGAATCGTCAGGAATGGATAGCAGTTCTGCAGGGTCATCGGGTTCTGAAGAAAGTTCTACAGAATCGGGAGGTGAATCTACGGACTCTTCAGTTGTAAGCGGAGGATCTTCTGAATCGTCAGGAATGGAGAACAGTTCGGCAGGGTCATCGGGTTCTGACGGAAGTTCTACAGGAACAGGAGGTGAATCTACGGAGTCCTCAGCTGTAAGCGGAGGATCTTCTGAATCGTCAGGAGTGGATAGCAGTTCTGCAGGGTCATCGGGTTCTGAAGGAAGTTCTACAGAATCGGGAGGTGAATCTACGGAGTCTTCAGGGGTGAGCGAAGGATCTTCCGAATCGTCAGGAACGGATAGCGGATCTTCCGAGTCGTCCGGATCTGTTGATAACTCTGGTTCGCCTGATAATACTTCGGAATCAAGCGCCAACTTGGAAAATAGAAACTCATCAGAAGACGATTCAAACTCATCAGCGAATAATTCTGGATCAACTGAGAAGAGTTCGGATTCATCTGAAAGCAGTTCGAAATCAACCACTAATGATTCCAGTTCATCTGCAGGTAACTCTGAATCAAGTAGCAGTAATTCAAACTCATCTGAGGAAGGATCGGATAATAGCACTCCCAGCTTAGAGGACATTGGGAACTCCGGAACAGGTGGTGATCCTAATTGTATACCACACCCCCGATTATCCTCAGCGGCGTTACCAGATGTAGATCCTGGTCTATACGTCGTTAACGGTTGCCAAGCACCATTTGATAATACTAAACAGGATTATTCTCTCTACGCGGATGTCCTGTATACTATCGACGGCATATTGGAGGTATGTTATTTATTTGATTTTCCATACATTCTCAAAATATCATCTGATTCGCAATGAATAATCTCCAGCGCCTAATAAGATGGTTAATTACGTTCTGACGATTTCAAAAATTGAAGGAAAATGAGAAATTTTTTCATTGATTTTCAAGTTTGAATAAAGTTTACATTTTTTGTTTCTGTTTCAGCTGCCTTACCGAATATTGATGGCAACATTCAGTACTGTGAGGAACATATTTGGCATCGTGGTATAGGATTTCAAGATACAACCGTACCCGGACCGATATATGAAATACATATATAGGTCAAGTATATATGTTGAATCTTTTTACAATTATAATAATTTTGATAGTGATATAAATATGATTACGAAACATCCTTTTCCTCGAATCTGCCTAATCCAGAAGCTACAACTTTCCTCGATACGCATTCATATCCACGATCCTGAAAGTTACATACGATAACAAGAATGGCAGACGATCGCTGACGTGACTTGCCAATAGAGAGGCAAGCAACGCAGAGAAGAATATTAAAAGAGAAAGCTACGACGGGATACGTGTCGTAATATTTTAGTGAGGTAGAGTGGGAACGCCAGAAACGAGCGTCAGGAAATCGGTTAGTTGCTGTCTGTACACTTTAACGCGGCGTATTGGTCAAGTGACGGTTGACAAACTAATAATTTACAAAATACATTGTGGCACTTTGTATTTCTTTTATTTTATTAAAAAATCCAAAAGTGCAGATGAAATAGTCTTAATAGGGGTCTTTTTAAATAATACAAACAACGTGACCTCATAAAATCATTATTTAGGAACTAAGTCACTTTTTTTTGGTGAACGAAGGAATGTTTTGAAATTTTTGTTTGAAAACTGTGATTTTTGTGATAACGTGAACTCTTCAATAAAATGGCGAAAGACGGTACAGTTTATATCACAATCGTCTTTGTCTTGGTCGTCCTTCATCTCGATATTGCGATAGGACGACCAGCTGAAACACCGACAAAATTTAATTTCAACACTTCTGCCGAAAGCACCGATCGAAGTGACCAGTCCTCAGCATCCAGATGGGAACAAGGCATGGTAATTGCATGGGAACAAGGCATGGCTCCTGGTCCTACAACGAATATTTATATTATTAAGAAAATCGTTCATCGGGCAGATTTAACGTTCCACAATTACCAAAACTTGAATTATAACTTAGAAAAAAAATGAAGAGTCTAAGAGTCCCGATAGCGTGGAGAGCTTATTTGGTTTAAATATATTCAACATGATCCATTATAGGAATTGTTAGGCCGAGTTGGAGACGCATTAAGATTCGGCAGAGGAAAGTTTATCAATTCTGCTATAATGACCAGAAATATTATAGCCGAAAGAGCGGAGGTAATTAAAATATACGCCACATTATTCGACGATTTAAAATATGATGTACATACACATTTATGTTGTTTTGTGTTAATTACAATATTCATTGATTCCATAAGCGTAGGTACGGGAAATTGGGTTTAGGAGATTTTTTCCTTCATTCAAGGTAATCTTCTATCCCGATTGAGTGAGTGTGAGCAACGTGTTCTTTGAACTTCTTTTTCTGTATTGATAACTATCTTACTACATTAACGCACGCCAAAGCAATCAAAATAATATATGTCTGTAACGTTTTTGTCTTATTTTTTTTCTTTACCCAAGGTCTGTGTGATAGACGCCACCGCGAGCCATAAACTCTTGTACTTTGATCTTTGCACCGGTAATTTTTCGATTACGAAATCGATGTGCAGTGTTCAAGTCAATGCACGAAAGTTAGCCACTACGCTGTCATGAATACTCAATCTCTTTCTCCTTTGGACTTGTGAAATCGATTTCATTAGAGTTTTCTGGCTCCTTCGCGATATATACGTAGCACAAAATTATGGATCGAATAACAATCAATCGCTTAACATGGTTAACTGTTACAATAATGAAATCAATTTCAAATATCGCGTTTTCTAGGGTTTAGCGAGTGAGGCCCGGAACAACGTTAGAGCCGTAATTGCCGCTAAAAGTGACATTCTGGCTCAGGGATCAAATGCTGTAAATACGTTCGTCAATTCTGGACCTTTCGACAGTTTTTTACCGCCAAAAACTCGTGAAACTGTGAGGCTAGAGAATGAGAATGATCAAGCACTTTTTGAAGCTAAGAAAAGCAATCCAATCGGAAATTTGATCGCGATGTATCTTAGACCTACGCCTTTGGTCGACAAAATTCGTGAAGAGGATAAGTACGGGAATTCCGGTGATAAATTCATTGGCATTGGACGAGCTCTTGTCGGTGGATTCGAGGGATTGAGCAATTTTTTGAACACTGTTGTTGACGTAAGTAATTGCTAAAAGTGTTAATCCGATGAACGTCGATTTTGATTCATGCTTTTTGCGTCGAATATAATTTGAAAAATAAATTTGAATCAAATGATTTCTCTTATTATGACGTTCCCAGTTTTGGTGTGTAGGAAAACAAAATTCGAAATTCTTTTCGAAGAAGAAATATTTTTAACATTACACGGCAATACGCTGAAACATTACACGGCATCCATCCGGAAGCCTCAAACCTTTGTTATTTTTAACATTTTTTGAAATTTTAGAAAAAAGTGGATAATCCTAGGCGTTTGAAAATAATTTATTCGTCAACAATGCAAACTATGTTTGCTGTACATTTAACAAACAAATTTTACACTTTGAACTACATCATATTCTCGTACGCGTCAACAATACAAGAATCATACTATTTCAAAAATCTTAACAATCGATTTTGGTCGGTCAATAATCATGGCTAAAAAGTTATATTATTTTGGTACTTGGAGGACTTAACAATAAGTTCGAAAGTAACTATATAAAATATATGTGTCGATAAATAGTTTAAAAGATTTAGTAATATCATTTTCGTATATTTTCTTTAAATATTTCGTTGTTTTAAAAATTAGTGATTTATTTTTTATGTATTTTTTTTTTTAGTTTCCAATTGACACAGCGAAAAAAACTTCACGAGGCGTTTCAAAAGCTCTGAATGAATTGGGAGGTCGACTGGTCGGTCTTCAGTGATGTATTTTCGTTAATTCTTAACGTTTTTCGTTAACGTGTCAGTATTACTTTACAACTCATTGATTATATTACTCGATGATCATGGTGTTGAACAATAATATATAAATATATTAAAAAAAAAAAAAGAAAAACAAAAATGTAAATAAAGCTCATACTATAAATTTCGTAGCTGTATGAACTTGGCATCGTACATTCAAATCCTAAAAATTACATCACACACATCAGATTCACACTCGTTCAAACTCTAATACGCACTAAATTATGCATTCGCACTACAAAATACTATCAACGTAATTTGTCGTTATATATATTAAAATCTATATTCACATACATTTGGTGAAATACTTCAAAATCGTTTTCTCAATGGTTTTGTAAATCTACATCTACTATACGAAAAAAACAAACAATTTCTCTATGGGAACTTAAAGCGTCTGAATTATTTCAGTTTTCCTCGAGTCAAACTTTGGATCATTCGCGATCAAGTCGCGGTCGTAAAACAAAAAAAAACAAAAAAAATCTATATACTCTGACATTTTTAACAAAAAAATGTGCGTTATTTTACACTCGTTCGAGAAACAAAAATGGCTTCCATTTTTGTTATAATCTCTTCGCGGAATATTTTTTTTGTGGAGATAATTGGACATGTATTTTCATACATTTCTTTCGGTTTTCGGATTTGAAACTTCCTTTCTTTCTCTTTTTCTCTCTCGCCTCTTTTTCCTTTCCTTCTGTTACGTTATAAACGCAATGAAGGTTCCCATCGTCCTTCTTTCTTTCTTTTCGTAAAAAAAGCCGAATATACAACGATGATAAAAAAATTTATGTCACCGTCTCCTCAGACGGTGTGGCAGGCTCGTGGATCCCGTATGCCGGGATCCACGCGCGTTCCTAGGTATTCGCAGTGTCGTAACTCTTGTAAGTGTGGGACGATCTCTTACTGCTAACCGTACAAAACAATATCATGCTAGAGATTAACCCGAACAATTGTAGAAAACCTACGACAAGTCCTACAGTACCGACCACGTGAAGTCTCGTAACTAACCACATTTGTATCGCCGTTGCGCAACCCTTCTTATGCCATAATTCCTTATTTCTTCCCTCAGGATCAAGACGTCCGCAATAACGCTCCCGCTTAATGCAACAAGAATCTGGAACTCGATCCTCGGTTGGCCATGCTTCGATTTGAAACCAATCTGTGTAGTCCCGAATACCGCAACAGTGGAACTTGAAATAAACGTCACCAATAAAGTTACATTAAAAATTCCATTTTCAAATCTGATAATTTCAAAAATTTTTTAATTGAACAGATTTTTATCAATGGAAAATAAACTGTATCATTATTTAAACATCATGCAAATGTTAGCTTAAAAAATAATTGAAATTTTTTCTTACTGTTAATCCATTTGCATACTTTTTTGAAAAAAATCGTAAGAATGTTGAAGCACAGAAAAAATGGAGAATAATTACCAAATATTTAGAACCTATCAATTAAGCAAAAAATCGACAATTCGTTCAACACTTTGTTTTGGCAAGGATTTTTCTGCGGATTATGGAACCATAGAAAATCTTTTTCATGTTAAAATTCTAATGGTTATTGTTATTTCAATAATAGTTTAAGTCAGAAATTTTTAATTTTCTATGAATTATACCTCTTCGTGAATGTGATCCCAGACAGCGGGCAAAGTACCAGGCTCGCGTGTGATATTATAGTGCTTGTGAATACCGAATAATAATTCGTCCTTGAGGCTCCTGGCGAGATGTTCGCGAAATACGAATGCCAGAGCGCCAAGCATAAATTCGGCAAGAAATACCAATATGACAAGGCTGAAGTACTGCAAAAAAGAAAAAAAATGGGGAAATTATATTTTGCCTAAATCACAATTTAATAAATGGAAATTGAATCGGTACGAATTGCAATTAAATCAATATAATGGAATTATACAAACTAAAATCCTGTTAAAACGATAATTTAATTTGTACAAAATATAATTGAATACAAAATCGTTTAATTGGCACCAATTATTGATACTTGAATTTTGTCGTAACATTATTTTTTTTTAATGGATAAATGAAATTAAACGAACCGTAATCAGCATGCATCTGGACTGGAACCACGCTCCACAGCAGCCGAAAAATGCAACGACGAATGTGACACATCCTGCGGCTAAAAGGACCGAATCAGCTGATGCAAAACTGTACTGAGGTACGAGGGTCGCATAACCCGAATATGCGAGTCTCAGCCAAAGTCCAGCACCCAAAACTCCACAGGCACATAACTGTAAAAACAATTTAAATTTAAATTAAAATAAATATAATTTCCAATCTTTTGGACGGTCTTCTGGTATATTTACTGTGAGAAAATGCCAAGCACTTGCGTCGAGAAACACGAAGAGCACTTTTCAACTTATTTACAATTATCACTAAGAGCCAAGACACCTATTTGTGGGTCACCTACTTGTCAAGAGTCCGGCGATACACAGGGTGTCTCTTTTCTTTTCCAAATGTTTCACATTTTTATTTATTTGTGTATTAAAAAAAAAAATAATTGCAAAACGGTTAAACATCAATTTGAAAAAAGTGAGAAATTTTGAGAATGCCCAACACAGAGATTTTGAAAGTAATAATTCATTTTCAAATACATTTTACTACGTTAATTCTTTAATACTTTGAAATTTTTTCTTACTAGGAAAATTTAAAAAATGAAGAATTCTAACAGAGCATGAAGTAAAAAAAACTTGTATAACCGTAATAAAAATAATATATATATACACGTACCAAAAAAATATAAAATAAAAGCAAAATAAAACTACCACATGTTAGAGGAAAAGGTGAACAACCCCATAAGTTTTTTTTAAATTTAAGCTTTAAAGCCCATGGTGAAATTTATACCATTTTCTGGTCGGACACCCTATATATAGATACATACACATGTTTAGTGGTAACATCTAGTTTCCATTTATAAATGGAATATGCTTATAGTTGGAAATACAATACGTACTATAATTCCGGTATAGGACTAATTTCGAAATCGTGGGACACGATTCTATGCAATATCTTTTCACAATCACTATGAGATCTACACACCATTATTATTATGCGAAAAAGCGTAAATATAATAACATATCATTTGTACATGAGCCGGATCGTCGGAAAATTAGATAAATGCTTAAATGATTAACCGTGGAATTCACCTGAATAACAGAGGATTTATATAGATTCAAGGGATTCGCATAAATTTTTGTGAAAAGAGAATTGTCTAAATTTTTTGAAATTTTGAAACTGATTTTATTATTTAGTATACTTGTTAATAAAAAAAATAGCAAAAAATAACATATATTTGAAAATCTCAAAATACAATATTTTTAAAATCATACGAATATTTATTTGGAATCTACAATATTTAAAAAAAAGTAGCAGCTACATCGGCTTTATTTTAAACTTCGAAATCTTACGAAATGAAAACTTTTGGTGATTCGAATAAACTTTTCATGAATACATTTAGAACCATAAGTTTTCCAAGAACTTACAATCGACGTAAGCTTTTTGTTCGTAGAAGAAAAATGTTTTTAACGAAAATCATTTTTTTTTTCAAAATATTATAAGCGCTTTAATGAAGTGACTAATTGTTTAAAAATATCTATATTTCTTATCGTTTTGTATTTACATACAAAAATTGTAGTTTGTAAATAGTTCTTTTTTATGTTAAATGCAAATTAGCTTTGTCGCACGCGCGTGACTCCAATGTCAAATTGTCGTCGATTTGGACGTTTCCTTCAACTCCTCTGTTGCCCGTTCGTCTTTTTACCTCTCAAACGGGTCGCGGATTACAATAACAATTATTCTTGATTTGTATTCAAGATGTACACATGCATCGAACATGGCGGTTAAACTCGAGAGCGAAGGAGAGATACAGAGGGAAGAAAAGCCACAAGCATGTAACGAATGGATGTGACAAGACGAGAGCTCAAAGATTCATCAGAATTCTAAATGTTATGGAAGTGTTTGCAATGAACGATCTATAAGTGTTTATAAAACGATATCTTAATCTCCAGAAATCTTCAAATTAAATTCGCTATTTTTATTTTTGGAACCCAAAAAAGTTCGTAAGGAATCATCACAGGCAGAATATATCAATGAATTTTAAATGCTCTTTTGAAAGAAAAAAAGGAAACGTCGTTGTTTCCCAATGATGCAATCTTCAACATCGTAGGTTCATCCGGATAGCTCTCGTAGATTGAAGGAGGGTGAACAATACTCGACTATTTTTATACTCTCACGAGATGCATTCTTCCAAGCTGTATCAATTTATTTTCTTCCATTCGTTCTCGAGTGTGTTTACGTGTTGATTTTTTTACGTACCCAAATGAGCACGTTCAGCGAACAGAAAACGTGCCTTATGCACGTGTATCCTGTACGTCCCATTGCTCCCCACGTCGAGGCACGCTTTAACTTTTTTTTTCCTTATAATTTAAAATCTCCCTCGTCACGTATCGAACTGTGGTATTTCCTGGAATAACAAAAATTTCATAGGGAAAAAAATTAATAATGAGATCGCGATAGTTACGCTGGAATGGAATTATTAATCGAAAAACGAGATCGATATAACGGTCCATTTTGAAAGCTGGCACGTTTGTCTTTCTTTTTGCTACTTTCATAAACTCTATACATGTATATATAGATATATGTATACATTCAAATCTAGAGTGAAGCAGTTATTGATTTTTTTGATCGACAAGATTAATTTCAGCAAATATATATGAGCAAAATAAAATTTGCTCTCTTTCTAAAAATCCAAAAAGATTATTCTCTTGTTTTTACATAAAAAAGAAAAAGGTAAATAACCGATAAAAAGCTACATTTCGAAATTAAATTTCCGGTTGAAGGGTGCGCAATCAAAATGTTGATTGAATTGAAACCAAAAAAACATTGTTACAAAACACGAAGAATAAATAAATCGAACGTAATTCCATCGTCTATCAAAATTGACTGTCAAAAATCACTCATCAGTAAAGTAAATCGGAACACACTGAAATCAATTCAAACGATAAATTTGACTCTGCAATCAAAATTGAAGCGTCCAATAATTCATCAAACAACACATGAATCACAAGAAATTCAAAATATCTATAAAATTTTTGATTAATAAAAAAACTAGTAAAAAATGAATCAATCAACGATTTCAGATAAAATCCACCAAACTTCAATTCCTTGCATGAGTTAAACGACAAACGATCCACCGATCTAATAACAATAAAGCTCAATAAAAAATGTCTTCATAGCCATTCGAATGACACAATGACACTGACTCCAAACCACAAAAATCACAAAAAGAAACATAATTAAAGAAATGAGCATAAAAAATGTGTTGATTTAAATTCCGTGATTATCAGCTGACCCGTATTTGACCCGAAGATAATGATTTCATGTACCGCGGTTTATACGAAAATCACGTTCACGTACAAGCACGAGAAGTTCTCGTGTGATGTCGTCGCGTAACTATAACGGGCGGATGAAGCTCATCATGCGACAGAACCACGAGGGAATCTCTCCATCGTGCACCTACACTATAAAAGCACACTGTCGTATATATATATATATAACGCGTAAGTGCGTACAAGCGCACGCGATTTCAACGACACGAAGTGTACGGCGCACTTTTAACTAGTACGAAAAAATCGAGCGCGAAATTGCACACCAAGAGAGAGAAAGAGAGAATGAGAGATGAGAGAGCAATCATGCGAGTCCAGTACTATAATGAATGACGTTTAAGCCCGCGCATGTAATATTATCATAATAATATAACACATGAATTTTGTATTTAAATATATATATACATATAAAGACACAATGTAGTTCGTATAGTCGCGGTATTATAAAAGCGATGAGTTCGAGGATAGTCGGTAGAGAACTGCTGACCGATCGTCTGTGCTGTCTGTGCTACTACTACTGTACGCTCGATCACCAGTATGGGGCCTCAAAGAGGAGGATAAAAAGACAGAGAGAGAGAAGAAGAGCAGAAAAAAGAGGATGGTAAGAGAGTGAGAGAGAGAGAGAGAGAGAGAGAGAGAGAAGTTGGGAACGAAAGAGAAAAAAGCAAGAGAGAGGGCGAGAGAAATGAGAGGCCTTCCAGGTCTCATAACGGGACACCGCTGAGAGAAACATCAGAGAGCCGGCAAATGCTCAACCAGTTGTCTATCTCTCTCAAACATTCTCTACGGGGCCCAATTCCCACCTACGCGACACACGTTCACTGTTCTCACCGCTGACAACCAAACATGACGAGAACCTCCACCCACGTAGCCATATCGATCTATAACTATATATCTCTATTATGTATTTTTATATTTATGTTTTTATCTGCATGCATTGCTTACAATCGTGACGAGATTCACGCTCCAATGCAACACTCGAACGTCACTCTTTTACTTTGGATTTATTTGTTTCCCATTCGATAAATAGAAAGTACGGGCGTGTGATGCCCTTTGAAAAGTCCTCGAATCGATGCAATCGGTTCATTTTTCATTTATTAGTTTTGTTGCAAATTGTGACGTTGGTGAATATTTGTGATTTACTTAATAACGATTTAGAGTTTTTTTCTTATCATCTTCTTTGAATCTCGAAAGTAATGATTGAGTAAATAAGAGAAAGCCTGAAAAGAGAAGAATTTAATGTAAATAGTTCGTTGGTCATTCTTCAGAACTCCAAAATTCGAATTATCCTCAACTGGAGTGTTGAGCGCTAACAAAAAACATCGAAAAAATATACAAAAAAACTATGACTCTATGAAAATCAGAAAAAAACACAATTCAATTAATTTCATCGAGAATAAACTGAATTAACATATTTTTCAATTCAAATGACCAAAGATTTAGTTAAACAAAACCAGTTCATCCAGATTCAACTGGAAACTATCAATTTTTATGAGTGTTGTTACAAAGAAGAGATTAAATCAAATTAGAAATTCATGGAGGCTTCATTAACGTAACGTTTAATTAATGGGAGGGTTTTAATTAAATTTAAATCTAAGCTATCTGAGTGCAAATTCACATGATCGGAGTAGCCTTTCTTTTGTCCTTATGTACGCTCACAATCTACTCTATCGATGGCTCACGATATCTATATATATATATATATATATATATATATATATATATATATATATACACACATTTATATATATTCTTATATACATAGATATGTAAAATGTAACGGTAGCGATCGTTGACATTTCCCATGCGTTGAACCAGAGCGAGCGGTGCACAGCAGATCTCCTCCTGTTATATATACGTTTTCTCACACATACATCGATGTATTTACATATGTATAGATAAAATCATATATTAAAAGACCATTCAAGAAACTATACATATATATGAAGGTATATTATAAAACCATTTTCAAATACCAGTAGCATATACAAGAAAGAAGCTGCGTGCAAGGACGTATGGAGATGACATACGATATATCGATTGCTCAATCTCGAAATAACCTGTATCACAAATATCGTCACTTAAAACCATGTTAAATACGTCCTTATGATTTTTAGCTGCCAATATACACAAATTTATGTACGCGTAGGTGAAAAAAGGGAGAGAGATGGAACGAGACGAGACTGACAAAAGAGGACACTGACGAGAGTGTTATATATTTTTTATGTGGATATATATATATGTATATAGATGAGAATCCTACATGTAGCAGCTCAACGATGAACATACTTTCGGTCCCCCCAACTTCCTGCCAATTTCAGCCAATTTGCAATCATCTATGATCCCCACACGTTACGCCTCGCTTCGTTCTCTCTCTCTCTTTCTCTGTCTATAAAGTTCTCTCACATTTTAAACAAGACAGTCCTGCACCAGCAAGCCGATTCATCGAATAGCGAGGGTATTAAACGCTTCATAGAACATCTGTTTATGTGTATTAGGCACTTTGTCTCAAATCAATTTTTTTATTGTTTATTTTTACTCCGAGAGGAAGTTCACTAATTTTTTTCTTGATTGACAGCTTAGTTGAATTTTTTTTTGGACATTATATTTCCGGATTGTTAATTGCAAATGCTGTTTTTATACAGTTTGCAAATTATCGTTGTTTATAATTAATTGCACTCTATGATAAATTATTTGGAAATTATTGCTTCCCATGGGACAGAAATATTCAAATTTTTTAGTCATTGACATGAATAAAAATTTAAAACAATAATAAATTGTAAACATTTGGAATATGTTTGCTGTCGACACGAAATTCCCCATATGCACGTGTGTATTTTATAATGTATTTAATTTATTCATGTGTATGCTAGACACTGTAACGTCATCGTCAGAATTACAACCCTCTTCAAAGGACATTGTTCTCTCTTTGGTCTCTAGAGTGATTTACACCATTTTACATCTCGAGACAATCATCATACTTGATAAATTAAAAAATTTATGGAATTTCGATGTTTCGAAACATGTTTAATGATCCGATTGATTTTTTTTGTTTCCAGGTTCTTTAATTCGATATTCAATAAATAAAGTTTAATTTAATTCAGTTTGATAATTACATTGAAAAAATTAGTGACAATTTTCCTTTTCTCTACTAAAATTTGTACCTTGAAAATTCGGCAATCAAAACTTTCATTTATTTCTGCTGATAGTTTTATTTCGTATTGAAAATGATTAAAAATTGATTTCCAGAAAAATTGAATTAGTCACTTATGGTTTTTTCCGTTTTTGAATAATATTTTCCGAAGGCAATGTAAGTAAATAAAAGGGTTATGAAAATGGCGATCAGCTTGCACGTCGAAGAAAGGTAAATTCGTAATTTTTGTACTCCGGTCTCGTATTTGGCCTACTGGAAAATTTGACACCCGAATGTCAGAGAAAAAGAAAGACAGAGATTATTTGCTTGGCCAACCGTTATATCTATATGCGTATTAGTTTCGTGTGTAATGCGAGGAATACCAAGAGCATGTAGTTATAGGGTATATAGAGATTTTGTTCGAAAAATCTGGGTCATGTATCGAGTAGCAACGAGAAATCTGTACATTATCGTGTTTAAGGTCACGTGTTTATAGAATTACACATTACGAGTGAATTTCTGAAAGAATCTAATTTCAATCGATTTTTAAAGTTAAATCATCGCTATACTTAATTAGTGACAACTGTACAAGTAAATATGAACGAAAATTTATTAACAGAAAATGTTGAATGTAATACGAAGAAATATTGATTGTCACAGAATTTAAATAAATCCATCTGAAGGTTAATGAATTTTATGATTAATTTATGACTGACATTCAAAGTTGATTAAACAAAAATCCAAACCCGTTTTTTTTTTTTAACTTGATTAAGTATCCAATAATCTAGAAAAAAGCAGGAAACTCAAAAACTAAAATATTTATATCGCCAATCAGGCACTAATTGATTGAAATCAATCGCAAAAATAATTTTTTTTCAAATACAAGTAGATCCTAAAAATAGTCTTGTACATTCACAACGTCGTATCGGTTTACGTCACTAAGTTCATAAATCCACAGCTTTAATTTCCTCCATCTGATACTTATGAATTCAAACACTCGTTATGCCCAACAAATATTAAAAATCCAACGTTCGTCTGTGCGGCATTACTTGGGAACGAGCTCGCGATTGTGCTAATACGAGTTAATCGAGGACGAGTCAAAATGCCCTGGAAATTGTTGCATGCGACAGCTGATTGTGACAGAGTGACGATAAACGACGAAGGCAAAAAAAAACATCGAGAGCACTCATAATTACACATTTGTATGGATGATTTTGAATTGGAAGTCGATTTTATGGCATAGAAAACATATAAAAAAAAAACTTTTCTTCTTTTTCGTAATTACTTACTCGTGTAATGTTTGTGGACTGAAGACCGCTTGTATATACACATAAATTGTATGACAGGAGCGTAACATCGAGCTCACGGTTCGTTTAGATAAGAAAAATATAAAAAAAATTCCAATATGGAATTGTCAAACCGACATCGTATTTGAGACGGCACGAATACTTTTTTTTTACTCATAGTTGTTATAAAAATTATATTCACACTCATCATAATAAAAAAATAATTGTAAAAATTAAAAAATCGGATAATTATTATTATTACGTGATAGAAGTCATGTTATAAAATAATTTGTGAAATTAATTATTTGTTAATAATAAATAACGAAGACTATATTACCAATTGGCAAATTATTTGAAATTTTTTGAAATAATTTTTTTAAAATTATTTTCACAAAGATTAATGGCTTGACAATTATTCGTACTTACCGTTTAGTGAAAAAATACCATGCTCGATAGAATATTTGAGGAAGCTGAGCCGTCCATGAGAAAGAAAAAAAGAAGAAAAGATCTTTCGAAAGATCGGCGAGTCCCACCAGGAGACTCACGAATCGCGACTGAATCAAGGCGCGCGAGCTTCGAACACTTTGACTCTGGGCAATTTGTTTTTACGAGCATGTGTAAGCCGTTCAGTCAGCAAAGAGTGAGAGAGAAAGGGTTAATGAGTTAAGAGTGAGAGAAAAACGAGGCAACGCGATACTCGCGCCTCGCGTTGCGATTTAAATTTTTTACCACCTTTATTCAGCAACGTTATCGTCTCTTTTTCATTACAAAATCACTTTGTGGTTAAATTTTTACTAACAGCTGGTCTTCACGATTCCTTCGGTACGTTTTCACTACGCGGATCGTACAGATTGCGCCATCTACAAGATCGTTAATTTTATAGAACGAAGGAAGGACACTTTAGAAGTAATTTTCAATTAAAATATTTTTTATAGAAATTTTGGAAATTTTTGTAACAAAAAAATGAAATTTTTTTAATTGCTTTTTTTTATAGCTCGACGTTTTTATGTTCAAAATTTATTACGATCGCCATTTTCGTTGTTTCAAATTTACAATGCTTTTCTGTATTTTTAGCTTCTATACGAGACTCGAAAATGCAGATTTTTTTCCATGATGTAGAAATAAGTGAAAAATAATAGGAAACACGTTGTGTAAATAATAATAAATAAAAATAATAGGAAACTTTATTTTTTAAATAATAAAAATCACATAGTGCCTATTTTGGTGGAAAAATTATTAATCATATATCGATGGAAATAATTTTTTGGGCAAGCTTAAGCGGCTACTCATTTGGTATACTTATTAAGTACGAAAAACGTTACTTAACATTAAAGGAAATAGCTTTCTGAGATTTCAATCGAAAAATGCAAATTTTATTTGAAATCAACGCGATTTACGTAACGAACATTAAAAGAAAAACAACAATAAAGAGATTGTCACAATTTGGGAGCATTACTTTACGAAAATATATTTATTTTTAATGAACGAACCGATTAATTCTTAATAAATTAATTATTTTTCCAGTTTTCAATCATTTTTATAAATAGATCCGTCAATTGTCAAACTCGTGAACAATTGTTCGACTGCTTTAACCCCAATGAATAATCACTTAATCAGTCTATCAATTAAAAAAAAAAATAGGGAGTAAAAAAATCGTTTTTGAGCCTTTTGCTGATTTGTTTGCAGCAAAAACGATTTTTTTTGTTTATTCCCCGATTAATTGTTTTTTCTGAGTCTCTGTGAAGATTCTTCCATTGAGTCGAACCAATATTTGAGCTCTTTTGAAACTGCAGGACGTTTCGTCTCAGGTTCGATTGCTTCAATTATTTCGTTAACTGATACTTTGAGTCCTGTCACACCTTGTTTACTCAAAATTACTGCTCGCACAAAATTGTCCGAAAGAGTGATGAATTGATGCTCGAGATAAAAGCTTTTGTCGTCCCAGTAGAGTAACTGAAATTTGTTAAAAAAAAAAAAAAAACCACATCGGTAACGTTAGTCTAATTATTCTTAGGATCAAATTTCAAAATTAACCAATTTCTCATTAATAATTTTAAATAAAGCCGAATATTAATTTGGTACTAATGAACGAATATTCATATGTTTAAAAAAATTTTTTTAAGCATTGCATAATAATGAAAAATGTGAAATACAAGTGAAACAATGTCAATATTAAAAAATTTATTGTATGTAATGTTCACGTATGTATTTGTTTAAGAAAAAAACATGAATAAATGTATGAAATAAATGTTTCGAGAAAGAATGACAAGAAAATCGATTATATAAAGACCATTAATAATAAATAAAAAATATCTAAGACCGGTTTACCTTTGTCTCGACTTTGTATAGCGTGAAAATGGGCAACACACGTCTGTACCGAATAGAAGATGCACCTTGTACTGCCCCCCCTCCTCGTTTGCTGATCTCAGCATAAATTCCAGTTCTGTCATAATAATGGAATCGAGCAAAGTCAAGTTCTCTGAGATATCTTGCATTGTTCATGTGCTTGAAAAATAGATCGACATCCTGAGTCGTACATAAGCCTGAAATTGTATAAATTCAAAAAATCATTAATCTTCGTGGATCATTAGAATGAAAAAATAGATAATTCACTAATGGTGTAACCAGAAGCTTTGAAAATTGACTGCTAATGAGAACACTAATTAATATAACGATTTATTTTTGCTTATTGACTAATTTAGGAATTACCATTGGTAATTGTTATTGATTATTGTTGATTAATAACCAAAATTGATAACAGGATTAATCGACTCTAATTTTTCCCATAGAAATTTCGTTAATGCTGCAATTATTAATCGTAATTCAATTAACCACAAACGATCATCTGTCCAAAAATTTCAACAAACAAAGCGTTGATTCAATGAATTGTGAAATTTTACTAATCCCAATCATGACATTTCGTATTTTACGTCATCAAACAACAAGCTTTTTCAGCAAATCAGTAGTTTTTTTTAATGAATATGCACAAGGCACGATAAAGTGGTTTCATTTTCTCCGGAATTTTTTGATGGAAATTTCGCGAGCCTATTAATGCCCAGCCAAATGTTTCCAAACGAGTCGCGATCCTCTATCATACGCATTAGTAGAAAAATTGGACACGTGGATACTTTAGGAAATAACGAACAGTTATTACTACCGTTATCGAAGCCGGTTTCAAGATTCTCGTACGATTTGAACGTGAGCCTTTTATTACTGATCGTGAGCAGTTAAAAATTCGTACAATAATTTATTAATAATTTAAACTATTCTTATTTTTTTCCGTATTAATACTAATCGTATTTTTATTACATTCCTTTTAATAATAAATAATGAGGAAAGATTGATAAATACCCATTAAAATAAACAATTTTATTAAATAGCCGCATAAACAAAATAACGTGAATAATAATATTTAAATTTATTCACTAGAGAGTGTTAAATACTTTCATAATTCATTCAATTTAAAAAAGCTAATAAAATACTAATAATAATAAAATTAATAATAAAAAAGCTAATAAAATTATAATATCATAAATTTTATACCAACACAAATATTTATTTTATATTATTATAATCACAAGTAATAAAACAATTAATATAATCACAAAACTTTTGATTTAATTTTTACATGAGAATTAATTGCAACAAACGAACCAAAATTGCCGATAAATGACTTTTTTTTTCTTACCGTAAATCGTAGTTTCGTTGAATAGTTTCTTCTTCTTTTCAAAAAGTCGTCCCCAGCCGATAGTAAATATGATTCTTAAGAAGTAATTAACATCAAAGAGAATGTAAAGAATTGCTATAGTGAACCAGCTCCACGCACAAGTCATGGCGAGGTTTTTTTTTTTTTTCAATTACAAAATTATTTATAAATCGATCGTTCGAAGATTATCTAATTTAATTACGATGACTATCGATCCTTCGTCGATGTTGAACGGGGATAGACTGCTGACGGTATAAATGGTCTTGACGTACAAAGCCTACTTCACGGTTCCACTATTCGACGTAATCGTCGTGTATACTTTGATCGTGTTATATCTTTATTTTTCCCCACTCTCCCGCGACTATGTTACTCCTCGAAGAAAGCAATCTGTTGCAGTGACGCTCAAGAGCTCTCGTAACTTTGACCGAGAATCTCAAACAGGTTTTATGTTTCGATAAAATAGAGAAGCGAGAAACAAGCAAAAAAGTACGAATTCGAGAAGATCGATTTTTTAAACTTCCGAAAAAAATACAAATATTTTTTTCAGCAATTGGAATGTTATTAATTTAGAACAAAATTAAAAATAAATATTTTGAGAAGTAATAAAATTTAAAAAAATTAATGAATCAATAATTTTTTACGCGTATGAAAATTCTTTGATTTTTTGATAAAAGTTACAATTATTCTATAACAATCTATGAAATATTAAGTTATTAACTATAATCTCTAATGCTAGAGATTGCAATTTTATTATTCGATTTATAACACAAAGACAAAGAACTAGATTTTGAGAAGTTTTAGAATCGTTTAAAAAAAGTTTTTTTAACAATGATAATATTAGTAATTATAATGTAATTAAAAATAAATTTATTGAGGTAGAAAAACATTCTGAAAACAAACATAAAAAAGTCGCGTCTATTAAAAGCCCAGTCAAAATTCGTTGAAATTTCTGATCAACGTCACAAATAATATACTGTTAGAGATCACGATCACAATAATTTGTGATAAAATAAAAAGTTTAATTCATAGAAAAACGATCAATTTGGTAAATTTGGCAATTTTGACAATTCGCAAACGAAGACTCTATATACGACAATCAAAAAACTGATCATCGAGGTGCTAAGATTCATAAATGACATGATTCTAAGAAATCTTCAGAATTTTCTGGTCAATTTAATTATTTTTCAACTGTCCCGCTTAAGGTATTCCTTTCGCGGAGGGCCGTATTTTTTGGGCGCATAAGCAGGGCCCTCCACATTTGTTCATAAATTATGCTGTATTTTGTTTAAAAAAGTTATAACCAATTACTAGTCCGAACTGTAAACATAAATCGAAAATTTCAGCTTAATTGTGTAAATTATGAAACTTTTTGATATTTTTTGGAGAGCTACAAATGTCAACAACTGCACTGTCAAAGAGAAAAGCTGGACTTATTGTATTTGGTTAAAAAAAGTAGTGAAATATGAGTGAAAATACGTATAAAGTACGCAGTGACATTGGTAAAAATGTGAGCCAATTTGTAACGGGCAAAAACAAGAATAGCGTTAAAAATATTGTAAAAACTGCCGAAGATAACGTAACCTCTTGAACGTCATGGCTACGAAAAATCGTCTGCTGATCACATTCTTTCAAGTTCTATCGTGAATATTTTCTTCAAACGTCCGGTGACTCTCTGTTTTTATCGTTACTACGGAATCTTTAGAATTTAATTTACCGCTAGACGGTTTATATCAAACATCTATCATTATATAATATATGAATTATTAAATAGAAATGTGAGCAACAGGTCATCTCCATAAAGTGTCGTGTAAATTAGACGATTTTCAAAGTTATAATTTTTTTCTAAAGGTTCGGTAACCTGACTCGATATTTTTCCAGTGGACTGGGATGTGCTTTCACTTTTATGTACAAAAAAATCCGTGAATTGTCAAATATTCGAGTTCGTGAAAGGAATACCTTAAGAAACAAGGCGAAAAAAATTGAAGGTAAAGTAAAAACGTTCACTTCAGCACCCACGGATCTCTATAAAATAAAGCCTGTTTGACCAGCGTCTATCTGACCGATCTCTATCAGCAAAAATTCCACCAACAAAGAAAGTTCTGCCTACAAAAAATTACTACCAAGTTCAGTGTATATTAATAAATTTTTTTACTAAAGCATTACTTGATAGAAAAAAATTATGGTAATTTTTGGCCGATTTTTTCTATTGTTAGAATTTTTTCTGGTAGAGACTTAATTAGACATTTTTTTTTATGATTTTGTTTTTTTGCCATAGTTTTCCGAGTGCCATAATTTGGCATAGGTGATTTCTGATTTATTCGTTCGAATAAATTGTCGATGTATAACTTCAACAAAACTGAAAAGAATTCTCAAATTTTTTTTAATTTTAGGTTCTTACGTCTCGAAAAGTAATTTTGATGAATCAACGTTCAGTGCCAGAAAAAACGAAATGTGCAACGACTTTGATGACAATATACAATTTCGTAACGTCCAGGTCACGAACTCGGAATAATTTATCGTTAATGTTTAGCAGTCGAATAAATATAAGGTTAAGTTAAGCCGATCACTGACTAAATGAGCTCGATGTTCAGCCTGTAATAACATTTACAAAATAAAACAACGGAAAATCATTTTATTAGAAGTTTATTAAATTAAAAAATAAACGTTGAAATAAATTTGCATTATTTTTGTCATTTAAATTACATTTAAATATTTGAAATAAACCACAAAGATTTTCGTCGATACTAAAAAGTTTTTTTAATTATTTAAAATAAAAATTATTAACACTGGAATGAAATTTTACGAGATGTCATCTTAAGGCATCGTCAACTCTTTATTTCAATTACGAAGAAGGTATACGTGTATATACATTTTTAATTAGTAATTAAAATTAATAAGCTGCTATTTTTATAATTATTTACAAAGGGTCAATCGTTTCAACAGGAATATTTCAAGAACTTCGCAGAATACGTAAAACTTTTACTCTTCTCTTTATCGTTGAATATTTTTAAAATTATTATTTTATTTACACTGAGTATATTACTTTACAGTCAATACAAACACGGAGATTTCCTTAAATACTCATTTTTTTAATTTGAGGAGCACACCCTGTATAATTTTTTCTTTCATATATCGTGCTAATACTTTTTATTTCGTCGTAACAAGAAAAGATATTTTAGGCACGAGTGGCCTTAAGAGTGTTTTGTAAGGACCCTCAAAACTCAACGTTTCGATCATTTTTTTCGTGAAACAAAATGATCCTTATCGAAACTAAACTATTTTTGTCGTAAAAATTTATTTCTATTTTTTTCCCAAACACGTACAAATTTTTTCGAGTATTGTTTCATTTTTTTTTAAATTTATCTTCACTCAGAGTTGTTTGGAAATCGTAGATTTTTTTTCTTTTTATCATTCAATCAATTTCCGTTCTCCAAAGAAATGAAACAAAAATTTTGATATAATAAAAAAAATTATAAAAAAACCGTGTGTTTGAAAAAAAATTCTAGTCTTTTTATGTCACTAGAAAAAGATTTGTCCGATTATTTGTCAAAGATTTATTTTCGTCAGCAAATTTTCTAATAATTTTTCGATATTATTGTTATCGAAAATAAATTTTCGTATAATTTTGAAAATGCTAATATTTTTTTTTTGAATTTTCGACTCATTGCAGCGTTTAAGTTATAAAACATTCTTAAATGACGCATACGCAAGTTGATTGAAAAAAATAAAAAAAGTAATGGAGTAACATTGAATAATACTCTCGGATAACGAAAAGCTTTAGCTCTCGATTCTTATCAGTCGTTGGATTCAATTTTAACCATATGGTGAATGGGAAAAATCGACGAGATATTTTCCAGGGTAAACAAGCTCGATAATGCATAATTTCGTTTCAAAGATTACTGTATACGACTCTTTGTTCAACGATCGATTGTCTCTCGATTCCCTGAATTCTCGTAACGTTATTAACTTCGCTTTGGTTCAAATGATTTTCTATTTCGGACCCTCTGGGGTCCTGAGAGTTGGGTCAGCAATTTGTATTCTCCGATGCTGATGGACGTTGTCTCAAAGCTGCCGAAGAGATCTCGTTACTTTCGAGCCATCTCGCCACTTCGGGAGGAATTTCTGGCCTCACGTGTGGTATCTAATAATTTTATAATCACGAACGATATTTACGAAATTCGATTGAATTCCACGAAATCAAAATTCTTATTCGTATTTATTTTTCTCTGTTATTCAAAACCATCGACAGGATTATCAGGAATTCATAGCTCAAAAGAATTTTCTTCTTTGAACTAAAAGCTAATTTTAATTTGCAGTCCTTTAATCGAGTTGGATACTTTAATAAATTAAAGTATCCAATTAATATAAATGTGTCGTTTCTATTCTTTCCTCGTCTTCGGGGCGTGGCTCATGCATATGCTCGCAAGTTTATGAAAATGTAAGAATCGATACTTCCCCGTAACATCGAGTTCTCATAACGCCTAATGTACAAAGTGTCTCAAAAATCGTTGTCAATATTTACAGAATACGTACATCGTGTAGTTCTGAGCAAAAAAGTCCTTTTCCATTTTTTTCTACGATGCACCGTTGATCAAATATTGGTTAATTAGTGGTAGCCAATCCGGAGCGCCGCGCCAACGAAATATGAAGAGGGGGCATCACGCCCCTCTCTTCAGATTGGCTATCGCACTAATTCTTCGATATTTCATAAACGGTTCGTCGTAAAAAAAAATGAGTAAAGACTTTTCTTTCCAGAATTCCACGATTTAACTATTCTCTGTATCTTTGGTTTCATTTTTGGAAAAATAAGTACAACAATTATGAATCAAGTTTTCGAAACGTACCTGCGTGACTCCAACTTCAACGCTACCGTTTTGCTTGACTCCTCGTTCTATGAGAGCGCACATAACAGCTTCGGCGCTGCAGTCCAATAAGCGTTGACGACAGATTGCAATTGCTCTCACGAAACCATCCGTCGGAGTGACGAAACGATGCTCCATGAATATCGTTTTTTCGTCCCAGTAAATAATCTTAAAAAATAATAATAACAATAAAAAACAAAACGAACAAATAAATCACGTGTTTCATCTGTGGAATTAATACTAATGACGAATTAATGCAAATCGAATGAAACCATAAGCCCAGTCATGGACAATGCAAATAGTCATGGGCACGATTGTAAGAAACGACTAAATCGTTTCTTTCCTTTTCTTCGTATTTACGTGTTCAAGATTCGTTCAATGTTCATCACTAAGTCTACTGACTTATATATGTACAAATTTTTTTCAGGGATAGTCTCTGGATCGTTGTTTGCAAAGCCACCATTTAACGAGCTACCTTGAAACGTGGAAAAGATAATTCAATTTGTATGCAAACGTATTGTGTACAGAGAACTCTATGCTGCTGGAAAATACGAGCTAACGCAGAAATTGAAATTCCATGAAGAAAAAATCGTTTGTCCAAATCAAATAGGATGGAACAAAAGATATTTTTGTTAGTGAACAAGATTTTATGTGAAAAATTGCTAAATCTATCGAAAAAGGGTTCGATTTTATTAATTACGAATCCCATGAAAAAAATATATGGAAATTAATTAATAATTTAATTCAATTTACACAAAAGTTCTTTTTTTGAAATAATTTCTTCTTCATACATTTGCGATAAAGAATGATTGTTTCCAAAAAAAAAAGAATATTTTTTTGAACTATCACGTCTACTTTTGGTGTGAAAGATAATCACTTTAAAAATCAAAAAATGGTAATTCTCTCGATGACACAGTATCGCTAAGTAAATTCAATGTTGGTTGAAAGACAGAGGATTGAAGGTAAAGTGCATTGACATGACGAAAATAATGATAAGCCAAATTTTGTCACTGAAGAGAGTCACTGAAGAGATTAGTCACTGGAAAAGGGAACGAAGTGAGAGGCGTTTACATTTAGTTATTCCGGGCAAACGTTTAGCAAGATGAGTCGTTTATTGACAGAAGGCAACGATCGTCAGAGTCTTGGAAAGTGCATGATACAGACATATTCTTTCGCTAAATTTCGCTCTTGGAACGCTAAATTTAATGTACACAAACATACACACTCTCGAATAGATAATGGAAAAAATTGCTTCGACTTACTTTGGATATGATTTTAAAGATTGACAGAGGCTTGAGAAATCTTCTATAACGTATCGTTGCAGCTCCTTGAACTACGCCCGTTCCTTGCGAACAAATTTCACGATAGAGATTTGTTCTCTCGTAAAAATCAGCTCTCGCGAAGTCAAGCTCACGCAGATATCTCGCATTGTTCATGTGATATAGCAGAGTATCAACGTCTGTCGTCGTACAAATTCCTGTCGTTCAAACAAACAGATTAACTTTATTGAAAAAAATATAAATTTTATTTCACGAGAGTGAATTCAATTTTTCGAGAGTAAATCGAATTTTTCAAATTCCATAGATCGATCGAAATCAATTCAAATTTAGAGCTTTAGATACATTTTTTTTAAGGATTTCCAAAGACATTTATTTAAATTAGAATCATATCAAAATAATACAAAAATTGAAAGAACAATTAACCCTAGAACCCCACGACGGGGTAATTAATAAACCCACGAAAATGTCAAATTTCCTTCCCGAACCAATTTTGTTAAACTATTCTTTTCATTTCATAGAGTTTATCATTATTTCATCATTATTTCATCATTAAATATTTACCGAATTCTACTTTATCATGCACCATTCTCTTCGTTATAAAAAAACGAAGGGATTGGTATATAATTAAACCTTGTTATCACATACGAGGAACATTTTATGCTAAAGAGAAGATTGGGATAATTATTTACCCCAGTGTGGGGTTCACGTTGGAAAAAATAAATTGTGGGGTTCGAGGCTCGTAAAATTCAAATATCATCGTAGCAAAAATTGAGTAAAAATATTAAATTGAATTTGGGTTATGGAAAAGTATTTTTTTTTCTTCACTTTAATCTGGCTCACGTTATAGCGATGAAATAACTGTTGAATCAATTAGGGTTTCAAATATTGTTGGTGTAGAGTAAAAAATAGAGCAAAAATATTTTCCTCACTTCGAAATCGAGCACATTTTGAATGAATTTTGAAAATAATTGTGCGATTATTCGTAAAACATTTGTGATATCATACAGCCTGTCACTGCCGTGTTAAAATTTCTACCAACTTTAAAAAATAATCAATAATGGAACGATTGAAAAGATTGACATTTATCTACAAGCAAAAGTAATTTTCTTCCAATTGGCGCCCTTTCTCATTGTTTATTTATCCTAATGAAGATCGATATTCGAAGACAGGGTCATTTGCACTCGACGACTGACCTAACTATCATGAAAATGCACATCGGTCAAGGTTGACGTTCCGCGAAGATAAGTACGGAAATTGTAGGGATTCGAGATTTGGCTCGTCGCCGAGAAATATTTAACGGGTACGAGAGGTTTGGTGAATAAAAAAAAACTTAATTGAAAAAAAAAACCAGTTGATTTTGTATATTTGTACCTCAAAAAATTTGTTTTTTAGCCAAAAAAATAAAGTAACCAAATGAAAAATGCAGATATACTTTCTCACCGTATACGGACGTTTCGTCGAGTATGTGAACTCGTTTTTTGCAAAATCTTGCGAAAAATACGGTGACGAAAATCCTCAAAAAATAATGAACTTCAATGAGGGTGTAAAGTAGAACAATTGCCCCGAGGATACCGGTCAAAATCCAGCAAGCAAACATCTTTTCTTCACGAAAACGTGTGATTGGTCTTCTTTATTTTTTGTTTAAGTATTTCTCCTTGGCCCGGGTGTATTTTTTACCTGAGGCTCTCGTCTTTTTTTCTCACCCTCTCTGTGCAACTTTTAGTCTCCGAAAACTAGGAAAATATATGTATATATATTTCTAGGCCTTCGTCCCGCTTTAGTCGCGTTGCGACTTATCGATTCGCGTCTGCGGTCGCCTCCCACTGCTTTTGCTCCTTCCGGATTATGCTTTTCATCTGAACTGAATAAAAAATTACGTCCTTAAACGCCATTCTTATCAATTCTACGAACGAAGAATTCTCTTTTTCAAAACTATATCAATAATTATTTAAGTTTTCAAATTAATTGAATAATTTATTTAAATTCTAATTCTTTCAAACTCGTTAACGAAAGAATTTAATTTCTCGAAAATTTGTCACAAATCGCGTTTTTGCAAAATGTAATCGATCTATTGCTAGTTCATTTCTAATACTTGATACAAATTTTACAAGCAGACGATTAAAAATATCCGAAATTCGGTTAGAAACAGAAATTTCTTAAAAATGCAATTAGTCTACGAATTGATAGGAGAAAAGTGTATTTACTGGATTGTGATGATCGCAGTTATTTAAGTACGTTTTTGAGACGGTTTTTTCAAAATCCCGAACGTTTTTTTCTCGAAGATTAACCAAAATAACGAGGATCTTTGATTTTCGGAGACTCAGTCTCGTTGGCCCTCGTCAACCCTCCGACAAACGCCATTTCTCAGTCTCCTGGTAGTCGCAATCACAGTAACGAGATAACGTACTGCGACAGCTGGAAAATAGTCGAGAGTAAAAATACAATCAATTATCCGAAGGGCGATACAATTTGTAGATTACGTAGCACGATAATAAAAATTGTTTCCTTTCACGTGGAATTTCAATGACTCCTACGAGAAATGGTGAAAGTCTTTTTTGATCAAGTAAGAAACTGGTTTTGTCGATCACACGTGTATAACAGTCGCATCTTATGTACCACGAGCACGTACACTACGAGGTAGTTAATTCAACGATGTTTCCGTACTCACACAGTGTCACTTTTTTATTTTCAGTTCTTCGAATGTGTATTTCGCATTCAAACAAAAAAAAGATCAAAATAATATAAAAAAATATCGAATTGATTTACTGAGTCGAAAATCTCTAAAAATTCAGCGATTACGAATAATAAATACGTACGATATTAATATGCACGTAATTTTTGCTGCAAATCACCATTTTCATTTGTTTGTTCTTCTCAACGTTAATTATTTGGGATTTAATAATAATAACAAAACCTTAAAGCAGAAGTACAATCATACAAAAATATAATTAATAAATGCAAACATTTTTTCGTATTAATTCTCGAAAAAAACGAACGTGAAAAACAATTTTTTTGACGTATGTAAAAAAGCCAACAATTAAAATTTAGTTTCAATACGAAAATCCAATGTTTTACTATCTCCACTTCATCCCATGAGAAAATGAATTTAAAAAATCAATAAAAACTCTTCCGTCCGATTTATAAAAAATACGATATTCGCTTGAGAATAAAAACTGCAGTATTTCATGGACACTTTGTTCGAGACCGATCTAAAAACTATAAAAAAAAAACAAATAAGCATCATAAACAAAACTCACCCTGAAAAAACGTATAATCCCTCAATCGAGACACTGTTTTGCAAATTTTCAAAGTAGTAAAAGCCACAATGGTCAGACGGAAGTGTTCGTTGAGGGTTTGACGACGGAGAGGGTTTATAAAATAGTATTTCAGTAGTTCGAGTCGACGTTACGATCAGGCAAGAGTTCACTGTTCAACCCTAATTTGATTATTTATTAATTACTTGTAACTCGTGTATTTGATGACGATTTTATTTAATTGATAACGGGCTTGAATTGATAAAATTTGAGAAAACTTTTTTTCCTCTCAGTCACCGGTTCGCTGACATTTTACAGACTGAACTGATCGCATTGAGCAAGACGAAAGAGAAGTGATAAACGCTCGTGTGTTTCTGCGTGCAACTGTGTGCGTACACTGTCGATGAATCTCTCCGTCAGAGTCGTGACTACGCGTCCGCACCTGCGCGGCTTTGGGACAACACAATTAAATGTCTCGTTAACGGAAATATATATATGTACATGCGCGTTGTCTTTTTCTATAAAAATAGATGTGTATAGAACATTCTGCGTCAACTCTTCAGGCCTAAAATCGTTAGCACTAAAAAAATATATTTTTTCGGAAACTTCTCTCAGCGTTTTTGATACCAAACTTTTGTGGCGTTTCAAATTTTCAATTAAAAAAAAAAAAATCAATAAAATGTGTGAAAATATGAAAAAAAAGGTAAAGCCCGCAAGGTTGGAACGAAAACAACAAATAAATGAATCAATGTTTAAAAATTTGTGAATAAAAAAATGTCATTATCATTGCAACATTTTTGTTGAACCGGGAATCGTTTTGTAAACAGTGGAAAATCAAGGACGAAAATATTAATTTCTTTTGAATTTAGTGGAAAAAAAGGATTTTCAAAAATTGATGAATATAAGAAAAAGGCCTTTAAATTGTTACAGCACTTTTGGTTAGACTGGGTAAAATTTTATGTTTAGTGGAAAATTTGACATTCGGTTTTTGATTCGGTTGAATTTAAAGTGATTTGGATTTTGTAAGATTTAGTAACAAGCACGAAACGTTTGTATCACGGCGAACTACGAGTTTCGTAAGTTTCGAACGAAAGTCTTTTCTGACAGATATTTTTTTCGATCATAAGTAATATTTTTCTTAAAAGTCAAAGTCGAACAATAAAATTCGAGAGTGAATTTTAGGGTATTCCAGAAAATGGATTATTTTGTTATGCAGAAGGGCTCGTTGCGAAGAAACACAAAAAAAGAAAAATGCAACTAATGGCTTCATACGTTACGCACTTTTTCGTGGCCTTCAGAGATCAAGGATCTCCTTCACGAAACTGATGCATTTCCTAGTCACTGTTATTATTATCATTATTGAGAACAGGTTTTATGACGTTTTTCAGACCTCGGTCAATTTCGACTGGCTGGTTTCGAAGAGATCTTCGAGGACAAATTTCGTGGGCAATGAATCGAGAGAGTAGGCGTTTATTTTTATTATTATTATTATTATTATTATTTTTAAAGGAACTTCAGGACCTCGATTTAAATAAGTCTGGGAATAAAAATAATGATTTCTAGCACGTCAATGGGTTGGAAAAATAGTGGAAAAAATTTAGGGCCAATCAAAACTTTTGTACAATATCCTTCAGAAAAAATCAGCATGAACGAAGATCTTTACAATGTTTTTTTTTTCTTTTGGTTCGATATTCAATATTTTTCTTTATTTCCATATTTATATAATTCTTTTTTATAATTTTTGTATCGCATTTGCACGAGGGCCAAGGGAAACTGTGGAAACCCCGGCCAAAATAGGTGATTATATTTTTATTGAGTTTCAGTTGATTTCCAGCATCAGAAACTCAGAAAAACTGCCTCTCGCTCAAAGATCGATGCGCGAGCCGGTGCATCGCTAAGCGGTCACCCAACCAAGTATTGACCTTATCCGAGGCTGCTTAACTTGAGAAATCACCAAAGCCAGACACCGCTCATCACACAGCGCACTCATCGTTGTAGTTTTTTTATCATTTCTATTATTATAAACTAATTTACTTGATCGCTAAAGAATGGCCTGTCTGTGGGGGAATAAGGAGTAAGAGGCAAATCATATGGCATGGGGAATTTCGGAAATGATCTTGTAGAGTCGTCGCAAATGGAAAAATCCTTCTCTCCAGTCTGCAAATAAATATTTTTTGTTTTCTTAATTTTTGATATTGTAATTAATCACTGTCTTAGTAACCGTAAATTATTTCTTCAATTTATTACTGTTACTAATGTATATTTATAATAATTTTTGTTCTTTAATCAGCAATTTTTTAACAATTTTCTATTATACGTACCACAAATTTGGGGATAAACATGACACTAGCTTCGTAATTGAGAATTTGATATTTCTTAACCAATTTTTTCCCCCAAGCAGCCTTACTGAGATTCCCTGATCCCAGAACAAAAAACGAAATTCTTTTGTTGTCGGCGGAAAGTCTAGTGAGGGTTTTTATGTGCGGCATCGCGCGTGTACGAAACAAGTTGTCCGCTTTCCATTTTCTGAAAATGAGACAATTTGAATTTTGGGTTACGCGAAGTTTACAACATTTTCACAAATCTACACACATCTGTGTTCATAACATAACCAATTATTATGTGAAAAAAAATATGCATTTAACATAAAAAGAAAATAATAATAAAAAAAAAAAAAAACGAAAACCAAATGGCATCAAATCGACGAAAACTATATTTATAAAATGAAACATAACTTTAGTAACTTCGAGCTTGAATTTTTCCTTTTCTATTAAATTAAGATTCAATTGATTTCATGATTACTGCATATGTCCTTCGATCCACCGTTGCTCTGGACGCTCCGCATTGAACAAGCAATTCGAATTTTCACTTCTATCAATGCTCCTATTGTATTCATCAATGGTTGGAAAGATAAATTTGAAAGTTGGTATTTGCTCCTCTTCACCAGGTTTGGTCATTGCACGTACGAGTTCATTGCCAACCCAAATATCATAATCCGCGCCTAAGGCGCCAATGCTCGATGCCTGAACGACGATACTCATACGAGGCTCGTTCTCGGGTATCATCATGTGCTCATGCAAAAGTGCGCCCAATTTTTGATGACCCCATTTAGTATCATTAACGTTGGAATAGCTGGGAACCGAGGCGACAAAAGCCACATTGATCGCGGAACAATCAGCACGCGAAACAATCTCTTTCCAATGAATCTCCAATTGATCGCCATACTGTTCCAAAAAATGCAGAAAATCGCGCTTAAATCCAGTCGGCGATTCACCGTCAGTCACTTTTGCGGAATCATCCATCCGTGGTAAATGTGGAGACATCCACAGACTGTAAAAAATTAGTTTGAAAAATCTTAAGATTTTGTATTTAAAAAGAAAAAAAGAAAAATAGAATATGTGAGTCACTTGATTCGTTAGCATAAAAAATTAAAACACGAAAAGAAATATTATTATTCCTGAAACACTGTGAAAAATTGCGAAAAACGTCATAAGAAATATAAATTCTTGTAAAAATTGCGAAAATTGCATATTGCACTTAAATTCGAATAATTGATAATAAATACAATTTCAAGCTTATTCCTCCGCTCTAGTATTTCAATCCCCCATCCCTGTATTTAGAAAAAAACATTACATACCCTTGTGTTCTGAATTCCCAATCATCACGAAAGAGATTGGAGCTAGAAACGACAATCCTTATGGCGCTATCTTGATACTGAAGTATCGAGATTTTGGCATGTTGACTGCCATACCTATATGGAGATTTTATGAAGTAAACTTTGATATTTTGAAGGGTAGAAGGGATACGCCGTTCGTCACCATGAAGTACAGTGATATTGATATTCTCTTGTTGACCAGCGATTATATATTGATTCCACATCCATTCAAGATCAACGATCATAGTCGTATGTAAACTCTGTACTATTTTGCCAATACTTGTGTCAAGAATCTCTGAGAACATTACGCTCAAAGGCTGCATTCGAGTTTCCGGAATTTGCGGCACAGTGCTAAAGAACATATGGTAAGGAGCTGCTTCGTTCCATTTTTGTAAAAATTCACCCCTCGGTGCTACGTATTCCGCCATTTTTTGCGATTTTTTAAAGAGCACTCGTTTCTTCAAATTCTGTTCATTTCATGATTTCTGGAGACTTCGCGTTCTCACGCTTGGCTTAAGAACAATGACAAAAAAAATAAGAACCGTAGGGAAAAGAATCATGAAACAATTAGTGTAATAAATCGTAGAGGATGAAAATGAAATTCATTGGAAAATTCAACAGTAGATGTACGAAATGACTGATAAAAACGATAAATCATTAAAAATATATATATATCAAAAATACAGACTATTTTTATTTGACGCTAGTAAAATTTTTAAGGTAAATACTGTACTGCATGCTGGTCAAATGAGCGCTAAAACTTCACAATGCTTTTATACCAAGTTTAATGCACTAATTATACATAGTGACGGTGAATTTGTAAGAGGACATGTCTAATTAACGTAGAAAAATATTAATAATGATAGATTTGCGAAACCATTAAGTGATAGTAGCAAATTTCCATTATGACACATTTTCATTGGGACTTTTCAAAGAATAATCTGTATTTTTTAACCGATTTTAATGTACCATGTTTTATTTTGTTCCTCAATAGATTCTCTAGGAATTCACCATGTAGATTTTTTCGAAGTTTATTTGTTTGGAAATTATAGTAATTTGTTTATGAAAGATTTTTTTTGCTAAATAAACAATTGGCTGCAACAGTGGAAGGATTAAGCTTAGAAGAAATCTACGTGGTGAATTCGTAAAGGATCTCTTGAGGAAACAAATAAGACGTGGTGCATTGCAATTGGTTAAAAATTACGGACTATTCTTTGACGAATTTCGATTCAAATGTGCCATCATGGAAATTTGCATTCATCAGTTGATGGTTTCACAAATCTATCGTTTTTAATATTTTTCTATGTTAATAAGACATGCTGTGATATAAATCCACTAACACTACGTTCAATTAGTCCATTAAGCTTGGCATAAAACAATTGTAAAAATTGAGCACTCATTTGACTAGCATGCAGTACAGTATATACCTTAACAACAAAAGAAAGTCAATTTTTTATGATTAATCGGAAAAATTGCACATATTGCAAAATAAAACGGAAGAATAGAAATCTACCGAATTATTGGAGAAAAACAGAAAAAAAACAAATTGGAAAATTTGAATTTGAAAAAAAAAAATTGGAAATTGGAAAAAAAAGAAAAAAAAATAAAATCTTCGATGTTATTTGATTTTTTAATAAGAAAAAAAGTCAATTTTAACAGCATTGTTCTTCATATGATTACAGGGAAGAGTATACTTTAAGGATTAAACAACTAGTGCTACCTGGTTGTTTTCGATTTCTTGTTGCTCAGTTGAAATTGCTGGCTCATTCAGTGCGCTTGCTCCGATTGGAAATAGTGCAATTGAAAAATGATATATCAAGAGAAAAAATTGGAGTTAAAGAAAACACTTGGTTTTTTAACTTTATTTTGGTGGTATTTTTTTTTAAGTTTTCTCTTATTTTTACGGATAATTGTTAGATTAATAAGAACATTAGTTCATTCGCGATTCAGGACCGTGTCTGCAGAGACCGAAAGCAAGCGTTGTATTGGCTGGATGTGTCGAATAGTACAACAATAAATATTGTAGTTTTATTATTGTTATCTTATTGTCGTATTATCTTATTAGTCATTTATTGTCTCATTGGATGGATGATAACTAAAAAAAAGTTTTAAAAATGTAAAAGCATATGAAGGTCAATTAAACGGAAATGGTGACACAATCAAAGGAGATAGCACCACTTAAGGTTAATTGATAAGATCTCTGCAACAGGACAATGTAGTTAAATCAAAAACTTTTTACACAAAGCATTGTAAAGTAAATTTGACGTTAAAATTCACTGTTAAAGTTATTGTGATAAATGGACGGTGGAAAGAAGTGTGAGAATTCTATTCATTACTAAACATGTCGTTTTTTTTATTATACGATATATAAAAAATCAAGTGCAATATGTAATTTTGGCAGCATGTTAACCCTAGACCCCTACAATCTTTTTTTTCTAAGGTAAACCCTACAACGGGGTCGAAACCGAGCCCAATCTTCTCTTTAGCATAAAATGCTCCTCGTATGTGATGATAAGCTTTAATTATAGACCATTCTCTTCCTTTTTTTAATAACGAAGAGAATAGTGTAAGATAAAGTCACATTTGGTGAACATTTAATGATAAAAACTCTGTAAAACGAAACAGAGTTTTAGAGAAAAAATCAAAAAAAAGCTTTTTATTTAAAAAAATTGGGGTCGTTTTCGACCCCGTTGTAGAGGTCTACACTGTTAAAAAATATATGAAATTTACAATACTTTTACAATACAACGGTAAATGAAATTTACAAACCGGGTGTATGAAATGAAAATTATTGCACTCGTATGCCAAAATTGAAATATGAACATAAATTTTGGTTACTGATGTGGAATTTAAGATGCATAACATTGAATATTCATATGAAATCTGAAAATTTTGTGGACATGCATTGAAATAAATCATATGTTTCATTGATAATTAATACAAATGTATATGAATTCATCTACTATCAACAATGTATTAAAATTACAATATGATCTTCACTTTTCTTGACAGTTGACTGAAAAATAAGATACACATGAATATTAATAATACGATACATGTTATTTCCCATCATAACTCTATCTCTTAAAAATACGGTACAAAAATGGGAATGAAAATTAATATACTCTGCAGTATAAAAAAAAAAATCCATGTATTAAAATTCATTTGCCTATATATTAATTATAAGAATCTCAATATTAAAATTAATACACAAGTGTAGGAAATTCGTAACGCTCTGTGGGCACCGTGCTTCGCGCTCTGGCCACCGTGTGGCGCAGAGCATCGACTTTCTCATAGGAGGCACGTGCTTCGGACGAGGATATATACAAGTCGCTCGAATCTAAGATAAGAAAATTGTGTAAAACATGAAAATGGTAAACACCAAACTTAACACAAGATGTTGAGATTATAATAAAAATTTTTACGGCGACAATTGCTCGACTTGATTGCCACGGCATCAAGTGGTCACTCTAACTAATTTCTTGAGATCTCTGCATGGTTTCGACCTTCAACTTTAAAAAATTGAACACAATAGTACGCCAATTAATGTGTTCCCCTTAAAAACTCATAATAGCTGTATTTATTTAATATTCATTCGTATATTAATATTCAAAAAGGATCACCAAATGTTATGATACATTTCTAGAAATATCTTAGACATATGTAATGCGAAAACGTTATACGGTGCCTGAAATTTAGTAATCTTGAATCTGAAAATTACTATGCTGGTAACATGAACTTTAATATACCTGTATAGTAATATTAGTAGATGTTTCGTGTTTTTAATATGCACAAAGTCAACATTTCTTACATGTATATGATTTTTCAAATACACAAGTATATTAATTTTACTAAACAGTGCTCGTTTCATTAAAATACCGCGTCTCTCAATTTTCCTCAGCGTATCTGAATTTTCATGTACGGTATCCGCGTAAAAACTTCCTATACATGTGTATTAATTTTCATACGGAAATATTTTACAGTGTAGGGTTAAAGTTTGTTAAAGTTAAGAAAAGAGATTAAATCAGTTAAATTTCATCACTGCCACGTAAATTTTTTATGCATGTTCGAAATATTTTACAGTACATCAAAATTGACTAGCCAGTCCGGAAAAACCCGCTACGTGACACAAGATCTCCCGATTGTTAACTTTAGAAATGAGTACTCTAACTACTGGAACGACACATCGATTATAGGAGAAAATTGTTGTAGTAAAGAAGAAAATTTATTTAATTTATGTTAAAATCTAAAATAAGTTCAAAAATGATGTTAAGAATTTTATGCTTTCCATTCGTGTTTCTAATTTTTATTGTCATTTTAAAAATAGAATTCCACAGCAATGAATTTTTCAATTAAAAAAAAGAAAAAAAAAACAAGAAACTAAATATCTTACATTCGGTAGAAAATGGGAATTGGAAAAAAATATATAATTCAAAGAATCTGTTTTATACTCAATTTTTTGAAAATAAAAATATTACAATTTTTTTATTTTACAGTTTTAGTACTGTGATATATACAAAATATCGATCGGTGTTTTAGACACGATTATATATAACATTATGTATAAGAAACGTCGATTTGAGTTTGGAATAGATTGGTGATCGATGCACATTTATTATCTAAATTCATAGAGTGTATGAAAATGATCCTTTCAAATTGTTCGAAGTTTAGAGTGTTCATAAAAATATATGCCATAGATTGAAGGGTGTCAGAGGGTGAGTTCCGTAAGTTTTGAACGAAAGTCGTTTCTGCCAGAAGGTTTTTTCGACCTTAAGTTATATTTTTCTTAAAAGTCAAAGTCGAGTAATAAAACTCGAGTATGAATTTTTGGTATTCCAAAAAATGGATTATTTTGTCGTGCAAAAAGGTTCGTTGTTTTTAATAAACACAAAAAAAATACAAAATGCGACTCGTGATTTCATACGTTACTCACTTTTTCATAGCCTTTAGAGATCAAAGATCTCATTCACGAAACTGCACTTCCTAGTCACTGTTATTATTATCATTATTAACCCTTTGTGCCATGGTGGCACTCTGAGAGTGCCACCTGAGCATTGAATTCTGAAAATGTGTAACACAAAGGATTAAGAAGAGGATTTATGACGTTTTTCAGAACTCTATCAATTTCGACTGACTGGTTTCGAAGAGAACTTCGAGAACGAATTTCGTGGGCAACGAACAGAAAGAATAAGCGTTTGTTCATTTTTTTTTTACAGAATTTACCTCGATTTAAATAATTTTTGGAATTAAAATAATGATTCCTAGCTCGTCAACAGGTCCGAAGAATTGTGGGAAAAATGCAGGTCCAATCAAAGCAATCCTTTAGAAAAATTCAGCGCAAATGAAGATCTTTACAATTTTTTTTTCATTATTCAATATTCAATATTTTTCTTTTTTTCCATATTTATATAATTCTTTTTTATAACTTTTTATCGCATTTGTATGAGGGCCAAGGAAAACTGTGGAAAACCCGGCCAAAACAGGCGACTATATTTTTATTGAATTTCAGATGATTTCCAGCAACAGAAACTCAGAAAAACTGCCTCCCGCTCAGCGATCGATGCGCGAGCCGGTGCTTGGCTAAGCGGTCACCCAACCAAGTTTTGATTTCACCAGGTTTACTTAGCTTGAGATTACTTAGCTTGAGAGATTACCGGAGTCATATACCAAATTTTATGAATTGTCAGGAAATGGCTTGTCCCTGGGGGAATAAGGAATAAGAGGCAAATCATATGGCAGAGGGAATTTCGGGAACGATCTTGTAGCGTCGTCGTAAATGGAAAAATCCTTCTCTCCGGTCTGCAAATAAATAAAGAAAAATTCGAAGTTTCCGTTATCTAATTAATTGCGAATTAGTTTTTCACTTTGATAACTTAGTTATTCGATATTTAAAATCAATATTCTTTTGTTTTTAATTCAGCAATTTTTTTCATTATTCGATTCAACGTACTACGAATTTAGGTATAAACACGACGCCAGCTTCATAGTTGAGAATTCGATATTTTCCTTGATATTCTTCGCCCCAGGCAGCTTTACTGAGAATCGCCGATCCCAGAACAAAAAACGAAATTCTTTTGTTGTCGGCGGAAAGTCTAGTGAACGTTTTTATGTGCGGCATCGCGCATGTACGAAACAAATTGTCCGCTTTCCATTTTCTGAAAGCAGAGACAATTTGGATTTTGGGTTACAAGGAATTTACAAAATGTTCGAATAAGTCAATTATTGACTGAAAATACTAGCACACTACACAAATCCGTGATAATAATGTAACCATTCTTTAAATAAAAAAAAAAAAACTATTAACTTAACATAAAAAGAAAATAATAACGAAAATAAAATCGAAAAAAAAATTGCATAAAATCGTCCAAATCAATTTTTACAAAATCAGACATCACTTCAGTAACTTTGAGCGTGCATTTTTCCTTTTCTTGTTAAGGGACAACACCACTATGACGGCTTCAAAAAATCGATTTTTTGAAAACCATTTAAAAAAATCTAAAATACTTTTAAGATTGAAATGCCGTTGGACCCAGGTCGAAAAAATAATTATTTTCGTAGATATTGAATATTTTGTGGAGCGGTGCAGCGGTCCGCGACGCTCGGGGTCCCGCGCAGCTGGGCGCTGGTGACGGCGATTCTAAAACGTTTCTGGGCATATCGAATAGCGATCCATACGACGGTTTCGAGATAAAAAAAAAGAGTGCATCGATCGTGTCCAAAAACGTATGGGGACGCGCCTCCGCGAAATCGTGAAAAAAAAAAGGATTGTCTGGCAGAGGAAAGCTCACCGGAAAATTGATTGACGAGTTGAGCACATATTACGGCTTGGCTATTCGGAGGAACAGCGATGATGTTGACAAAATGAGGAAGGCAATTTGGGCAACTATCAAACATAAAATGTCCACAGACAGTGAGCCACAACATGACGATTGCCCGGAAGGAGCCGAGTCGTGGTGTTCGTGGCAGCGCGCGGTCGCAAATGGTGATATTTCTAAATATCGCCATAAACCGCCTCTTCCTCAGGAAATATTGGAGGCAATTCAGCCAATCTTCGAAAATTTGAGCAGGGACGATTTGCTGCAGCGTTGTTTGGGCGGCTATACGCAAAACAATAACGAAAGCTACAATAAATCAGTTTGGGCAATTGCCCCCAAGTGCCAGTCCGGAAGCAAAAAAATCATTGATATTGCAACTGATATCGCGGTATTAGTGTTCAATGATGGCCTGAGAAGTCTCATGAAAGTACTGGAGACGTTGGGGATAACCATCGGCCCAAATTGTTTCAACTTTTGCGTTGAGACCGACGCAGCGCGGATACAGCTCGCGGAGCGCTCGCTCACAGACGCTGCAAAAGAAGCGAGAAAAGCTTTAACAAGTTCGAGGAAAGAATCAGGAGACAACGATTTGCTTCTTGAAGGCCAGCTATATAGTGCCGGCATCGCTGATTGAAGGTAAATAATTTTTTTTTCAATTTACAACATATATTAACAAACCTAAAACTTTGAACGCGTTTTTCTCAAAACCACTTTTTTGAGTGCGGCACGCAGCAGAACTCGAGCAATTTTTATCCGATCGACTTCAAATTTTTACTGTATCAATAAAAGTAGATTATCTAGAGAAGTACATAGGATTTTTTCGATATCTCAATAATTATAAAAGTTATAGCCTATTTTCGACGAGAAATTTTGCTCAAAAATCATTCTTTAATTTCAAAGGCGTGCCTATTTTTTAAAAATCAATATTTTTCCAAATCCCTATGTACTTCTCTTCAAAATATCATATTATTAACGAAAATACTCGGTATTTTATTTTCAGATCGACGTTGAAGAGAGTTCTGCTGCGTGCCGCGAACCACTGCAGAGATGACGCGAGAGCTTCCCCAGCGCCACCATGCGGCGTGAAAAATGTGAAAAAAATGTTTTTTGATACATTAATAAACAAGGAACAAAACCCAAAAAAAATTTTTCGAATATCTCTTTTTTTTCCCACAAAAAAAAATTCTTGAAAAATGTGAAAAAAATAGGGGGTCACAGTGGTGTTGTCCGTTAATTGATATTCAATCGATTTCATATTTACTGCATTTTCCCTTCGATCCGCCGCTGCTGTGGATGATACCTATTGACCAAAGGCTTCGAAGATTCACTCTTATCAAGGCTGTTATAGTATTCATCAATAGTTGGAAAGATCAATTTGAAAGTTGGTTCTGTCTCGCCCCCTTCATCAGGTTTAGTCATTGCACGAACGAGTTCTTTACAAACCTGTTCATCATAATTCGTGCTTAATTTTCCAATACTCGATGATGCTTGAACGACGATACTCATACGAGGCTCTTTATCGGGTATCACCATGTGCTCATGCAAAAGTGCGCCCAATTTTTGATGACCCCATTTAGTATCATTAATGTTGGAATAGCTGGGAACCGAGGCGACAAAAGCCACATTGATCGCAGAACAATCAGCATGCGAAACAATGTATTTCCAATGAATCTGCAATTGATCGCCATACTCTTCCAAAAAATGCAGAAAATCGCGCTTAAATCCGGTCAGCGATTCACCATCAGTCACTTTTGTGGAAGCATCCATCCGTGGTAAATGTGGAGACATCCATAGACTGAGAAAAATTAGTTTAAAAAATGTTAAGATTTTGCAATTAAAACAAAAATAATAAAAAAAATTGAGTCACTCGATTCGCTGGCATAATAATCGAAGACAAGAAAAAAAAATCTTCTATCTTCAACACCATTTGTGAAAAATTACTAAAAATATCATAAGTGAAATAAGAAATATAAATTCTTGTAAAAGTTGTAAAAATTATATATTGCACTTACATTCTAATAATTCATATCGAATACAATTTTAAATTTGTTACTCCGTACCAGTATTTTTATTTTCCGTTTCGTAATTTATCATTTTTTTCCGAATATTTATAAAGATCCGGGTATTCAATATTTAAACAAAAAATATTGCATACCCTTGTGTTCTCAATTCCCAATCATCACGATCGAGATTGGAGCTGGAAACGACAATCCTTATAGCATTATCTTGATATTGAAATATCGAGATTTTGGCATGTTGACTGCCATGCTTATATGGAGATTTTATGAAGTAAGCTTTGATATTTTGAAGGGTAGAAGGGATAGTTCGTTCGTCACCATGAAGTACAGTGATATTGATATTCTCTTGTTGACCAGCGATTATATATTGATTCCACATCCATTCAAGATCAACAATCATAGTCGTATGTAAACTCTGTACTATTTTGCCAATACTTTTGTCAAGAATCTCTGAGAACGTTACGCTCAAACGTTGCTTTCGCGTTTCCGGAATTTTCAGCGGTGTGCTAAAGAACATATAGTAAGGAGCTGCTTCGTTCCATTTCTGTAAAAATTCACCCGTCTGTGCTACGTAGTCCGACAATAAGCCCATTTTTTCCAACTCTTGTAGCACATTCGTTTCATCTAATTCTTCCATGATTTCCGGAGATTCTGCCTTGCTAATGTTTGGCTTAAAAACATTTAAAAAAAAAGCAGGAACAATAAAGAAAAAAAAGTTCGAAGATTAGTGTAATAAATCCTGGGGTACGAAACTGACGTTCATCCGAAAATCAAACTGCAGATATACGATAAATTGATAACGATAAATAATTTCAAAAAAAATATCACAATAATGCAGACCATTTTGCTTTGATGTTATTCAATTTTGAAACAATAAAAAAAAGTCGATTTTTATGATTGATCGAAAAAAATTGCACAAATTGCAAAATAAAACAAATAAATAAACATAGAAATTTACCGAATTATTGGAGAAAAATAGAAAACACCCATTCGGGCCGTTCTTCTTCGATGTTATTTGATTTTTTTTAATAAGAAAAAGAAGTCAATTTTAATAGCATTATTTTTTGACGAAAATTTCCGAAAATTTCAAATTTTCTTGGGGCCTAGAAGATCGAGGCTTCTATTCTTCACGTGACTACAGGAAAGAATACACTTTAAGGATTAACAACTATTCTATGAACTTGAGTTTCGGTACCTTGTTGTTTAGCTGTGGCTGCTGGCTCATTCTGTGCGGTTGCTTCGATTGGAAATAATGCGATTGAAAAACGATGCATCAATGAAAAAAAAGTCAAGTAAAAAAACATTTTGTTTTTTAACTTTATTTTGATAATATAAAAATGTTAATTTGTACATGTTGCAGGGCCGTGTCTGCAGAAACGAAAAGCAAGCGTTGATTTGATTAGATGTGTCGAATAATACAACGATAAATAGTAAACTGTTTGTTTTATTGGTTTTACTATTATCACCTAATGGCTTTATTATTTTATGAACTGTATAATGTGACAACTGATAAAAATTAAAATAATAATACTAATAAGATAAGTTAAAAAAATAAAAATAAAACTAAAAATTGAAAAGCATATGAAGGTCAATTAAACGAAAATGATAACACAATTGGAGGAATAGCATCACTTAAGATTTTCTAATAAAACAGTAAGACAATGTTAGATTATTGTATGATGTGACAACTGATAAAAATTAAAATAATAATAATAATAATAATAATAATAAGATAAGTTGAAAAAATAAAAATAAAATTAAAAATTGAAAAGCATATGAAGATCAATTAACCGAAAATGATAACACAATCGGAGGAATAGCATCACTCAAGATTATCTAATGAAACTTCTTCTCTCCAATACAATACAATACAAGACAATGTTAGATTAAATTAAATTAAATGTAAATTACAATGGTAAAAAAAATATATATATATTCGTACAAATGAAGTTTTACTTTGCTGATATATTTTAACTTTTTCTTTTATTTTTGTAGATAATTGTTGCATTAATTACAACGTCAGTTAATTCGTGTTGCAGCTCCATACTTGCACAGATCGAACACAAACGTTGATTTGACTGAATGTGTCGAATAATACGACGATAAATAGTGGATTGTCCGTAATTCGCTTATGGTCTTATTGCTCGAATGATTAGATAATTGTTTAAAAAAATAAAAATAAATATTGAAAAGCATATGAAGGTCAATGGAACGAAAATGGTGACACAATCGAAGATTACAGCATCTTTTGAGATTAACTGATAAGACTTCTTCGCTGCAATAGGAAATGCAGTTAAAACGAAAACTTTTCATTTGGCATGAGTCACCTTATCAACGCAAGAGCTATCTAATTAGATAGCTCTATCTAATCAAATATCTAATTATTAATTAATTATTTAATTAATTAATTAATTAGATATTAGTTAATTAGATATTAATTAATTAGATATCTGTCACCTTATATGAGTCACCAGATATGAGTCATCAGATATGAGTCACCTTAGATAGCTCTTGCATTGATAAGGTGACTAATGACAAATGAAAAGTTTTCGTTTTAACTGCATTTCCTATTGCAGCGAAGAAGTCTTAGCAGTTAATCTCAAAAGCTTCTTAATAATAATCTTCGATTGTGCTTTCTGTGAAATAAAAGAAGAAATAATTATTTCTTCTTTTATTTCACAGAAAGCTGAAAAGTGCATACAGTACTATTGATGAAAAAAGATATGCATGAGATTAGTTACATCGGCCGAGCTTGGAAATCTAAAGAATCGATAAAAAATAGCATAGATAACAATATTTTCATTGTACACTTCCGTTTTTTTGAAAAAAATAACAAAAAAACAATTGGCGATTGATGATATTCGTTCGAAAGCTACATTTGTGATAACGTACAAAAAACATTAATCTGAAATTATTGAGTAAAAGTCGGCTAATTGCGATCACTTAAGAAAATCTGAATATAAATTAATCGAATTAAATAATTATTCAATCAATTTTTACTTGAAACGCTTTCAAATTTTATCTTTGGAAGCAATAACATTTTTATAAATAATATAATAATAATATATTATTTATAATAATATAATAATTTTTATAATTAATAGAAATATAGAAGATTCAATTTTTAACAAAAACAAAACCTTTCCGGCTTTATTCCGACCTCCTGGGTCAATTGCGAACAGTGTATTAGACTAATTCGAACTTAGCACTCAAATCAGATCGATCTTTACTCACTTCTTTGAAGTCACTTTTTTTACATTTTTTATTGCGAGTTATAACTCGCATTTTATATTTTGCAATTCTTTCGCAAATTCGCAATTCGAATTTCGCGATTCGAATATTTATATATTGCGAGTTATAGATCGCATAACAAATAGATGTTATATTTTGGTTTTCTTCTAGTTTTTTTTTTTCGTAAATATTGATAACGTGACATCAATGCTATTTATCATCAATTTGGATTGTTCAAAAACGTCTTTCGTGCAATTACTATAATGAAAAAAAATCCAGATTTCCAGGGGGATTTTATCCAATTTTAAAGATTTCTGTAACGTAGATCTGCTCTTAGCACTATTCACGTCCCAGGCGTTCTATGCACTATACCCGGCACGGAAATCATTACGAAAAAAAAAGTTTTCGGTAAAGCAATAGTTACTCATTTTGTGGGATTGAAAAAATGATTTAACAATTAATATTTGATCTAATATAATACTCAGTAATTCAAATTGTTTTCAAGCTTCGGCTTATCTGGAATAAAATTAAACGTGAATTAACTTCTAACACCTATTTCGCGCCACTGTCACTAATCAACTCAGCTACTTGCGCTTCCGCAGCTTTTTGAAGTTTAATTTTACCCGTGGAGTCATACCACGTTGCGCGGGTACCATTCTACAACGTTTTACATGGCGGGAAAATCCAAATGCTTGACCATCGTTACTTAGGCAAAGAATTAAAAAGTAAATTTTATTATTAATTACAAAGTAAATTATTACGACACACTGAAACTTCTAAACAAGTATAAAAATGGGTGTTGCCCTGAATAACTTGTGCCAAAATTTCTCACCAAAACATAACTCAACTTAAATATTTCAACCAAAAATATCCCCTTGCGATAATGTTCCAGTGCAATAATATCCCAATGCCATAATATCCCAATGTCATAAGATCCCAATGTCATAACATCCCATAATATCCCATGAAAAATAATATATACGTTGTCTCGAGATATAAGAAGTGTGGTGTACTACAATATTTGCGGGGAGTAGCTCATAACATTTCGTTCTGAATTGTACTGCAAATTTGTAAAGAAATATAGTTTATTATTGATTAAAACTGTTCAAATTGATATTGCAAAAAATTCATAGCTTATGATAATGTATTTATTATAAATAAATGATAACAATGAAATAATTTCTATGTAGGTGTATGCAAATGTATTGTGATACATAATTATGCATTCTGGTGTGATGTGATGATGTATGATGTGAGTTCATGTATTATGGTTTAACCCGTCAGCAGGCGCGCTACGTACACTTTAAAAATTGGGCGCGCGATGAGAGATTTTTTCACATGTATAGCTTCAAGTGCTTAATTTGATAAATAGGAACTTGAAGACAATTTTCATACAGTGATTGTGGCTATTAAATATTTTTATTTTTATAAAACCATAAAAACAATGATAATTGACACTAAAAACCGAAAAATAATAATAATAATTTAAAGAATTCAAAAAAAAAATTCCAAAAATTTTTTTCTCTTCTATCATACAGAAGAATAAATTTGGTGAAGATAGAAAAAATTTCAAATGCTTATGTCATTTGAAATTTTCGAGTAATCATCGTTTTAATATAAGTGTGAGAAGAAGTCTCACAGCGCGCCTGCTGACGGATTAATATGGTGATGTATGTGTATGATGTGTTATGGTGTGATACAGTGATGTATGGTGTGATAACGCTGTATGATCTGACGATGATGTCTTTGTTATGGATTCTTCTAAGGATATTTTCCAAATTCCTGGGTTATTTTTGTTGGAGATATTAAATTATGGAGATTTTTGTAGGCAGGGATATTTCGGACATGGGATATTTTTGATTTAGGATATTCTGGAGGGAGACATTTTTGGCGGGGATAATATTGCTGGGGTTCACTTGGCTGGGAAAATAACGTGTGTACCCTGTAGAAATATTGTTTATTGCCGATTACGTTGTTTTTTTTTTCGAAGTTCAATATATACAAAAATTTAAATGCAATTTGTAATTCTTACAGTTTGTTGAAAACTTTTATAAATATAAAATAATAAATTTTATTTGAGAACGTTTAATTTTTTATACATTTTTGAAATATTTTACTGTACATCCAAATTTTCTAGCCAGTCCGAGAAAATTTCTCGTATTTTGTTCATTGGTTATTCCATCGTATGGCATCATCCACTACGTGATGCAAGATTTCTTGATATTTCGCTCTGGAAAGAACCACGCTCATTACTAGACCAATGTATCGATTACACACAAAAATTCCACAATAACGAAACAATTTTATTTAATTTGGGTTAAAATTGAAATAAAATCGAGAAATGATCTTAAAAGTTTCATATTTTCCATTTGTTTCTATGATTTTCATAGTCATTTTTTAAATAGAATTTTACACAAATGAATTCCTCAATAAAAACCCAAATTCCTCAAAATTTGCTTGGAAGTGGGAATTGAAGAAAAAAATATAATTCAAGAGATCTGTTTTGTACTCAATTTTTCATAAAAGTATTACAATTTTTTTATAAAAACAGTTAGAGAAGACCAAGTGTGACGATGGACGAGGTCATTTTATTTCAACGAAAAAAGTCGTATAAAAAATGGTCCGATTCTTAGCAGTTGAAAAGTTATTAAATAATTCATATTAAAACGAATAAAAATAATTAGGAGTAACTGCTCTTTTTTTCTAAAGTTGGCATCGTTGGAGCAGATCAAAGTGTTTTTTTATTTTTTAATTTTTTTATGAAGTTCATGATTAAGGGTTTTAATTCTTCGAACTCTCCTTTCTTCACCTCTTTGCTCAACAGCGTCTGATGAGGAGCCTGGCGAAAAAGCTTAATCAGCCCTCAATCAGAATCTACATCGCTTATGAATATAATTCCAATGTGCCGTACTTCATGACTTCATTATTACTCCTCCAAATACATAATATTTAAAGCATGATACCGCCTAAATGTTTAAATATAATTATTTCAATGAGAAATTTGACAACATTCATCCATCGAAAGATTTTTCTTATGGAAAATCTGTGATAAATGTCACACGAATTTATAATAAACTTTTAAATATAGTTTTAAAAAACCGTTCAACACTGATAAATACGTTAGAGTTAATTATTATTTTTGTTATAATTATTATGTTTGTATTAATGTGATTTTCATAAACAAATTATATAAATAATAATAATGATGATAAAAAATATATATTCACTGTTATTATTGCTTTTGTTTTCAAATTTAATTATTTGACACATAAAATGTGTTAGAAAATAAAAAAATAAAAATTCATTAATCGAGAATCGAAACCGGAACCTCAACGCTAAACGATCCAAACGATTCTCCCTTATTTCTGCTCTTAGTAATGAATTACTACTATAGCAGCGAACTTAGCGGATTTACGTAGTTTAGACCACACTAACGAACACTCTGTCGTTTACTTTGGGAATCGGGAATCGAAGAGGGTGCACGATCAACGATGCATCCTGTTTTATTCAATATTCCCATGCATGGTATGTCTGTGGGAGTATAAGAAAAAAGAGGTAAATCATAAGGGATGGGGAATGTTGGCGATGATCTTGCAGAGTCGTTGCAAATAGAAAAAAATCGCTTTCTTCGGTCTGTAAATATTATAGTTCAAATTTGTTAAATTTTATTTTAGTTGACAAATGTTTGTGCAATTAATTACGAATTATTATTTCAATTCGATAACACGAGCGTTCGATATAATTACATAATTTTTATTTGAACATTTTTTTTTTATTTAATAATTTAATTTCATTTGATTTGATTGAATAAATTTGAATTCCTTCTTTTTTTTAACCAGCTAATCTTGTATCATTCGATCAAACGTACCACGAATTCTGGGATGAATACGACGCTAGCAGCCCAGTTCAGCATTCGATACTTTCCTTCCAATCGTTCGCCACACGCAGCTTTATTGACAGATCCCAGAACGACTAAAAAATGGAAAATTGTCATTTCTTTTACAAATTCTTTACTGAAAACGTGAGATGAACTCGTCCCTCCCCCCCCCCCCCCCCCACCTCCCAATTTGATGAAATACTCGCGATTCGGACATTATCACGAAAAATCAGAGACTTTACTGAATCAAACAAAAATTTACCAAAAACTGAAACCATCGATTAATAATAAACGTGTAATTTGACGAAACACTTCATAATTTTGATCAATTTTAAACTTTTCACTTACCTCGAATTACATCGCGCGCAAACATTCGACTGTATTCCACTATTGTCACTATTCGAACGAGCGTTACCCTGATGTCTCTGATTTGATGTTCAAAATTGCGCAGTAAGTTAAAACCACCCCAGAACGTTCTACATGGCAGAAAAATTGAAGTGTTTGACTATCGTTGTGCACGGAAAACATTATCAAACCAATTTTAGGTTGAATTCGACCGTAAAAATGATTATGATCGACTGTAACGTAGAAAAAAGTGTAAAAATGTTATTTATCACATTAGTGAAAAAACTCCATAATTATATGGAGTTTTTTTTCTTTTGAGCATTCAAAAATTCAAGTGCAATAATCCAATTCTTGCAGCCGGCACAGAAATGGCTGTACAATAATTTTTAGAGCGAAGTAAAATTCATTACGTTTGGTCAAAACTTATAAACGTATATTGAATTTTACTACGTATTAAAATTTACTAGTCAAACCGAGAAAATCTCTCATGATAAACAAGACATTAAATTTTTGTTAAAATTTTAATTTAGTTCAATAATGAGCTTGAAGATTTCATTCTGGACTTTTTTTCTTATCATTTTCTAGCTTTTTTGAAATAACACAATTTTACAGAAATAAATTCTTGATTAAAAACCGAAATGATTCACCAGGAAACGAGGATTTGGCTGTGGGAATACGAATCCAAGTTTCTTTTCGCCAAAACTCGGCCCTGGTGTAAAATAAACTAGTCAAATTTGTCTATAAATAAATTAGGTTCATTTTTGAACATTTTTATTCAGCAACATAATTTTCAATTATCATACCAGACAGACATTTTTCACTTGTAATAAATAATTAATTTTTCCAAGTCTTATTCGCTCCTCGGCATTGAGAACCAATGAATGATATTCCCTACAAAATCTTGCAAATACGATACAAAAATAATTATCTCGAAAACTTATCGCCAAAATTATTTCTTCAATGTATAATAAATAACGAAAAAAATATGTACATTAACTTTGATAATTATCTCGGAAAAAATCATCGACGAATGGCCTGTCCGTGGGAGAATAAGCTGCAAGAGGTAAATCGTACGGCATTGGAAATGTTGGCGACGATTTTGTAGAGTCGTCGCAAATTGGAAAGTCTTCCTCGCCGGTCTGAAATTTTTTTTTTTTTTTTTCAATTCAAATTTCAATTTTATAATTGATTGCGAATTATTTTTTCACTTTGAAAACGTAATTATTTGATATTTATAATAAAAATGTTTTTTTTATCATCAATTTTTTTAATTATTTGATTGAACGTACCACGAATTTCGGGATAAACACGACACCAGCTTCGTAGCTAAGAATCCGATATTTCGCTTGATATCGTTGACCCCAGGCAGCTTTACTGAGATTCGCCGATCCCAGAACGAACCACCATATTCGTTTGTTATCCTCGGAAATCCTCGTGAACGTTTTTATGTGCGGTATTGCACGAGTGCGTGATGTTTTTTCTGCTTTCCATTTACTGCAAATGAAAGAAATCGGTTTTTTGATTACGAGGAATTTAACAATCCGAAGTTTGACAAGAAATTCTGGATTGAGATTATTTTGCAAAACGTACGCAACGTACGCAACGTAATGCAACGTGTACGCATCGTAAATTAGTGTTTTAAAATGATCATTAACGCTGAACAACGGTTTTTTTTATAGTAAAATTTTTATACTAAAAAACTTCGTTTTTGCATTTGTCGAAATTTTTTTTCGTTCTATACAGTTTTCATCATTGAATGTCCCCCAAATGCGACTTTATCGTACACCATTCTCTTCGTTATCAAAAAACAAAGAGAATGGTGAAACGAAGAGAACTTCATTATCGCTTACGAGGAACATTTTACGCTAAAGAGAAAATTGGGGTCGTTTTCGACCCCGTTGTAAAGTTTACGTTCGTAAAAATAAATTGTCAGAGTTTAGGATTGAGTTATTAAATAAAAAATGAAAAACATAATAAATAATAAATAATAATGAGGAAATTATAATACTTACTGCATGTACGGAACGATCCACTCTTGTTTTTTTTGCTGTGAATTGCACAAGCAATTCGAAAGCTCTCTCATATCGTGGCTATTTTTAAAGTTTTCTATAGTTGGAAAAATAAATTTGAAATCCGGTACTTTTTTATTTTGTCCCTGAGTTTTGGCCATTGCCGCGACTATTTGAGTGCCGATCCAACTGTGATAATTCGGACCGAGTGATCCGATGCTCGAAGCTTGAGCGATGACAGTCGTTCGAGTCTCGTTCTCTGGAACTTTCGCGTGATTCCGCAAAAGTGCGCCTAGTTTTTGGTGGCCCCATCGCGTATCATCGACCTCAAAATTTCCGGGAACCGAGGCAACGAAAGCTACATTTATCGACGAACAATCAGCACGAGAAACAATCGTTTTCCAATTATTCATTCGACTGTCGTACTCTCCCAAAAAACGCAGAAAATCTCGCTTAAATCCCGTTGGTGATTCGCCGTCAGTCTCTTTTGCGGAATCAGCCATTCGTGGCAAATGCGGAGATATCCATAAACTGTGGAAAAATATTTAAAAAATATTTTTTAAACAAAAATAGAGCAAAAAATAATAAAATCCGAATCACTCGATCCGTTGACGTAATAAACTACATCAATTTTGTTTTTTATTTCAATGTTGAATAAAAAATTTGAAATAAAGGATTATTTCATATCATAAACTCAAAAATTATATTTATATCAATTTTCAAGGAGAAAAGAACAGATTTTCGATGAAAATTTCGATACGTGTTCAAATTTTTTTGAACGAGCCTCACATAAATTCCATTGGGTTCTGTGCTAAAAACTGCGTCCAACTATTTCTGTGCAAACTTTAAAAATTTCATTTTATACTTGAATTTTCACATGTCACGAACTCAAAAAACTTTATCGTAGATCCGATAATTCTTACATTAAATTTCAGAGTCAAATTTACTAGTGATCCTTTCGGAAATCAATAAGTATCGCGGTATAGAATTTTTAAAGAAAAAACATTGCCTATTATTTCAAAATCAAATTTAATATTAGCAATTCTTTCTAAAAATTAAAAAGTATCGTGGCATTGAATTGTTAAAGTAAAAATATCGCCTACCCTTGTGTTCTGAATTCCCAATCATCGCGATAAAGATTAGCGCTGGAAACGATGATTCTTATGCCAGAATCTCGATACTGAAATATCGAGATTTTGCAGTGATGAGTACCAAAATTCGTTGGACATTTTATAACGTGTGCTTTGATGTTATCTGGCAACTCTACGTCATCCGGACACTGGTTATAAAACACAGTCATTTTGGGCTTGTGATCCTGACCCGCCAGCATATATTGGGCCACTAGCCATCCGAAATCAACAATCATATTCATGTGTAAACTTTGAACAATATCACCCAAACTCCTGTCCAAAATCTCTGACAACGTTACGCTCAAACTCTGCGTCCAAGTGGCACGAGTTTTTGGCACCGCTGTGAAGAAAATATGATACGGAGCAGCTAGTATCCATTTCAACCCAAAATCGCCCATCGGCGCTACATACTCTGGCTCCGATCCACATTCCCTCATTTTTCGCAGCACAGCTTCTCTCATTCTCAACCTTTTTTCATCCGACATCTCCTCCGATGACTTTGTATTGCCCGTAGGCTGCTCAAACATAATTTTCAAAGAAGGATATTAATTTCACACTATTTTCTTGTCCAATTTTATTCAAATCTTGGATGAAAATGAGGAACGAGTCATTTTTTTACATAGAAAAATATTGTTGAAAGTGCAAAATTACTCAGTGGGAAAAAATGTTAATTTTATTATTTGAACCCTCAATTTTTTAAAAGTAATAATTAGCAAAAGTTTGCTTCTTTTTCAGATTCATTTTTTTTTTGATCAAATATAGAACACGATTAACTTTGTGGCTGATTTGCAAAAAGGTTGTTAACATTTCAATATTTGTTGGCAAAAAAATTACACACTGGTAGGAAATTTGGTTTTTGGATAATGAATATTTGTTAAAGAATTAATCAAGCAAACCTTCGGGTTTGATGTTCCTTGTTTCTCGTCTTTGTGCCTTTTTTCGTTATTCGAAGTGCTAGAAGTTTCTGAGCTGCTTTTCTTTCGCTGAAAACAAAAAAAAAGAAAATTTGCTATTTTAACAGAAATGCTTTGAATTCTTTTTATAAATTTTTCAGACAAAAATTGCATGGTTATTTATTCACTGAATTAATAGTTGAATATATTGACCTTGAGATCCGAGCTTTCTCCAGATGCATTGACTTTTTTCTCCCCAGAGCCATCCTGTGAAGATTCTGCGCTATTTTTATTTTGCTTCGATGAAACAAATAAATTAAATTTATTTTTAAAACATAATTTGAAAGGGCAATTTTTTACTTAATTTCTTTGTACAAGGATTTTGAAAAATGGCATTAAAGGTTCCAAAATGAAGTTTTTTTCCTCAAAATTTATTTTAAAAAATTTCAATATTTAAGAAAAATCATGCGAATCAATTCTTTGTGGAAGGATTTTTAATGACTCTACAGATTACTCCAAAAAAAAAGCTCCTAGAAACCTCTTTTTAGGATTTGAGCATTTTTTTGAAAATATTTTGCAAACTCAAAACCTGATTCACGATTCAATTGTTTAATTTGTAACTGTAAGTCAAGAATCGTGATTTGAAAAGAAAATATTTGATCCGTTTTCAAGGCGTTTTCTTTGGCCAACAACGTAGAAATTTTTTAACCGAATGTGAGGTTAACCATTAGAAACAAGCGAAACTAATTGAATTTGAAAAAAATGAATATACCTCTATCGTACGAAGAATTTCGAGTTGTTCTCGTAACAGGGCTCGATTTCCGCATTCGAATTCCAATTTGTCAGGAAGAACAATCTCATTTCCGGATATTTTAGCCAAAAGTTTCTCGACTGTAAATTAATTTCAAAAGAAACAAGAACGTATATTTTAAATGACAATTAAGAAACTGTGATTTTTCGAGAATATATAAATATAAAACGTACATTGAGGATGTGACAGCTGTTTGAAATGAAAAGGATTTTTTCTAAAGCACGAAACCCCGTAAGAACACTCTGGTTTTTGCGCGTCCATTGAAATAAACGAGACTGAGAAAAAAATAAGACTGATGGATGCGTAAGAAACAAGAAAATTTTCAACTTTTTGTGCGTAGAAACATTTATTAGAAAATTTGTTTGATTCATTAATTGAGGAAATATTATCGAATGTTTTGATTTTGGACCACTATCGTGCACATTTGGAACATACGACGTTTTCGATCCGGTTCTGTCAGTTTTTTCGTAGCGGTCAATTTGGGAAGCTTTCGAAGTCGAATCTGTAGTACCATCCTACTCGGCCGATTCTGTAGATTCGTAATGTTCAAATTTTCGAAAATCTGTTTCGGACCGTCTCAGCGAGGAGAGGGGATTTTTTTAACTTTCAAAGTGCTCTAATATTCTTAAAAATTGAGATATTGAGATGAATAAAAAATGCATATTCTTCATTTTTTTATCAGTTTTTCGAAAAACTCAGTAAATAATTCAAATTCCCGGTCGAAACATACGATAATGTCAAAAAAATACTTAAAACGTGGTTTTTGAGTTTTTCTCACGAAAATTCCAAATTAAACGAAAAATAATCTGCAATATCGATGTTTTTGGATTAAAATACATCGAAATTAGTCATTTAAGGGAGCTTTCCAGTGTGACAGCCCGAAAAATCGCTGTTTTTCGCGATTTTTTTTTTTAAAGAAAAAATAATCTAATCGGTCTGGTTTTTTTTTTGTATATTAATTGGGTATTGAAGAATACAAAACAATTTTTTAAAGATCGATTTATTTATTAATTAATATCTATAAAAATGATGAAACAATTGTTGCAGAAAATGCACTTGGATGTGGTGTCCACGTTGGGGGTCACAATTTTGATCTGAAACAAAAAACACAAAAAGATTATTGATCGGTATATAATTGGCTTTCGTGCTATGGAGGCTTTTTTTTTTTTGCAAAAATGGCGCCGGTTTGAACAAAAAGTATCGATTTTAGCATTTTTTTTTGGCAGTTTTTTTACAAAAAAATAGGAAGATGTCAAAAAAAAAAAAGCTTCCATAGCACGATAAACAATGACGTTAAGAATATTGTGTAAAAAATTCAACTCGATAGCTTTAAAACTCTGCCCTCCAAGTTGGACACCGTTTTGAAAAATGCTGTTTCGAGAAAAACGCGTTCAAAGTTACGCGGCAGCTGTAGCGCTCCGTTGCCTTCTTCCAAGAAATGCTGTACAGTAACCGAAATAATCTGAATTTCGGCATGAAAATTTCAGGGAATATTCGGAAGAGTGTATACTATTCGATAAAGCAAAAAAAAAAATCGATTTTTTGAAAATTTCACACTGGAAAGCTCCCTTAAAACATAAAAATAAACATTTTCGGCTCATGAAGCTCTCGCTAAAATTCTCGTAGCGTTTTTTCTATTTGGAATTCAGATTCCAAATGAGCCTATTTGATCCGTATTCGTAACCCCTTAAAAATAGTGCCTGGTTCATCCATTTATTTTCATTTTTCGGTTTTTTTTTACGCAGTAATATAAAATATGCGATTTCTTTTCTCTTATCTTTCGTCTGTTGATAACGATTAAACTCAGCAGAGTTGCGTCAGTCTCAAGTTGACAATTCGCAAGTTCTGATCATATTCAGCATCGTCCAATTTGCTCCCAATCGACAACTGTCATTTTTCAACAACTGATCAAATTCGACTGATTTGGTTGACATATGGATAATTAAAATATCGCGTGATTAATCAAAAGTTTAATAAGATCAAAGTCATTAATGTGAACAATTCGAATAAGCAATTTTAGTTAACCGTTTAATTAACGAAACTTAAAATAAGATCTCACAATGGAATGGCTAGAATTAACCATCGCAATTGTCACTCTTCTGTTTGGATTCTATTATTGGTCGACGTCAACTTTCAATTTTTGGAAATCCCGTAACGTAGCAGGGCCAAAGCCTCTGGCTTTGGTAGGTAATTTGAAAGATTTGTTTTTAGGGAGAGTGTCCTTCGGTGAGATTGTGCAAAAAATTTACGAGCAGCATCGTGACCAGCCTGTGATCGGAATGTACATGAGCCGTGAGCCAGTTTTAGTCCTCGTTGATTCTGACCTTATAAAGGACGTTCTTATAAAAGATTTTGCGAAATTTCCTGATCGTGATACCAGGGCATCCAACAAAACGGAACCACTGTCACAAAATTTGATCAAGCTCGAGGCCGCAAGATGGCGACCTCTTCGTCACAAATTATCGCCCGCATTCGCATCAGGAAAATTAAAAAATATGTTTTATCTTGTGCTTGAATGCGGCGTTCACTTGGAAGAATATTTAAAAAAATTCAGCGACAAAAATGACTCCATTGAGTGCCGCGAATTAATGGCCAAATTTACAACCGATGTTATCGGCTCTTGCGTCTTTGGTCTTCGAACGAATGCACTCGCTGATGAAAATAGCGAATTTCGTAAAATGGGTCGAGCTGTTTTCAATCCTAGTTGGAAAAATTTCCTTCGAACGAGAATGCGCGAATCCACCCCTTGGCTCTACTCGATCCTTGCACCCTTAATCACCGATTCAACTGTTACCGATTTTTTTATGAACATCATGAGAGAAACGATTGATTTTCGTAAAAAAAATCGAATCGTTAAACACGATTTTATCGATCTTATCATGGAACTGCGAGATCATCCTGAGAAAGTTGACGATATCGGTAAAAATAATCATCTTTGTTTTTCAATTTTATTTCCAACATGATTCTATCGAAAATTCCTGAAGATACGAACAGTCGTTTTGATATAACGGCCTTAGAGGATCGTGGATTATTTTTGTATATCGAAAGTAATTTTATGTATTCGAAAAAAATCGTTAACCATCTTCATTAATTTAATTTCATTAAAATGAAAAATCTTAATTGGAACTAATCTCAAATTCTACGTTCATCTCAATAATTTGTCTGAAAAAAATGAAATGTGGTGTAGAATTAACGGATTCACTACTGACGGCTCAGCTGTGTGTATTTTTTCTCGCTGGTTTCGAGACTTCTTCGACAACGATGAGTCACGCCCTTTACGAGCTCGCCCAACATCAGTCGATTCAGGATGAACTGAGAAACGAAATAGAAAATGAATTGGCAAAAGACAACGGTGAATTAACTTATGAAGTTATTAAATCCATGAAATATCTCGACATGGTCTTCAAAGGTACAATTTCGAGACTTTTATACCTTAATTTTTGAACTGAAACGTCATTTTAATAAGCTGAACAGTAAACTAGTTATCATGAATTAATTTAGAAACTCTCAGGAAATATCCACCTGCAACGATGTTAATAAGAAGATCAAACGAGCCATACACATTTTCTGGTACGAAATTAACAATCCCCAAAGGGACTCAAATAGTCGTCCCAGTTTTTTCAATTCATCGAGATTCACGTATTTATCCAAAACCGCAAGTGTTCGATCCTGAAAGATTCACAGAAGAAGCGATCAAAGCAAGGCATTCTATGAACTGGTTGCCTTTTGGAGATGGTCCCAGAAATTGCATCGGTATGATCATCTATTTTTCTAAATTACGTTAGTCTAACCGAAAAATTTTATTCAATTTTCTTCTCGTTACTCCAGGGGCCCGTTTTGCTAATTATCAATCGAAAGTTGGATTGATCAAAATTCTCCAGAATCACAAAGTTGAAGTTTGTGATAAAACACAAATACCTTATGTCATCAATCCTCGAAGCTTTCTTCTGGCTCCCACAAATGGCATTCACGTGAAAGTCAGCAAAATCAATTAAATATGTAACTTAATACTCCCTCGAAATTATATTTGCCTCTTTTTTTCCACGTACAAGTCATTTGAAACCCAGGAGCCAAGTCACGAAATGTAGATTTTATATTGAATTATTTAAAAAGTAATTGAACGATTTAGTCTATATAAAAAGATTCAAAAGCGTCAAATTTATAAAATAATTATAAACATTCCATGTTGCCTCATGTTTATTCCTAAGTCTATAAAAAAATATAATAATAAATATAATAAATTATAGTATAGATAATAAATTAAGCCTGCATTAAGCCTGCATTAATACTGCAGCGTTAGCAACTGTTTTAAAAATTCTTTCCTTGAAATTTTATGAATTTCTGCATTTTGGAAGATAATTCGAGTGCACGTATTTTTCTTTTTCAACGAAGCTAAAAAATGTACAAATTTTTCGTACACTTATTTGGGTTCTTAAACTTTGAAAAATTTGTCTCATTCACTTCCACCCTCACAAAAAAATAATAGGAGAACGCTGCAAAAATGTACCACATAAATAATATTTTTAAAAAAATGCCAATGCAAACCTGACGAAAAATTAAGTTCGAACTTTATGAACAGTCGATAAATAAATTAACCCGTCAGCGGCCGCGCTACGTACACTTTAAACATTAACCGGGCGATGTGCGAATTGCTTAATTTGATAAATAGGAACTTAAAAATAATTTTGCTACAGTGATTGTGGCTATTAAACATTTTTATTTTCTAAAAACCATAAATACAACGATAATTGACACTAAAAAAAAGAAATAATTTTAAAAATTCCCAAATAAAAATACAAGAAATGTATTTAACTTTTCTATTATACAAAAGAATAAATTCGGTGAAGATAGAAAAAATTTCAAATGCTTATGCCATGTGATATTTTCGAGTAATGATTGTTTTAATAGAAGTGTGAGAAAAAATCTCATAGCGCGACCGCTGACGGGTTAAAACCACATAAGCAAGAGTAAACAAATACATTAAAACGTATTAATCTCTAGTCGAAAATAATTTAATTAATTTAAAATTGAGTTGTTCTACAGTACAATTGTTCTACACAATAAGAACAAAAATTAAAAATCAGTATGAAAAAAAATTTCGATACAAAAAATTGGCGAAATAAATAAATATTTTTCTTCATATTGCTGTTCAGAAATACATTGCGTAGAATCATTTTCTGGAAAATCTGCTACGGATATCGACCGAACGTTGACAATTTAAAAAATCGAGCCTTTTGTTTGCAACTCGCAAAAATATTACTAATAATATAAAACGTATTACAGACTTAGAGCAGTACGTAAAGTGTTTTTCTTGTAATTTTCATCACTTCTGTAAATCAACTTTTCAGACATATTTGGCTGGGAAAGTCTCTGATATGTAAAAAAGGGTAATGAGAAACGTTCGCCAACTCTGGTTGCTAGAAATAATCGATATACTATTAAAGCAACAGCGATGCTGATCGATTCGATAAAAACACGAAGTACAATTTCTCACTGCACGCAAAAAAAATTGTTAATTGGTGTATTCGAATAAATTGCCGAGTGTAAAATATGTGGTAACAGATTTATACACTGATATTGCAATTAAATACCTTACATGTATTTATTCCTATCATTTCTCGAAAAAGATGTCAGATAAGTTTATTTTTCTAAAGATATAACGTGTAATTGCATTGATGAGCGACAATATAATTGCAGAAGATTGTAAATATTTTAGCGAAATTAAAATGATTTGTGTTTGGTGCTTCTGGTAGTCATTGGTAACGCTTTCTTTCGTGTAAAAAAAAGTCTCTTCGAAACCGACTGAAAGTAAAACATTGAAAATCTTTCTATGAACATTCGATTCATAGCATCTCCGATAAAAATATCTGAAACATAATGAATAAGCGTTTTTTCCCGCTCGTCTTATTGTTTCTACAATTCATCGGGATAATATGTGTGAGTGGAAAACTATTACCGGTGTCGTATGAAACGCCTGATCTCGCCGAAATAACGGTAAGCCGTACATAGTCAATTCGAAATATTATGATGTATAGAGACATTTCACTTTGATTTGTAAGCCATTTTCGATTGGTATAACTTTTTAGTATATTATTTTACGAAAAAAGTCGACGGGTATTTCGTATTTTTTGAATAAGTCCATTTATTTATCGTACCAATAAACAATAATCACGATTTTGGCAGTAAACTTTGACTTCGAAACATCTTTAATAATATGCAAAAATCATCTCTGTTCTATTCAAATCGAATTCGAATAGGTGATGCTTTGATTGTTTTCAGGCAACAATTATAAGAACCTGCTACAGAGAACGAGTTAAGGAAATTGGTCTGGCTGGAAATTTATCCGATTCTTTCTTCGCTACGGTGACATTGGGTGACCCTCCGTTTAATACAGTTTTGCTCAACAATGACATAAGTTCAGTGCAAAGCGGTGTAGTGCCGATGATTTCTCGACACAAGTTACGAATCTTCGCGGTTGCGGTGACATCATCGTTGGAGCTCAAAAAGACTCTCGTAAATATAAAGAATTCTAGGTGGTGGAATCACATGGCTCTATTTTATATATTTGACTCCGGTAAAGAAATAGAATGTTCGAAAGCTTTTGGGTTTTTGTGGACAGCATGGATGATGGACATACTCAAAGCGAAATTTATTTGTAATCATGGTAATGAAGGACCATTGATTTACATGTTCAATCCTTACACAAACTATGCTGGAGATCATTGGAAATTAGAGCGGATTTACAATGGCGTAAACAAACATCCATGGTCTCTATTCGTACGGAAATATGATAAAAATGTTAAGATTTGCCAAAATATCGATTTTGACCAAACGAGAAATCCCGGTGGATATGAAGTTCGGTTAACAACGGACAAGAGTTTGGCTTTATTGAATTATACTACGACTGGCGTATATATCCGGTTCAAGACTTATGATAAGGTGATCCAAACGATGTCGCGGTATATGAATATAACGATCAAATTGGTTGTTCACTCGGCAAATAAATCATTAGGGTTCATTGATAAAGATGGGAAAGGTCACGGTTTGATAGAAGATTTGACTAACGGTCAGAGCGACATGATATGCGTATACGTCCCGATAACAAATGCCCTGGGACTACCAGGGTCCTCGTACACGTACCTAAGATTGTATGCGATGACTCAATACACGGGGTACCCGAGTCAATGGGAGAAAGTTATTTCGGCGATTGATTATTCTTCAAGAATCGGTCTATGCATTGTTATCTTCGTTAATTTGATTTTCATGAAGTACGCTTTGCGACAGTCTTTTATGACAGCTTTTCTCAATACACTTCGGATAGTCTGCAACTCTTGTCTCGTTAAATGTCCGAATAATTTGGGTTCAAGAATTTATCTGGCCTGTTTATTCTGTTTCTTCATAGTTATTCAGGCATTGTATCAGGGTCAGCTGTCTGCTCGCCTGGCGAAACAAGTTCGTTATCCGAACGTTAACAACAAACGCGATCTAATAAGCTCTACCTACATTCTTTATGGAATCGAACGTCTACGCGTGGTTTTCAGTGACAGTGCCTATGAAGGACGTTTTGTTCCGATTGAAAATCACATCAGTTGTACAGATTATGTATTACACAACTCATCGATTGCCTGCGTAGATTATAGGGAATATCTAATCGACAATGCCATTAAATTAAAGCTTCATATGTCGGCGAACATGATCACAGAGTTTCCGATGAAAGTGCCTTTTAGAGCAAACTGGCCTTTGGAACAGAAATTTGAAGAATATAATTCGAATTTGAAACGTTCTGGGCTTTTTGCACATCATTACGAAACTTACTTTGCACAGGAAATGCGTACTCTAGATATCAATGAAAATGGAAAAGTCAATGACGATTTTAAAGTTATAATGTTCAAGGACTTGGATTTTGCATTTGTTATTCTTGGAATTGGATTGGGATGTGCGATCATAATTTTTGTCATTGAACTATATGTTTGCCGAGATTATTCGTCACGCATGAAAAAACGGGTGCGTTTCATGTGGTGCTAAATTCTAAAATCAAAATCTTATTAAGAAACGTAGAGTTAATAAGCTTAGGTTAGTATTCGTGTTGGTTTGACGGGGGCAAAGCTACACAAGATAAATAGTAAAAAGTAATATATAAAAATGTTTACACTAGTGGAAAATAGAAATGAAAAATTTAAGTAATTCCTTAAAAAAATCTCCTTAAAAAAAGACCAAGTATTAAAAAATCGTGTCCTAAGTTATAAAATGGCCACCCTATATTGTTGTTCTAATTTTCCAGAAAAAAATTGTCTTTATTGAAATTGAAATATTATACGTTAACACAAAAATAATTCAACCCAAACACTTGTTAAATACATTGAACTCATTGACTTAAAAGTTGTTGTTTCGATTGTTTATAGCAAAAAATGACCACATACCGATGTTTTATTCTTGTTCTTGTTAGGCAGAACAACTGTATTTTAAATTGATTCAATTATTTTTCACTAGAAATTAATAGATTTTAATATATGTGACTAACGTTTGGTAGTGTTTATTTATAGACTTTTTGTGAAGTGGAATCTTTTCAATTTATTTGATAAATTTGTGTGGAGCTATCAGCGTTATGTGTGATTTTTCGAGGGAATGCGATAATTTCGCACAAATATATATGCCATATGGCCTACGAAAATGAACTTGTCTTAATTTTTTTACAACACCAGTGCTGATTTTTCGTGATATAAACAGTCATACTACATTTCACGTTACGATTCCATTATTCCTTGCATTTCCTAAAATAGAGAAGAGTAGCGCTAAAGCAATACGCAATTAAAAGTGGAGTGGAGACTACGAAAGACGTGTGAACTACGCCACAGCCGAGGTACAGTGTGCGTATCACGAAACCTGTAATGTTGCCAGCGACAGAGAAGAGAGGGGAGATTGAGCGCGCAGTGAGGGTATCCCTGCTTCGCGGTCGTTATTAACGACCTAGCGTCACGTCACACCGGGTCATAAGAATAGTAATGCTCGTTACGTCACACCAATTGTAAGCGTAGGGTTTATATTGAGTGCCTCTCGTTACAGTTTTTCTCGGGCAGAGTGTTTTTTTCATCAGATGTTTCATCAGTATGTCAAAATTAAGTAAAAAGAAAACATCGTCTGAAGATGGAAATAAATCACCAAACGAAAAACGTATTGAAAGAAAGCGAAAACGAGCGGCTCAACGTGCTCGTGAATATCGAGCACGACAAAGACAAATATACGCTATTACTGATGAATTGGTCGATAATCTTCTTACTAATGTCCCAATGACAGGGGATTCTAATTTAACACGTAATGCACTTCGAGTTAAAAAACATCTCGAAATGAAAAAAGCAAAAATGAATCGTCCCAAAATACCTCTAACTCCAGCGGAACGGAAGCGGGAATATCGAGGACAGAAGAAAGCGAAGATGGCAACGAAGCTTCTCAGTGATGCTAAGTCTGAACTGATCGCCGAAACAGATGTTGATAGCGGTTCTCAACCTGTATATGTCACCGATTGTGAAATATTCATAGCACAAGAAACTAGCAATCCACCAACAATAGTTGCAAATGAGGTCAGTAATGTTTACAATAATATTTCATTTAAATTTTCCTAAAAATGCTCGTGAGAAATTAAGAAAAAAACTTCCTGGACCATTCATTGTAGGTTGCATATTCGATTTTTGTGATAGATTTTGATTGCCAAATGATTTGGAAACACCTAGTGAAGAACATGACGAAATTTTACAAATTTTAGTTTCGGAATAGTGTACTACCTTGAAACATACCTTAAAGTATGCTTCAATTGCGTGCAGTTCTTAAAAAAATAACGATTTATGCTACGATTGCGAAAACCAATGAATTACAGCAACCCCCTAAGTTCCCGCACGAGCCTTCGACTCATTCATTCGTTTCATTCATTCGTTTATTCATTTCATTCATTCATTCATTTCATTCATTCGTTTCATTCATTCCTTCATTTCATTCATTCCTTCATTTCATTCATTCATTCATTCGTTTCGTTCATTCGTTTTATTCATTCGGATCATTCATTCATTTCATTCATTCGTTTCATTCATTCGTTTCATTCATTCGTTTCATTCATTCGTGTTATTCATTCGTTTCATTCATTTGTTTCATTCATTCGTTTCATTCATTCGTTTCATTCATTCATTTCATTCATTCATTCATTCATTTCATTCATTCATTCATTCATTCATTCATTCATTCATTCATTTATTCATCTCACTTATTCATTTCACTCATTCATTTCATTCATTTATTTCATTCCTTTCATTCATTCATTCATTCATTGAAGTGCATAATTACGAATGCACGCGATAAATAGAATAAACTGATTATGAATTTATTTCAGGTCGATACGAAACCGTCAATCACAATCCAACCTCCACTTACGGAAATGCGACAAACAAATCTTTCTGAAAACGAGAACCAATGTGTCGAAACGGATGATCATATTAACATTAATGATCGAATGGAAAAAGACGTGAAACCGTTAATTTTGATCCAACCTCCAGCAACAAATCCTCCTCCAAATCCTTCTGAACACAAGAAACAATTTGCCGAAACAGATGAAAATATTAACATCACCGATGAGATAGAAATTGACGTGAAACCGTTAATTTCGAAACAATCTCAACCAAATCCTCCAAAACACGAGAAACCATGTGTCGAAACGAGTGAAAAAATTAACATCACGGATCAATTTGTATGCGAAATTATTGACAAGTCGATTGCTTATCAATTGAAAGATTTGAAGGAAATGCAACTGATGATTGCGGAAAAACTAATTTCCGACGTAATATTGTATGCAAAAATGAATCAATTGACACCTAACTCTTGTATAAACATTGCTCCTTCTACGACATCTACTGCAACTACATCTTCGTCAAACACTGTTATTTTAATCGCTATACCATCTCCCTCGGCTGATAGTCCCACTCCACCTCCATCTACGATACAGCTTAATTTCGTGCCAATTTCAACGACTTCTCCACCCGCAACACCATCCAATTCGACACTAACTTCTACACCATCGCTAGACCCAGGATAACACAGTTACGTCTAAAGTCTCGTGTCATAATCTTCTGGAAAATAAATCGATTATTTCATATAATAGTCAAATGCATTGAAATGAACCTCCAATAAAAAATTTTTCGATTAATTGAAAATACAGTTATTTAGTCTAGCCATTCAGTACAAGAGGAAACGACATATACATTCGTCGCCACCTGTCGGCAACTGCGTATAATGAATACACTCATAAGAGTGGACACTGGTTCAGATTTTCGAAAATCTGAGGGGGTTTTTTTTTAACTTTCAAAGTGCTTTAACTTTGTTAAAAATTGATATATCGGGATGAAAAAAAATTAATTTTTTTCATTTTTTAATTAGCTTTTCTCACGGAAATTACAAGTTAAACCAAAAATAATCTGTAATATTGATGTTTTCGTTCGAAAATACGTCGAAATCAGTAATTAAAGAAAAATTATAAAAATAAAAAATTTTCGGGTCATAAAGCCGTCGCAAAAATGCTCGTAACATTTTTTTTTGTATGGAATTCACACTCTAAATAATGTCTATGTTACCCGTATTCAGAACCCCTTAAAAATAGTGCTTGATTCATACATTTATTTTCAGTTTTCTATTTTTTTACACAACAATATAAAAAATGCGATTTCTTCTCATTTTTTAAATATTTGGCGTCAAGTCGCTGCCACGAAGTTATTTATAAATTTTATTTTATTTTTTCAATAAAAATTCAAGTTCTAATTATATTCAGCATCGTCCAATTTACTCCCAATTGACAACTGTCATTTTTCAACAAAATCGCAAGTGTTCGATTCTGAGAGATTCACGAAAAAATATATCAACGCAAGGCATCCCATGTGCTGATTCGCTTTTGAAGATGATCCCAAAAATTGCATCGGTGAGATCATTCATTTTTCTACATTACGTTAGCCTAATGCAAAAATTTTATTCGCAAAATAAAATTATACATAAAAAATGATTATGTATAAATATCCAAGTACAATCAGTTTTCTTCTCGTCACTCCAGGAGCCCGTTTTGCTAATTATCAATCAAAAGTTGAATTGATCAAAATTCTCCTGAATCATGAAGTCAAAGTTTGTGATAAAATACAAATGCTTTATGTCAACAATTCCCGAAGCTTTCTTTTGGCTCCTACAAATTTGCATTCACGTGAGTCAGTAAAATCAATTAAATATCCAACTTAACACTCCCTCGAAATTATACGCCTCTTTTTTTCCATGTACAAGTCATTTGAAACCCAGGAGCCAAGTCAAGAACTGTAAATTTTATATTAAATAATTTAAAAAGTAATTGAACGATTGATTGTACGTAACAAGATTAAAAAGTGTCAACTTTCTAAAATAATCATAAACACTCCATATTGCCTTATGTTTATTCCTAGTTTTATAAAAAAAAGGAAGACAAAAAATGAGCAATAATAAATATAAAGGAGCACACTACATTTGGTGTTACGATTCCATTTTTTCTTGCGTTGAGAAAAAAAATTATTCATCAAATAAAATTCCATCTAGTCGGTTCCTCCATTTTTTCGTCCGAATAAATGAGATTGTTCGATGAACAAATTTTTGTCTCAGTGTGCATTTCTTAAAAAAGAGAAGAGTAACCCCGAAGCAATACGCAATTTAAAGTGGAGTGGGGGCTACGAAAGACGTCGGGACTAAACCACAGCCGAGGTACAATGTACGTGTCACGAAATCTGCAATGCTGCCAGCGACACGGAAGGGAGGGGAGATTGAGTGCGCAGTGAGGGGTGAGCGTATCCCTGCTTCGCGGTCGTTAGTACCGCCCTGGCGTCACATCAGACAGAGTTAGAAGAATAGTAATGTTCGATCTCGTTACGCCACACCAACTGTGAGCCACAGGGTTTATATTGAGTGCCTCTCGTTACAGTTGTTCATGGGCAAAGTATTTTTCTCATCAGATTTTTCATCAGTATATCGAAATTAAGTAACAAGAAAAAATCGTCTGAAGATGGAAATAAAACAGCAAACGAGAAACATATTGAAAGAAAGCGAAAACAAGCGGCTAAACATGCTCGTGAATATCGAGCACGAAAAAGAAAATTATGCGCTATTACTGATGAATTGATCGATAATCTTCTTCCTAATGTCCCAATGGTAGGAGATTCGGTTTTAACACATAATGCACTCCGAGTTAGAGAATATCTTGAAATGAAAAAAGCAAAAAAAAATCGTCTCAAAATACCAAAAACTCCAATGGAACGCAAGTGGGAATATCGACGATGGAAAAAAGCGAAGATAGCAGCGAAGCTTCTCAGTGATGCTAACTAAGTCTGAACTGGTCGCCGAAACAGATGCTAACAGCGGTTCTCAGACTGTATATTCGAGCGATCTTGAACGATTCACAGTACAAAAAACTAGCAATCCACCAACAATAGTTTCAAATGAGGTCTATAATAATTACAATAATATTTAATTTTTATCTCCATAAAAAAGCTCATAAGAGATTTAGAAAAAGAAATCCTGTACTTTTCAGTAGAGGTCGGATGTTCCTTTTTGTGGTAGAGTTTGGTTGCAAAACGATTCGAACACATATGGTGAAAAGCATAAGGGAATTTTGCAAATTGTAGTTCCAGAATAGTGTACTATTTAAAACACACCTTAAAGTATACTTTAATTGCTTGCAGTCCTTACAAAAATAATTATTTTCGCTAAAAGTGCGGAAACCAACGAATTACAGCACACCCAAGTTGTCACATGAGCCGAACGCTCATTCATTTATAGAATTCATTCATTTATTCATGAATTAATTAATTAATTCATAAATTAATTCATTTATGGAATTCATTCATTTGTTCATGAATTCATTCATTCATTCATAAACTAATTAATTTATTGAAGTAAAACTTCTATACGCATGCTGGGCTTGGGGAGTAAACTGGTAAGAGCGTGACGGGAGCGTTACGAAAAGTGTTATCGGGCGAGGCGAACGGAAGTTGAGAGGGAGATATACATTGGTAAAGACAGAAAGAGAGAGAGAGTTATGTTTCGTATACCTAATACACAGTGTAGGCCTATCGTCCCCACTCTTACATTGAGTCTTGAGCCCAGATCTAGAAGCATTGTAGGAGCAAGAGAGAGTGGTGCGCACGCACATTTTCTTTCTCTCTTTCTCTCATTGCCCATTACGTAGTGTTAGCGAGTTAGCCTACGTTACACAAACGTTGATGGAAGCCCTATAGGAGCAAGTGAAAGAAAGAATTGCGCGCGCATATTTTCTTTCTCTCTTTTTCTCATTGCCAGTTCATGAAATATATATATCTCAGTAATATGTGTGTGAGTTCACTAGCGTTACACGAACGGTGATTTCTTGGTTATTTCGTGATTTCATTTCGTTCTTGAATAATTTTATAAATCAATATTTTGTTCAATACATTAAGTATTCGACGTTTAGGGCCGTTTTCTCCGGTGCGTATCTCAGTTAAATTTTTTTGATATAGTTTTGACATAGGATGAACTGAGTTTAAACTCCGATTAACGTTGGAGAAAACGGGCGTTAGAGTGAATAAAATTGTAAATTCATTTTATAGTTCACATTTTGTGAATTTTTGCTTGAATAATATAAAATTATGGCAGGGAGTGATACAGACTTGGAGTATGAATGTGATGCTCCAGGACCATCAACCAAAAAAAAATTATGCACGGAAATTGTGCAAACAAAGTGTTTGCACAAAGGGGCAACGTATTCAAGACAAGATTTTGAAGCTAGTGAGACCCAATCTACTGATAATGAATCACGAAAGTGAGTGCGTATCTCATAATTGTTGCTGGCGTTGTAGCGTCATATGCAGCGTCCCTTTTTCCTTCTCTATTTTTTCCCTCTAATACTACACTCTACTACACTACATCGGGACGCGCTTTTTCTCTGTCCTCCCCCCCCCCCTCTCTCTCTCCCCCCCGCCCCTCTCTCTCTCTCTCTCTCTAATATTTATATAATAAAAAACATATACATTTTAGAGGTTCACCATTACAAATAATTGATGACATCGTGATTGAAGATGGCAATTATCAAATGGAAGATGATAGTGAAAATCATACTGGAGATCATATACAGAAACCGAGACAAACTATTAGAGTTAGGTAAATTAATTTTCATTTTATTTTTATAATCATTCATAACTCAATAATGATTTACTAAATTTACTAACTAAAAAAATTAATCGATGGCAATATAGGTTGAATAAAGCGCCGAAAACTTCGGCAGAACGTGGTCGAGAATTCAGAGCTCGAAAAGCACTGCTTAAACAACAAAGACAGCAACAACAGCAATCAGATACCATAGATGAAATTTCAACAGAAGATATTCAAAGCGCTGGTCCATCAGAAGAAAATCGAATCCCTGGACCTTCTCAAAGAAGTATAGTTGAAAAGAGAGCAAAGTCTGCAGACGCCACAAGGAGATGGAGAGAGAAAAAAATGGGCGTTAGTAAATCATCAAAAAAGCAGGCGAAAACTGCAGCTCAACGCATGCGAGAATACCGAGAGAGAAAAAAATTGTAAATATTGTTTTATTTAAAAAAACTTATGTTATTGAGGGGTTATGAAATTCTTATTTACATTTTCTTACATTTCTTAATTTAGAGCAAAAAGAGCACTATTACTGCAGCGAAGAGAACAAAATTTAGATGCTATAGACAGCGCACCAACAGAAGAAAATCAAAGCGCTGGACCATCAGCATTGAACAGCAATTCTACACAGCTGAGAAGAGGGAGTGAGGAAATTCGTTTACCACAGTCACAACAACAGACTATAACAGCAGTTGAACGCACGCGAGAATATCATGGGAGAAGAGATGATAATATCAATATAGAATCGTAATTATTATTTCAATAATACATATTCTGCTATTTATAACAAATTTTAGGCTCGTCTTTTTGTTAATTATATATTTCTTTATTTCTTTATAGTGACAGTCAGTTCGTAAATAATGAAGAAAATGATGAAGATCAATCTGACCTCCATGATTCGACTCCGAGTTTGAACTATGATGACATTACTAAACATAAAAAGGCTCATGAAAAATTTAACCAAAAATTTCGCAAAAATCCATTTGGTTTTTCGTGTACAGTATGCGATAGATTGTGGTATAAAAATGATTTAAAAAAAGGATCTAATAATTGTGAAGACCTGTTGAAGAAAATAACGGTAAGAAATAATGTTATTTTGAAATAATACCAAGATTAATGCACATACCATATCTACACGAAAAAATTAGCACACAAAAACTTTACACTTTCCAGAATATCAACAACATTAACGACGCAATGATTTGTTCGACTTGTAAAGTCGCAATTGACAAACAAAATATTCCGATATTGTCGACGTACAATGGATTTAAATATCCAAAAATTCCATCACATTTACCGAAACTCGATTTAGTTTCTGAACGATTGATTTCTCCTCGTCTCCCATTTATGCAGGTAAGGAGACTACGGCATGTGCATGGGCAATATGGTATTTATGGTCAGATCATTAATGTGCCACTATCGGTGGATACAATGGTACATCAACTTCCAAGAGATATCAGCGATGGCCATTGTGTCTGTGTTCATATCAAACGGAAACGAATTCACAAATCGAGCTATTTACATGGATTAATTAATAAGAAGAATATTAAGATGTGGTTAGAATATTTGGTAAATACGCCTCTTTATACTCACTACAATATCACAATCAACAGTGGATTCCTCAGAGACAGTGATGAAGAAACTCAGCATAGTGAACAAATAGATAACATAGATGAAATCAGTGAAGATATTCCCATTGAGGAGAGTCTCATAGCTCAGCAACATAATCTTTTGTGGAACGACGAAAAATATTTAAGAATCGCACCTGGAAAATACAATATTCCTCAGAGCTTGCTATTTGATGAACACGCGGAGGAATTGTCTTTTCCAACTATTTATTCGAGACAATTTAGAACGTATAAAGATGATATTAGAGCTACGCCATTCATGATGGCTTCGAGTGTATTGCGGTGTACAGACCGTCGAGAGATTACTCCGTACCATTTGTCGCTGTGAAGATTATGAGACTACGGATTCGTGATTGTTTGACTGTGGCGTTTAAGCATATTGGTCCTAATACTAATATAACGAGAGAACAAATCGAATCAGAAATTTACATCAACAATTGTATTGAAACGAATCTTGCCTTCCTTCGTTCAATACCGAATTCAACTTGGTATTGGGCACAACAAAAAAATTATCTTTTCGCCATCATTCGGTAGAAAGGAAGACCAACACCTTTCATGACCCTTAGCGTCAATGAAATAGGATGGACACATTTGATACAGTTGTTATATAAATTAGCGAACGATGGAGTGGAAATTTCAGATCGTGTAGCGTCTGAATTAAGTTTCAATGAGAAAAACACACTTATCAGCGAAGATGCTGTGATTTGCGCCATCTACTTGAATAAATTGGTTAATGTGTTATTGAGAATATTACAATCTAAAGAATGTAGTCCTTTCGGTCGCTACAGAGTTGCTGATTATTTTAAACGTATTGAATTCTAGCATCGCGGAAGTCCACATGCACATATATTACTGTGACTTGAAAATGCTCCAAATAATATGCTTGATGAAAATAACAGTGAAGCAATAAATTTGATCAAAAGTTTAGTATCAGTTTCAACATCTCAAGCATCAGAAAATATCAAACTACAAACTCATAAACACACATTCACATGTTATAAGAAGATTGTTGCTAATAGACCGCAAAAATGTAGATTTGAAGCACCTTTTATGCCATGCCGCAAAACACTGAATCTCACTCCGATGCAAAAAACAGACATACAATTTCAAGAATATGCTAAGAGATATGCTGAAATCAGAGCCAATTTAGAAAGTACAGATTACAACAATATTGATGAGCTCTACGCAAAAAATAATATTCAATCGGACGATGAATACTGTAACATATTCCGTACTGAAATTACGAGACCAAAAATATTTTACAAACGCAGTCCATCAGAAAAATGGCATAATCCATTCAACCTGTTCGTTTTAAGTATTCTGAGGTCGAACATGGATTTTCAAATTATCACTGAGGAGTACTCCTGTGCAGCCTACATTGTTGAGTATGTCAACAAGACTAATCGAGGTGTTAGTAACTTACAACGGAAAATTATAGAAGTAATGAATGAAAATCCCGAGTTCAATATAGTGGATATTACGCGAAAAATGAGTGTGGATATGTTGAATAGTATAGAGATGAGTAGTCAAGAGGCCGCTTGGTACTTGCTTAGAGAGCCAATGTCAAGGAGCTCTGTTGTTGTCGTTTATATAAACACCGTGTGGCCAATTGAACGACAAAGGATCCGAAAGACCCAAAAAGAATTGAGTGAACTTGATGAAAATTCCACAGATATTTGGAAAGAAGATTGGTTTGATAAATATAAAAAACGACCCGATATATTGAGTGACATTACTTTAGCACGATTCATCTGTAAATATTATCAAAAAAAAATTTTGAGTGTGCTTTAGACCACACAACTGAAGTAAAACTTTTTTCGCAACATACAGATATATACATATATAAAAGTAAAATATTTTTTTTTTTTAAATGTTCATGGATTTTCATTGATAACTCAATATTTCAGATTTGATTTTTTTTTATTCATTATTTTCATTTTCGGATACATCAGTAATTACAGTAGTTGATTATAAGACTGAGACAATAGGTTTATGGTAAGAGAAATAGGAGACATATTTTTGAATGCATATTTGAAAGATATCTAGCGAAAGCTGCGTCGATTGTTGTTCCATGTCTTGTGGTAGGCTCAGTTGGATTATTATTAATTTGTAATTCTAATTTATCTTGGAGGAACTGTATCAAAAGTTGTCCATCGTTGGACGAGAAATTAACATTGAAATCTCCTGCTAAAATCAGTGGCAACGTATGATAGTTTTCACCTAATTCTTCTGAGTCTACTCGACCGTAAATAAGTAGTCTTTTATATAGAAATTTAATGATATTTTGAACGGTATTATTGGGTGAAATGTAAACAACTACCATTATGATGTTCGTTCCATCGTCCAAAATACTAGTGAACTCACACACGCATTACTGAGATATATATATTTCATGAACTGGCAATGAGAAAAAGTGAGAAAGAAAATATGCGCGCGCAAATCTTTCTTTCACTTGCTCCTATAGGGCTTCCATCAACGTTTGTGTAACGTAGGCTAACTCGCTAACAACACGTAATGGGCAATAAGAGAAAGACAGAAATAAAATGTGCGTGCGCACCCACTCTCTCATGCTCCTACAATGCTTCTAGATCTGGGCTCAAGACTCAATGTAAGAGTGGGGACGATAGGCCTACACTGTGTATTAGGTATACGAAACATAACTCTCTCTCTCTTTCTGTCTTTACCAACGTATATCTCCCTCTCAACTTCCGTTCGCCTCGCCCGATCACACTTTTCGTAACGCTCCCGTCACGCTTTCACCAGTTTACTACCCAAGCCCAGCGTGCGTATAGAAGTTTTACTTCAACAAGTCGATTGGACTAAAAGAAATAAAAGAAAAAAGAAACAAAGGGTTAAAAAAAGGAGAGTTACAGACAAACTGACAAACTGACAGACAAACAAACAAACATACAAGTGAAGCTAATATAAAGCGTGTAAAAAGGAGGTGTTTACGCCGAGAGAAAAGAGCGCAAAGTTATTCGATTCCGGAATTATGACATTGCACAAGATTACAATGAATATAGACGAGAAATGGTTACATTACACATTCCATTCCGTAATGAAGATGTTGAAAGTTTAGCTGAAATGAAATTTATCAATATCTACGACGAAAATGAAGCATTAATTTTAGAAAGGAGAAAAGAATTTGAATCAAATTTGGACATCGAGAAAACAATTTAAGGGAGCTTTCCAGTGTGACAGCCCGAAAAATCGCTGTTTTTCGCGATTTTTTTTTTTAAAGAAAAAATAATCTAATCGGTCTGGTTTTTTTTTGTATATTAATTGGGTATTGAAGAATACAAAACAATTTTTTAAAGATCGATTTATTTATTAATTAATATCTATAAAAATGATGAAACAATTGTTGCAGAAAATGCACTTGGATGTGGTGTCCACGTTGGGGGTCACAATTTTGATCTGAAACAAAAAACACAAAAAGATTATTGATCGGTATATAATTGGCTTTCGTGCTATGGAGGCTTTTTTTTTTTTGCAAAAATGGCGCCGGTTTGAACAAAAAGTATCGATTTTAGCATTTTTTTTTGGCAGTTTTTTTACAAAAAAATAGGAAGATGTCAAAAAAAAAAAAGCTTCCATAGCACGATAAACAATGACGTTAAGAATATTGTGTAAAAAATTCAACTCGATAGCTTTAAAACTCTGCCCTCCAAGTTGGACACCGTTTTGAAAAATGCTGTTTCGAGAAAAACGCGTTCAAAGTTACGCGGCAGCTGTAGCGCTCCGTTGCCTTCTTCCAAGAAATGCTGTACAGTAACCGAAATAATCTGAATTTCGGCATGAAAATTTCAGGGAATATTCGGAAGAGTGTATACTATTCGATAAAGCAAAAAAAAAAATCGATTTTTTGAAAATTTCACACTGGAAAGCTCCCTTAAATCTGTAGACAATTGTGCCGAGAAGACGGAAATCCAGACGATAATGGTGAAAGTGAAATTCAAGATGTTGCAAATCGCTTTCCAGAGCCCAATCCTTTCCAAGAATTGTATCGTAATCCAAATGCAGACGTTAATATGGATTTTCACTTAGCAACATTCAGTAAGTTGGGTGTTATCGCGAAGAAAAAAGAAAATATTTTGGAACTTGATCAATTCTGCCAACTAATGAGTTCTGCAAATGAAAAACAAAAAGAATTTCTTCTTCATATCATCGATCATGTTCTATCTTCAAATTCATCGCCACTACAAGTATTCTTCACTGTACCTGCTGGATGTGGAAAAACGTTCACCATAAAACTTGTAATGGAAATATACAATAGATATTCGGTCAATGACGGTTATTGTAATGCATACATCACATGTGCATCTACTGACAAAGCTGCCGTTGCTATCGATGGATCGACCGTACACACTACGTTCAAAATATCATTATCAAAACTTCTTCCATTATCTATTGAGACGGCACAGCAATATCGAACACTGTTTAGATATGTAAAAGTCTTGATCATAGATGAAGTGAGCATGATTGGTGCAGAACTATTAGCTCAAATAGATGTTAGATTAAAACAAATAACAGGAAATTTTGAAACGAATTTCGGTGGTTTAGACATCATTTTAATTGGAGATTTACGGCAACTGCCGCCAGTTCGCGCCACACCGATATATAAACAGCCTAAGCAGCGCATAGTAGGACCAGTACTATGGTGCGGATTGAAATTTTATGAATTGACAGAAGTCATGCGTTAAAGTAATGCAAAATTTTCGTCATTACTAACGAAAATCGGTAATGGAATGATATTAACAGATGAGGAATTAGCAATTATTGAATCGCGATTCTTTACAAAGGAACATGCTTATCAGTTGTGTCCACATGGAATTCGTCTCTTTCTTACTAATAATTAATTCTGTGAATGAATATAATAATTCGATTTTGCAACGTGTAGATAATAAAGTTGTGTCAATAGCAACAGATTTATTTTTTGAATGTCACAATAACGAACAGGAAGCTTTTGTCAAACAAAAATTACACAAAATGTCAGTTATCGATATCGGCGGTTTACCATACGAAATTGTTTTCATTTTGTACAAATCGTACATTGTTACCACAAACCTTGACGTATCATGGATTAGCAAATGGTGCTGTTAATAAATTGGTGCACATTAAACAAAACGAGCAAGATGAAGTGACACGAGTATGGTTAACTTTTGATAATTCACCAAAAGTTGGTGAAAAAAATCGACGTAAAGCTTCCGGTTATGTTGCAATGCATAATCTTGATAAAAATGCCATCCCAATAGAACGCAGAACATCTAGCATTTCCATGAATAATAATAAAACAATAAACGCTAAACGAAATCATTTTCCTTTAGTATCAGGATGTGCCATGACAATCCATAAATCTCAAGGCGGAACATTCAATGAAATTGTTTATGAATATCAAAGGACTCATTCTCTGCCATTACTATATGTTGCTCTGTTACGAGTTACCAATATTGAAGGACTGTACATAGTGTCAAAAGACAACGACAATAGATTTTATCATTGTCGAAGAAATGATACTTCGATAACATCTTTACAAGATGAATTTCACCGACTGTCGTTGAACAGATTAGTAACAATAGGAAGAACGATACTCGATTTCATGCATGAAAGAAACAAATTATCCATGGTCACTTTCAATTGCCAAAGTCTGAGAAAACATGTGTCCGACTTGAACGATCCAGTTATTAATTCAAGCAATATTTTGTTCTTATCAGAAACCTGGACAAATGATGATGAAAATGTTGACGTCCGTAAATGTTTCCGTAAACAAAGTACTTGTATAATAAAAATGTTAACAATTGGTGAACCTCGTTGATGTCAATAATAATTTAGCCCCGCCCACATACACATAGCCCATAGAATTTCACATCCGCGATCGTTATAACCTTTTTTTTAACTCGCAGCTGTCACTGTTTATTATAAAATATCATGAAAAAAAGTCAATCGGCTGTCACATCGACGAACGCACTCTCACATAACCAGAATTTTACCAGTTTCTAGTTAGTATCACTAGACAGCGACCGCAAAACGTCAAAAGTGTGCGAAAAATGTGTGAAAAATGTGCGAAAAATGCCACCTTTTTTTGATGCCACGGAAGAATGAAACATTAAGGCATCTTCTCACTTTAAGCGCCTCAAAAATAGGCTGTTTTTGCGATTTTTTTTCGAGGATTTTTGCTTAAAATTATGGGATAAAACGGATCCTATGTAATAAACACATCTTTCAAGTACATGAAAAAATTTTTATTTTATTTTTGTAAACAATTATTATAATACATCAGTAGCATTGAAAAACCCGTGTAAAAATGTTATGGTCGTGGCTTGTTGATGGTATCTCCGAGACGGGTCGTCTGAAACAAAAAAATAAAACTGTTTTAGATTCAGTATGTCAGTGGCTATAGCGCATATCATCAGATTTTTGATATTCGCGAAAATAACAAAATGGCGCACGTTTTTCGAAAAAGTAAAAAAAAACCACGATTTTTTTGCAGTTTTTTGTAAAAAAAAAATTCTTAAAATCAAAATTTAAAAAATCTGATGATATGCGCTATAGCCATAACTATGAAGCATATGTCATTCAAATTTCATGACAATCGGCCGGATAGTTTCCGAAATTTCATCAACAAAGCACCGAAAAACCTTGTTTTGAGATAACTGCGTTTAAAGTTTTGGAGGGATCGCCGGGTACTCTCAGGTAGTCACCTAACGGTCGCCAAAAAATGTAGTTAGACTCGTCCGATCTTTATGAAATTTCGAGATGACATTTTTGAAGATATGTACTTTCAAAATTAAAAAAAAAAAAAAATCGATTTTTTTAAATTTCCAAAGTGAGAAGACGCCTTAATATTTCCAATATGCGTTAGGCTAGAGTTCTAAATAGTCACGATCGAAAGAAAAAATAAATAAAAAATACGTAAACCCGAAACATCTTTCAAAACGATGTAATTCGTTAAATATCGCCGAAACAATTTTCGGAATACGTTCAGAATCACTCTGCTTGCTGTAATAACTCTAGTAGTAACTCGTCTTCGACTTTTATAGTATACGTAAATGTACTTGTCGCGCGTCGCTACTGCGACTCTAGATTTCACATCCGCGATCTTTATAACCTTTTTCAACTCACAGCTGTCACGGTTATTACATGATATGAAAAACACTTATTATTAGTTCTCGCACTATTACTCTATCGATTACTAACCAAAATCAATACTGAAAATAATAACCGTCAGCTTTCACATCCGCAATCTTTATAACCTTATTTTTTTAACCTCACAACTGTCACTAGGAATACAGAATTTCACATCCGCAATCTTTATAACTTTTTTGAACTCACACCTGTTCATTGTTATTACATGAAGAAAAGTCAATCGGCTGTCACGGCGACGAATACAGTCTCACATATCACCAGATTTCTAGTTACAACTAGTGTCACTAGACAGCGACCGCAAAACGTCAAAAATGTGTGCAAAAAACGCACCATTTTTTTGATGATTCGGAAGAATGAAATATTAATATTTCCAATATGCGTTAGGCTACAGAGTTCTAAATAGTCGTAATCGAAAGAAAAAAAAATAAAAAATACGTGAACCCGCAACATTTTTCAAAACGCTGCAATTTTTTAAATATCGCCGAAACATGCAATTTTCAAAAACTGTTGGAAACCACTCTGCTTACTGTAAAGACTCTAGTAGCGACTCATCATCTTCGACATTATAGTATATTAAATGTATTCAAATATGCATTCAAAAATATATGTCTCTTATTTCTCTTACCATAAACCTATTGTCTCAGTCTTACAATCAACTACTGTAATTACTGATGTATCCGAAAATGAAAATAATGAAATGCTGAATGAAAATAATGAATAAAAGAAAAAAATCAAATCTGAAATATTGATTTATCAATGAAAACCTATGAACATTTAAAAATAAATAATAAAAATATTTTACTTTTATATATGTATATATCTGTATATTGCGAAAAAAGTTTTACTTCAGTTGTGTGGTCTAAAGCACACTCAAATTTTCCCATGTACAAGTCATTTGAAACCCAAGAGCCAAGTCAAGAAATGTAAATTTTATATTAAATCATTTAAAAAGTAATTGAACGATTTATTGTACGTAACAAGATTAAAAAGTGTCAACTTTCTAAAATAATCATAAACACTCCATATTGCCTTATGTTTATTCCTAGTCTTATAAAAAAAGGAAGACAAAAATGAGCAATAATAAATATAAAGGGGCACACTACATTTGGTGTTACGATTCCATTTTTCCTTGCGTTGAGAAAAAAAAATTGTTCATCAAATAAAATTCCATCTAGTCGGTTCCACCATTTTTTGTCCAAATAAATGAGATTGTTCGATGAACAAATTTTTGTCTCAGTGTGCATTTCCTAAAAAAGAGAAGAGTAACCCCGAAGCAATACGCAATTTAAAGTGGAGTGGGGGCTACGAAATACGTCGGGACTATACCACAGCCGAGGTACAATGTACGTGTCACGAAATCTGCAATGCTGGCAGCGACATGGAAGGGAGGGGAGATTGAGTGCGCAGTGAGGGGTGAGGGTATCCCTGCTTCGCGGTCGTTAGTACCGACCTGGCGTCACGTCAGACAGGGTTAGAAGAATAGTATTGTTCTCGTTACTCCACACCAACTGTAAGCCACAAGGTTTATATTGAGTGCCTCTCGTTACAGTTGTGTACGGGCAAAGTGTTTTTCTCATCAGATTTTTCAGTATGTCGAAATTAAGTAACAAGAAAAAATCGTCTGAAGATGGAAATAAAACAGCAAACGAGAAACGTATTGAAAGAAAGCGAAAACAAGCGGCTAAACATGCTCGTGAATATCGAGCACGAAAAAGAAAATTATGCGCTATTACTGATGAATTGATCGATAATCTTCTTCCTAATGTCCCAATGGTAGGAGATTCCGTTTTAACACATAATGCACTCCGAGTTAGAGAATATCTTGAAATGAAAAAAGCAAAAAAGAATCGTCTCAATGTACCAAAAACTCCAACGGAACGTAAGCGGGAATATCGACGACGGAAGAAAGCGAAGACGGCAGCGAAGCTTCTCAGTGATGCTAAGTCTGAACTGGACGCCGAAACAGATGCTAACAGCGGTTCTCAGACTGTATATTCGAGCGATCTTAAACGATTGACAGTACAAGAAACTAGCAATCCACCAACAATAGTTGCAAATGAGGTCTATAATAATTATAATAATATTTAATTTTTGTCTCCATAAAAAAGCTCATAAGAGATTTAAAAAAAGAAATCCTGTACTTTTCATTAGAGGTCGGATGTTCCTTTTTGTGATAGAGTTTGGTTGCAAAACGATTCGAACACATATGGTGAAAAGCATAAGGGAATTTTGCAAATTGTAGTTCCAGAATAGTGCACTACTTTAAAACATACCTTAAAGTATACTTTAATTGCTTGCAGTCCTTAAAAAAATAATTATTTATGTTAAAAGTGCGGAAACCAACGAATTACAGCACAACCAAGTTGTCACATGAGCCGAACGCTCATTCATTTATAGAATTCATTCATTCATTCATAAATTAATTCAGTTATTCACGAATTCATTCATTTATCCATGAATTCATTCATTTATTCATGAATTCATTCATTTATTCGTGAATTCATTCATTCACCCATTCACTCATTCATTGAATTCATTCATTTATTCACTCATTCATTTATTTATTTCATTCATTCATGCATTCATTCATTCATTCATTGAAGGTGTATTTGCATGAGTACAAAGCGAATACGGTAACTGCACACGCGATGAATAAAAAAAAAATGATTGTAAATTTATTTCAGGTCAATACGAAGCCGTCAATCACAATCCAGTCTTCACCTACTGAAATGCAACCAACAAACCTTTCTGAATGCAAGAACCAATTTGTCGAAATGGATAAACATATTAACATCGACGATCAAATTGAAATAGACGTGAAGCCGTTAATTTCGACGCAACTTCTAGTAACGAGTCCTCATCCAAATTCTCCTGAACTCGAGGAACAATTTTTCAGAACGGATGAAAATATTAACATAACCGATGAAATAGAAATTGACGTGAAGCCGTTAATTTCGATCCAGTCCCCAAATCCTAGTCCTCAAAATCCTCCAAAACACGAGAAACCATTTGTCGAAACGAATGAAAAAATTAATATCACCGATCAATTTGTCTGCGAGATTATTGATAAATCGATCGCTTATCAATTAAAAGGATTGAAGGAAACACAACTGACCATTGCGGAAAAACTAATATCCGACGTGATATTGTACGCAAAAATGAATCAATTGACAGCTAACTCTTGTGTAAACATTGCACCTTCTACGACGTCTGCTGTAAATCCATCATCGTCAAACACCGTTATTTTAATCGCTATACCACCCCCCTCGACTGATAGTTCCACTCCACCTCCATCTACGATACAACTTAATTTCGTGCCAACTTCTACAACTTCTCCACCCGCAACACCGTCCAATTCGACACCTACTTCTATTACACCATCGCCAAATCCAGGATAACATAGTTACGTCCAAAACTCTCGTACCATATTCTTCTGGAAAATAAACCGATTACTTCATACGAACTTCAACTCAGGGCTAAAAAATCGTGTGGATAAACAAAAATATATTTGATTCTCGAGCTTCGAAGATCATGAGATTATTTAAATATTGTATCATCTTTGTAATTAAATAAAAATAACTATTGTAATTAATCACTGTGCTATTTGTTATTCTGAATTTCGAGATATCCTTTTTTTCTCAACAAAGACTGAAACAAAAAACCCCGTCATTTCTTCACCCGCAGATGGCGCTTCTATGGGTCCGAATTTTCAATTTTTATTATTAATTATAATTACATTTAGTTTATCAAAAACACTAATAATATTTCCGCTTTTTATTTGTAAAAATGATGAAAACGAATCCAGTACGAAAGGAGAGGTACAAAAAAGCAAAATAAAAGATTTGGCCACTCTTCCATCAGTTTGATGGTCAAAAATTTTAATTTTTCGGAGTCTTCATATTGAAAATCTGTCAAAGATTACTGTATTGATTTTATACAATAAAACATAGCATAAAGGCTTTGAATACTTAGTTGACCGAGTATCGATAATGATATGAAACTATAAATTAGATCGAGTCGAGTGGCTCAAAATTGCAAGTTCCGAATTATACCGCGGCAAAGCTCCACTTTGCAAAAACTACGAATCTCTCCGTTATTCGGAGATTTCCCTGCTCATCTCCGTCCTCCTGAGGATTTCATGATTCCGGCTCAGCAAAGTCAAGTTTTCTAGTTTTGAGGCTTTCACAGCCATTATTGTTACAATAAGTTTATGGCTTCCGGATGAATGCCGTGTAGAATTTCAGCGTATTGCCGACGTTTCGCAAACGTCAGTTTGCATCATCACGACTCCGATACTGAAGCTCCCTGGTCTCGGGTTGTCCTTATATATGCATGGTCATCGTTCCGGATGATTAAACCAGCCAATGAGAGTTTTTGATTAATCAGCTGGTCAATTAAAAAGTCAAATTTTGTCAGTGCGAAAAACCTCCATTTTCGAAATCATTTTCAATTAATTTCATCTCGAATAATGTTCGTTAGTAATCACTTTTATTTATTTTAAAATTTTTCTTTTTTTGTCTTGATCGTAAAACGGGGCATAGCATAAAAAAATGTATAATGAATTTCAACTTTTCCAATCTCAATTTTTATATTCGTGAATTTTTTTTCTCGTCCTGGAAATGGAAAATCTTCACGCAAATATTGAAAATATTTTTGAATTCCACGGTCATCCAGAACGTGATGGGTACACACGAATTTAATTAATTTTTTATTTTTGTTTCTTTGATAATGCACACATGTATCTCTCTCTCTCTCTCTCTCTCTCTCTTTCTCTCTCTCTCTCTCTCTCTCTCTCTCCCTCTCTCTCTCTCTCCCCCCCCCCTCTCTCCCTCTCCCTCTCTCTCTCTCTCTCTCTCTCTCTCTCTCTCTCTCTCTCTCTCTCTCTCTCTCTCTCTCTCTCCCCCCCCCCCCCTCCACCCCCCCTCTCTCTCTCTCTCTATCTCTTTTTTTCAACGTATACGATGAATTTTTATTTTATCTGAAGCTTATCTAATAATAAAGTGGTTCACTTTCTTATCACCCTCTTCACGGACACACACAGACGTACACACACTTAGACACAGTTCATTTCATGTCCACACGAACGAGAGAGCTTTTAATCTTTATCTATCATAAACTTGGTCTCCACTTGCGTACGTTTATATATATTTGTCACAAGAGTTTATTTCTGGCTCCTTCTATTTATGGATTTACAACGAAAGTTAAGGGCTTGTCTCTCTCTCTTTTTTTCGATAACTTTCCTTTCATTCTCTTGGACGGAAATCTCGAAGAATTTATTATTTTTATCGATGGAAATCGTGCGCTATTGAATAAATATAATTTTTCAGTTGCTGTTTATCTTCTTATTTTTATTTTTTTCCCCACTCTCACGTTTCATAATTGTTGGACTAATTGGTCGTCGTGTTGTTCTCTTTTCGTCCCAATTTCACTTTGAAAACTATATATAATAATATATAATATATATTTATATGTACAGAATTATTTACAGAGATTTTGGCAGATGTCACGAAATTTCATGCACTTGCTCATGTGTTTTTTTAGAAAAATAATCGTGTGTTAGTCTAAAAAGTTGTTTCGGGACTTGTCGTGAAGGATTTTCATGCCAAATGTTTTTTTTTTGCATTTGTTCAAAATTTTTGAAGATTTCCACAAGATTTTTTTTTACTTTTCTCAATTTTTTATTATTCGATCGATCCTGCAGGCGATGAAAATATCACTTTGAGTCCCTCGACAAACTTCTTTGGTCTCCCAGGGTTTCTATCTTTGGTCATTTTTGTTGTTGTTCTTTTTTCTTTTTCCCCTATTTTTGTTTCCACTTTTTTTAATGCTTCCCAGCTCAAGGTCAAGTGAATCGCGAGTCCCGATTCCATAGGCCATCAAAAACGGATTCCCTTCTACTTTCATTCCTTTTTTAATGTCATTTTGTTCTCTCATTCGACGAGACCATCCTCGAGGACTTTTCGTCGCCTCACAAATTCGTCTCCTCTAAGGATTCCACCCTTAAGAGATGTCGTTTCTCGTCCACCCCGATGAAATACGTTGTCACGAGACCCTTCGGTTTTACCCACGTTTCACCACGTAAATCACACTTTATACCGTTGTACTCCAAAACCGCCGCTGTCTCCGACGTCACCTAGGTTGCGATTTATTTTTTAAGGAAAAATTTATTTTTTTGAACATTTTCGAGTTTTTTTACCTTTTTTTGAACATTTTTGAGTTTTTGGAGTTTTTTGCTAACCTGAATTTTTCCTGGCACTCCCGTAGTATCCATCCTCGATGCCATGTTTACCGCGTCACCCCAAATATCGTAGAGAGGCTTTTGCGAACCCACTACACCCGCAGTCACCTCTCCGTGTGATATTCCGATTCGTAATCTATTTTTTATGAAAAAATCAAATAGGAGTTATTTTTTTAAAAGCTTCAGTCGTTACTATCTTGAGTCTTTATGACCCAGGCTCATAACTCATGAAGGATCTCATATTTTCCGGCATAGCTGCTTTTTCAAACAATAAAACAACTTTGGATTGAAAAAGCATTTTTTCAAAATTAATTTAAGGCTTTATTTGAACAGTGGAAACTCACAATTCAAAAAAAAATGAGAAAATTAATTCCATTTAAAATTAAATTGATTTTATTTTTGATTTTTTTACTTTTATTTAATTTTGATGAAAAAATATGGTTTTGATTTTTTTACACGTACTTGTACGGTTTGGTGTTGGGAAACACTTCAATATTGAGCCTATCGAGAACCGACATCATTTGAGATGCAAATTCTGCCATAACTTTGACCACATGATCCTCGTCCTTTTCCTCATTTCTCATGGAATCCCTCCGATGAGCTTCAAGGCCACAGGCCGCCATGTATGTCGTTCCGGCGATTTTTATTTTCTCAATTCTACACACGAAACTTGGCTCGAACAGTAATTTATCAAATTCGCATATTATCTCGTTTAGATCGATCAAAATGTTACTCTCGTCGATCGACAGGTCCGTCAACGAGGCAAACATCACTGCTACGTTTTCGTGGGCTTTGTGATACAATTCGTTCTCATCTGTTCTGTTCATGTTCAGATAGAAATCAGCTGTATGGAAAATTGAGCGAAAAAATTAATCGAATTTTCATCGAATTTATTCTTTTTTTTAAGTTCAAAATATTCTTTGAATTTTTACGTACCAACGTGCTCAGGTAAAATATTTCGTAACAACAATTTGTTCGCATTTCTCGTATGGAAAGCCTCGTCCTGCTCCTTCATCAATTGACGCTTCCACTGATAGTCCAATCTACTCAAATATTCTGCCTGAACAAACAAAACCGAATTTATAAGATAGTTATAAAAAAATTATGAACATTATGATTACTGTAAAAATTATCAAAATTACAACAGCCTCAAACGAAAATTATTTTAAAAGCGCACCTTTGTTATTTTTATTTCCCTAAAAACGATTATATTTATTAACCGAATCGTCACATGATTTTTTACGATTTTTTATTTATTTTTCGAATTTTTCAATTACGGTTTCTGTTTTTTGATTCAATTTAACATTTTTTTTCAACGATCAAAGTGCATACAGAAAGTATTCGACGTACCTGACGATCTATGAGATGGAGAGAAAAAGTGAGGAAAACGGCGTTTAGTATGTGAGCTAATCTTGGCTCTAAATGGGGATTCCAAGTCTCCCCTGCCTAAAATAATTCATAATTAATTATTTCTAGGATTATTATGGTGTTGAGAAAACAAATCTTGAAAAAAAAAAAGAGTTTACGTATCGCATTACCTGAAAAATGACTGATCTGTACGAAAAAATGTTCCACGCATAAAAAAGGACGATTGCAATACCGATGAAGAGCTTTAGGACGAAATGAACTCTCAGAAAAAGGAAACTCGTGAGAATCGCTAACGAACATGTTTCTGACATTTGCTGTAAATTAATAAGATTTTTTTTTCTACATTTTTGCACACAATCTTCAAACGAAGAAATTGTGAATCGTTTTTAATTTTTTTTTGTTTTTGCGAAAAAAATCTTACCCACGGCGTCGAGAGGCATGCAACGTCCGATGCACCGTTTGCTGCTATGTCCGCTGTTGCATTGTTGCTCGCTAATGCATCCTCGTTTTTACACTCGAACTAAAATGCAAAAAATCACTTTAAGACCATCATTTTTTTGGGTTTTCATTTATGTTTTTATTTTTTTTTATTTCTGACAAAACTTAATTTCTCACCAGCATGTCGAACATTGCACACGCCGCCAACATTATCGTTATCACCAGATAAAGCGTTGTTCTCAGTAATGCACTCCAGACGACCTCAAAAATTAACGAGACAACAATACAAATAATTTTTCAAATTATTTTCGGATCTTGCCAAAAAATGAAAAAAAAATTGAACATTTATTTACGGATTTTCTAAAATTTAATTATATATGGAGAGAAATATATTCGAAAATACGTTTTTCAAAAATTTATTTGTAAAATACCCTTTTGTCAATTGCTTTAAAAACTTTTAAATATTGAAATTTCGACTTCATGGTAAATTTTCAACATTTTTTGTATCAGTAGTCGAAATTGAATGATGAAAATTGAATTTTTCATAAATGGAATGAAACATATTGAAACGAAATAGAGCCTGACCCGAGAAGTTTTATTTTTATTTTATGTCCGAAAAAAAGGTTATCGATCGGCTCAACTCTTACAATTTGTATTTGTAGAGAAGATTCACTGCCCAATAGGGCAGTGGAGAAAAAAATAGAAATGATTTATATGGAAAGAGCTTAGCAGAGATTCGACACTTTGTTTACACTCAATGTGCGAATCCTCTATAGAAAGGACAGGCCGAAGATGAGTTCTGTTGTGGTCGCGTATCGTCGATTTAAATTTAGAGTTCAGAAACTCTAAATTATTTTTAATTTTCTGTCTGTTATTTTAATTTTTCTTATTAAATTATTCTAAATTTTCTGTCTTATTTGTCTCGTTAATTATATTTGCATTTATTAAATATGCGGAATAATAATCCGTCATTAGGCAAAGGAAAAAAGATTTAGACTTATAATCATTTTTAGAAACTAATCTTAATATTAAATTAGGTAAAGAAATATCACCTCGAGGCATTTCGTTACAATACATTTTTTTTTTTTTTAATTGCCAAACAAAATATTCGGTGCTGGCTCGCGTAATAATTTGGATTCATTACCTTTATACTGGTCTGATACATGAAATGAAGTAGTTTGTTTCTCGGTTGTGGCACATGACCCTCGTACTCGTCGTGAGGATCCTTGCAACGATTCCAAACAAAATGCATCCACGTAAGTGGCAATAACGCGATTAGAAAGAGCACGGCGATTGTGTAACCAAATGTAGTACTCAAATGGAATCTGAAAAGCAGGAAAATTCATTTTTTTTTCATTTTCAAAAAGAAAGAATAGCACAGGAAAAATTATATTGATGATTTCAATACAATCTCAAGGATAATCTGCCTTTTTTTAAAAGTTTTTATAAAAATTCAAAAAAAACTACTTACTCCGAAAATAAAACACTTGGTACCAGGAAAATTAGGCCCATACAGAGTAACACGAGAACAGCACATCCCACGTAGAATTTGAACAAAGGATCTGGCTCTCGTAAAAATGGAATTTCCCAACTCAGTTGGGAAAACGTGAGGAAAAGAGGATTTATGTGTTCCCATTTAAACCATTGTCTGTTAATAAGAAATAACCGATCATTAGTTTTATATAGAAAGAAAAATTAACAATTGCGAATCTTTCAATTTTTAAACTTATCTAAGCAACAATTTCAAACAGGAATTTTTAGATGGCTTTGTCTCCAAATTTCTCAATGGATAAAAAATGATTTCTTGATTTTTTAATTTATTTATTAATTAAACCAGGATTTTAATACGAGTTTTCAATAATTTTTCCAAATAAATACTGCAAGGACATTAAAAAAGTGCAATAATAATAAAATAATGACTTAAATGCAAATTTTCGTAAAGAATCATAGAACTTTGTTTTTATCGAAAAGATAAATGTTGGATTTATTTTTTATGCCAAATTTGAAGTTTTATATTTAAATTTATTTCGATGTTTTTTTTTACTTACTCCCATTTGCTCAAAGGCATTTGCTTGATGGCATTTTCCATTTCGGCATCGGCTGCCTTGAGCATTAAATGATAGTCCTTAAGACAGGAATCCATAAAATGTGTACGACGTCGAAAAGTACCTGCGAATACATCAGCGTGATTGTTGCTCATATTTGTGGTTGCTCTTCGTGCACCTCTCGACGATGCACTAACGCTTGTACTTGGTCGTACACTGTACCATCTGACATAATGCTTGCTCTGAGTCGGAGGTGTTGATGGCCTCGTGACAGGCAAGATCTTCTCGCTGTTCTACAACAAAGCTTTTGTTTGTCAACGAATCCTTGAAATTAGTTCCGGATATTGATTTCTTTTAGCTTCTAATTAACTCTATGAATAAGCTCGACAAATAAAAAGAAAAAAAAAAGAATTCACTTTCTTTTGCTTCTGTATCATTTTTGACATTTTTTTTTATTTTGCACCGGTTTTTTTCGTAAATTCTTGAATACATACGATTCTTTGAACGAATCCAAACGTTGACATAAAAGAGTGACTAAAAAAATCGTTTTTCGAAATTTTTTAATTAAAATTCGTTGTGATCAAATTTAATTTGATCAAAAGCAGGACAAAAATCGATAAAAATTACTTTTTCTTTTCGTTCTGCATCATTTTCGATGTTGTGCCATTATTTTTTATTTGTACCTGACTTTTTGTCAAATTTACCAAAAAAATTATTTTTTCAAAGAAATTCAAACGTCGACGAAAAAAGTGTTGACGAAGAAAATTGTTTTTTTAAAGATTTTAAACAAAAACTTGGTTTTATCGCATTAAATTAGTTAAAAAAAAAAAAAACAGAATAATGAATATTTTTATGTAAAAAATGAAATAATTGTGTTAAATGATCGAAATTGACTCGATATCGCGCTCACCTGCGATATGGGCGATCCTTCCACCGTAGGTGTGATGAGGTAACTTCTAATGTCATATTTCTTAAGGGTCTCGTCATTAAGGGCCTCAACCGGCACGCAGTCGTACTGACTCGCGTCCAAAAGATTTAGCGTTTGTTGTGTCACGTGCACTTTGCCCGGCTTACCAGTTTGTTCCATTTTATTCGCTATTACAACGTCACGTGACCATACGTCGTACTGCCATTTATTTGCTCCCAAAATTCCTGATATTATTTTACCCGAGTGAACTCCTATTCGCATATTTATATCCACTCCACTCTCGCGTCTCACGCGTGCTCGCACTTCTTTTATTATTTTTATCATGTCCAATCCTTGAAAAAAAATAATTCAAGACATTTTTTATCGTTTTATTGGTGAAATAAAAATAAAAAAGTACAATTTTTGGTTTTTAAAGGTCGATTAATTTCTTTTCGGATATCCTTTAAAGTCTATTAATGTAAATTTTGGTTTTTGCCAAAAATTTTCTTTTTTTTTCCGATTTTATAATAGTAAAATTATTCAAAGTGATTTTTAATCGATTTTTATGAAGAAATTTTATATTTTTTCGATCTTGCAATAGTAAAATTGTTCAAAGTGATTTTTGAGCGATGGAGGATGAAGAAATTTCATTTTTTTTTAAACAGAATAAATATTAAAAATTGATTACATTAATTTTTGATAAATTTTACGGAAACTTCGGAATGTTTTTTGGGTAAAATAAAAGAGTAAAATGTGCGTCATTACCAAGATCGACGCAACTTTTGGCGTGATGAATATTCGGAGTTGGTACACCACTAACGCAGTAGTAACAATCACCCAGGAACTTTATTCGCAAAACGTTGTGACGTTCGGAAGCCTCGTCGAAACTACCGAACAAATCGTTCAGAGTTTCCACCAATTTTCTCACCGGCAACGTCACCGTCAATCCCGAAAAATTTACAATGTCCGCGTACAATATGCTCACGTTGTTGTGCGTTTCGACGTAAAGATCACTGAAAAAATGATTTTTATTCAAATATTTCATTGATTTAATCAAATTCATGATCGCAAACAAATTTTTATTATATTTTTAAAAACTAACGAGCATTTTTCTTATTTTCCATTTTTATTTTGAATAGATTTTTTCAATTTACAAATAACGCGTCATTTCTATTTTTTAAATTAATTTATTTCATGAATTTAAAGTTAATAAATCGTGAAATATTTCGAAATGTAAAAATTGTTAAATTACAAATTTTTTCTTTTATTTTTATGGATTAAAGTTTTGCTTTAAGAAAAATTGAAAACTCACTTCCGTCGACGACCTTTGGGCGGTGGTTTCTTGTGTTCCTCAATAAATTTGAAAATGTCTCGAAAATCTTTTTTTATCTTTGCAGCAAAGTGTTGAGGTAAAATGCTCCGAGTTAATTGTTCCTATAAAATAATTTCATCAATTCCCTGTGCATTTCGTTTGCTCTATCTTTATTTCAGTTCAATTTTCTTTTTCTCAATTCTTACTTCTTGATCTTTTTCGTAATTGAGCCTGAGAGTTGACTCGACGCATTTTCGTCTGTCGAGGAACGAGCGTCTGATGACAATTTCGTTCATGAATCGAAAATAAAGACCGAGACCGTTGACACACGCAAAATAAATGGCATCTGCGATAATCTAAAATAAATAAATAAATAAATAAACATAAATAATTAATAAAAAATTAGAGATTCCCAAAAAATTGAAATAATTCGTAAATTCTCGTCGTTCTTTCATTGGACTCACTCTCCCGCTATAATCTGCCATATTTCTGTAAGTAACGAGCGATAAACTCGCGAGGTAGCATAACGTCGCGGTGATTCCGAGTATAAAAGCGTGGAGATTCTCCGTCAATGGTAAAAATACGTAGCACGCGAGTAGTACGTGAGTGGCGTATGCGGGTCTGGAACAAAAAACAAATAAAATAAAAAAAAAAAAAAAAGATATAAAAAATATAATTTATGCAACTCGCGCGACTGAGAATCGCCTCTTTTTCTCGGCGGTATGCAGGTCGGAAATGAGCGTGAGACGACGAGAAAAAAAACGGAATTATTTCTTTGTTTTATTGTTTTAAAAAAATCTTATGGGAAATCAAAGTAAAAAACAAAAAAAAACTCAGCGTTTAAGAAAGAAAATAGAAATAGTTAAGAAAGAAAGAAAAAGTTCAATGGGAATTAGAAACAGACGAAAAAATAAAAGTCTAAGTCGCTTAGATTGAATCAAATTTCAAACAAAACCTTGAAATAAAAATCGTCAAAAAGAACGCGCAATTTTTCACAGAAATAGTCAAAAAAAAAAGTCTAGGTCATTGAGATTATGGCAAGGGAGTTATAGAGCTGGAGGAAAGAGAATTATCGGACCCAAGGTCGAAGCTGATAATTAGGAGCCTCGAGTGATTAGTACAGCTTGAGGTTGGACGATCCATTGCTTTCTATTTTTTTTTTTTTTTTTTACACACAATAAAATACATTTATATATTATATACGAGTCTGCCGTGCAACGTTCTCGTATCTTGATGTTTCACGTCCGTGTTCTTTGATTTATATAGAAATGATAAATAGCTCGTCGTTGTATTGAGGAAGAGAGAAAATATATCTTGGTTACGAGTGGCACACAAATGTCGAGAAGAGAATGCCGGCTTGTCTGCCAAGTCGAGAAAATTTCACGCTCGTTCTTCCATCTGTTGTTTGTATTTTTTTTTTTTTTTTTTTTTTTCAACATTAAATACTCGAGAGAAAGAAAATTTATTTCGTGTAATTACGTTTTTTAAATTATTGCACTCATAACTGATTAGTGTCGACACTAATTAGTATTTTTTGTTGTGTGATAATGAACGAATTGGCATTAACGTTGAAAAAGAATAAAAATTGTTGGTTTTTTTTCACACGCTGACAACTTTTTATCAGGTATTATGCAAATTCTTGCATTTTTATTACGTGTGTTTAGAGAAAGCGAGGTTTACATTTTCTCTGCAATTATCGGTGTATTATTCAAATGCTTTTCTTGGAACTGATACGAAATCTGAGTTTCTAATTTCATTTTTTTTTCTTTCTTTTTTTTTTGAATTTTTATTGGCTTTTATCTCGGAATGGTGTAATGGTTTTTGTTTCGATAGTTTTTTTTTCAATTTTTGAGTGCATTTCTACTAATTTTTATTTACCTTATCGCTGGTATGTCCTCCGTACAATTTAACATGTACCAAAAAGGCACGGCCAAATCACCGATCACCAGTAAAATGATTATTAAGAACGAAAGCACTACCGGAAGATACGTCTCTCGGGCGATCAACTTTGTTCTGAAGGATAACGCTATTACCGGAAATAAGAGAGCACCCACGACGCTGCATGTTACCACGTCCGGTAACGACGCCTTAAACTCGACCTGCTATTGAAAAAACGATAAAGAAATCCCGATGAATTGTTTAATACGAAAATTCGAAGAGATTTTCAGTTGGAAATATTTTTTATTTTAGAAAATGTTGCCTTTTATAATTTTCTAAAGTTGGTCGATATTGTAGGATGCAAAAAATGAATTTACGATTTTTTCTTACCGTCATTATTAATACAGTACAGTGCGTAACGCCGAGAACCAATTGGAGTAAAACGAAAAGTGATAAATATCCATTTTGCAGCCTCCTCTGATAGATCGAGTACAGTTTTTCGAGGTTTTTGAACTCAAATTGTTTCTGCAAATCGAATACGATATACATATATGTTTATGTTATTTTGTGCAGGTTCGTTTACGAAGATTTGTATTTATACGTGTGTGTAGAGTGACACAAATAGGAGAAAACGAGGCGACGATGTTCCGAATATAAATGAATTCCAGTATCGATCGATCGAAATGAAATTAACGAGGAAATTCAACGGGTGTATATGGGTGAACAAAGAAAAACCAATTCCTCTTTGTTCTCTATCTATATGGGTCATAGATTCCACCTTTTTATTCGTTTTTCGATTTTTCGTTATATTTTACATTGTTTTTTTTTTTTTTACATACGTAACAGATTGAGATCTAATTAATTGGACTCTTGAAATGATTAAATAAACTCTTCATTTATCTCGATATTTTTGTCCTTGGACGATATAAACAAAACCGGAAATGAACACACCCCTCGAATAATTTACTCTCAAATAATCATTCAGCAAGCACCATTTCCGGTTTGAATCACCGATAGAAATACACGAGGGACACGATGCAACTAGTTGATGCAACATTACAATTTAGTCGATTGAATATTTCGAGCATTTGGTGCACAATTATAAAAGGAAATAATAAATTGCATCTTAATATATAAAACACGTTTTAGTTTAGTAAAGAAACATTTCTTTGAGTTTAAGCACTTGCAGTTATTCAATAAATTAATGAAATAAATCATTTTTGTTTATGAAACGAATTTAACGATGAATTCGTATTTCATGTTGTTCTCAATTTTTTCTTCACAAATCTTCTTGTTAAAATTACTTTTGTAATTTGTTTAGTAAAAGGAAAATTCAATCTGTTTCTAACATAAATAAGAAATAAATAAAAATAAACCAAGTTTTTAATTTAAAAAAAAAAAAAACGCTTCACGAATCATTTGCACAAACTACAAATATTTTTTGATATTTTTTTCCTCAAAATTTATGAAAATAAATGTTTTTTCGAAATGACACATACGCGAATTTTGATTCACTTTAAATTCGACCATATGCACTTCGGAAGAATCACGTTTTTTTATTTTCCAACTAGGTATTTAGTGCACATATATTTTTACGTTTGAGAACGATTTAAAAAATGAATCTTGAGTTTATTATTTAAAAAAGGGAAACAATACCGTTTGGCTAACTGTCCAGAAATGCAATCTACCACTGACTGTCAAGCTTTGCTTGTGTCGCATTAAAAGACGAGGAAATTGTGACGTTACACATTTGCACGTACGAAAACTCCCACTTTTATTTTTTCACGTTCCTTTTCTTGCTAACGAGAGAGCAAGATAGCTCAAATTTTATCGAGAGTGCGAGCTAGAAAAAAACTGTCCTTCTTCACTTGAATTAGAACCTGTTCGTACGAACAGCAAAATATAGATATAAATTTACGAACGTACGTGTCCCGTGTGCACAACGGGCTTCGTGCCGGGTGGCGTTAATTTATTCGCATTGTTTATTTATTACTCGTATATTCGTACATATAATATAATAATAATGAAATTAATGTTTATGTGCGAGTGCAATTACGTTTCGAATTTAAAAAACTACCAAACACGACACGAATTTCTCTTTCGTAATCTACTCTTCCGATTATTCTTTCGATTCCTATAAAAAAATCAATGAAACTCCTACGAATTTTTAACCCGGTCACATTTATGCAAAAAAATTTCGATTAAAAAGATTTAATTCAGTAATATTTTTTCGAAAAAACATCTTTGCATTATTTTTTATATTCGAAGAGAAATTTGATTTTTTTTTCACTCATGCCTGCAACGGAGATGTATTTCAATATTTTTTATGGCATCTTTATATTTGGATATAATTTATTATTCTTTCATTAAATACTAGAACATTTATTTATCGCAAACACTTTTTTGTCACAAATTTCGATCGTTGGATTATTTTTGAATTTTTATTTGGTGTCTGGATTTTCAAAATTCGTGATTAATCGAAGAATAATGATGATTAATTGTA